>CM075977.1:220068211-220102039 GCA_038087875.1 Malacoraja senta | reverse complement strand
GAAGCACTTTGAATTTCACCACTGATTATTATTGCATGCCTGATACTTGCCTGTACTTTACGAAAGACCAAGAAGTCCCATATGCTGTCACGGCGCATTATCCCTTTCTCAAGCTCTGCAATTTTCCTCCAGGAAGCTAATTGCAATATCTTTCTTTTAAAGAAACCGCTGGCCTGGCTATGAATCTGGAAGTGAGAGACGGGTAAAAATGGCATTAAATGTCACTGAAGTTACGACAAATGGTAAACTTTCCACCGGCGATGCCTGCGGAAGGCACACAGCATCATCAAGGACCCAGACTGTTCTCCTTCTTGCCGTCAGGCAGACGATACAGGAGCATGGCTGCACGTACCACCAGACTTAAGAACAGTTTTTATCATCAGGCCATCAGGCTTCTGAACTCATAAACACATCATATATGTTGATTATTTTATTTATTATTGTCTTTTACCGACCAATGTCACTTTTATCTTATCTTTTTTTTACCTTTAATTTTATCCTTGTAATATCATTGCTGAGGTGACTTGTCAAACACATTTCATTGTACCGTTGACCCTGTGTTAACCTACATATGACAAATAAAACTGAACTGAACTTAACTGAACTTTTGGGCCCCATGTCTGAGGAAGGATGTGCTGGCCATTGGGGAAGATCCAGAGAGGATTTACGAGGGGGACGTGGGACGGACCTAATTGAAACTTCCCGAATAGTCAAAGACCTGGATAGAGTGGAGGTGGACAGTTCGAAAGTAGCCCAGCGCTCCGCGATGTCCGACTTTTACCTCGACCACCTGAACCTAAGGAACATTTCCAGGGATGCAACCCTAGGCTCACCTGCTCAGAGGCTGATGTCCAGGACAACAAGACCACCGATTCCGATTTCTCAACACAAGCTGCTGCCTCGAGTGCTGGAGCCTGCCTCCGTCCAGACGCGCATTCAGGCTAAGCATGACATCCAAAGACGGTCACATGATAGATCGTGCAAGCCTCTCAAGCCTCTGCTGCCTGGACAGGCCGTTCGTCTACATACTGCTAGCGGATATTCCCGTCTGGCCACCGTGGTTGCCATTGCCGAGGCGCCTCGTTCGTACCTTGTGGACTTTGAAGGTACTGTCTACCGCAGGAGTCGTCAGCACCTGCTTGCTGTACAGGACCCGCAAGCAGGTGCTGTACAGGCTCCGCCGCTGCAGTTCCAGCCATCCGCTGCTGATCCCCTTGCCGGCCCCTGCATGCCTCAGTCCCCTCGCGTGTTGTGTTCACCTCCGCGTGGGTCGCCCATTGCTAACCAATTTTCTAGCCCTCCTGCACGTTTGTCCCCCATGCCGCTTTCTGTTTCCCCTCCAGCGTCGTCGCCTCCGGGTCTGGGTCTTTCTGGTGAGGGGGGGGGAAGGGTTGGTCCGTACGCGCTCGGGCCGTGTCAGCAAACCGCCTGTTCGGTATGGTGATTTTGTTTAAGTCGTTGCCATAGTTACCCACCATGTTTAATCTTCTAAGGGGAAGGATGTAGATGGTTTATGCATGCAACCAATCACATAGCTACCTCCCCACTACTAACCCCGCTAGAGTCAGTTATTAAAGATGGGATAGCAGCACATTTGGAAAGTGGTGAAATCATTGGACAAAGTCAGCATGGATTTACGAAAGGTAAATCATGTCTGACGAATCTTATAGAATTTTTCGAGGATGCAACTAGTAGAGTGGATAGGGGAGAACCAGTGGATGTGTTGTATCTGGACTTCCAGAAGGCTTTCGACAAGGTCCCACATAAGAGATTAATATACAAACTTAAAGCACACGGTATTGGGGGTTCAGTATTGATGTGGATAGAGAACTGTTTGGCAAACAGGAAGCAAAGAGTAGGAGTAAACGGGTCCTTTTCACAATGGCAGGCAGTGACTAGTGGGGTACCGCAAGGCTCAGTGCTGGGACCCCAGCTATTTACAATTTATATTAATGACCTGGATGAGGGAATTGAAGGCAACATCTCCAAGTTTGCGGATGGCACTAAGCTGGGGGGCAGTGTTAGCTGTGAGGAGGATGCTAGGAGACTGCAAGGTGACTTGGATAGGCTGGGTGAGTGGGCAAATGTTTGGCAGATGAAGTATAATGTGGATAAATGTGAGGTTATCCACTTTGGTGGCAAAAACAGGAAAGCAGACTATCATCTAAATAGTGGCCGATTAGGAAAAGGGGAGATGCAGCGAGACCTGGGTGTCATGGTACACCAGTCATTGAAAGTAGGCATGCAGGTGCAGCAGGCAGTGAAGAAAGCGAATGGTATGTTAGCTTTCATAGCAAAAGGATTTGAGTATAGGAGCAGGGAGGTTCTACTGCAGTTGTACAGGGTCTTGGTGAGACCACACCTGGAGTATTGCGTACAGTTTTGGTCTCCAAATCTGAGGAAGGACATTATAGCCATAGAGGGAGTGCAGAGAAGGTTCACCAGACTGATTCCTGGGATGTCAGGACTTTCATATGAAGAAAGACTGGATAGACTCGGCTTATACTCGCTAGAATTTAGGAGATTGAGAGGGGATCTTATAGAAACGTACAAAATTCTTATGGGGTTGGACAGGCTAGATGCAGGAAGATTGTTCCCGATGTTGGGGAAGTCCAGGACAAGGGGTCACAGCTTAAGGATAAGGGGGAAATCCTTTAAGACCGAGATGAGAAAAAACTTTTTCACACAGAGAGTGGTGAATCTCTGGAACTCTCTGCCACAGAGAGTAGTTGAGGCCAGTTCATTGGCTATATTTAAGAGGGAGTTAGAAGAGATCAGGGGGTATGGAGAGAAGGCAGGTACGGGATACTGAGTTGGATGATCAGCCATGATCATATTGAATGGCGGTGCAGGCTCGAAGGGCCGAATGGCCTACTCCTGCACCTATTTTCTATGTATCTATGTATCTAAGTATCATTTATAATAACGCCTGCTTCTCCTTCTGCGCAGTACAGTAGCAGGCTGGAGTCCGTGACTACTCATGTGATGTTTAACTCTGTATACTTATTAAAGACTATTATAATGCTACACGTGTGTAATGACTATTTACAATGACCTTTTTTACTCGTGGACATTTTTCATCAGGCTAGAAAAACGCCCCGACCTACCTGATGCCACGAGTACCTACGACTAGCATCATGACCTACCTACGACCTACCTACGACCTCGTGACGACCATGCTGCGAGTATGAGTCAAGGGCAAACTCGGCAGAGGTGGTGAATTAGGTGGGACAGGCCCGAGAGTCTCTGCAAGAATTCAGGCTTACCTTATCATACAACCTATTGGCCAGGCGGGGTACAATCGGGAAGACTGTCGGCCTCAAAAGCTTGATGTCTTCCATTAGCAGCCTGATGTCCCCCTGGAAAAATCCGATCCGTGCGCCGTGACAGAGGACCACAGTCTGTGGAGCAACGGCAAAAAATGTTGCATAGACACATTAACCACATCCCAACATCGACAATGGGAATGGACTCTTTGTGTTGCTAGATAAATACAGTGGGTTAACCTGTTGGTCACCCTAGCAATGAGTAGATCCCAAAATGTTCGCTCTTCAATTCCCTGTAGACTGAGCAGTCAAACCTTCTGTGCATTTCTTAAAGGGCCTGTCCCACTGTACGAGGTAATTCAAGAGCTCATCCCTAGTTTAAAAAAAAATCAAACTCATGGTAAGCACGTAGAATGTACGTAGCGGGTACGTCGGAGCTCGGGGACGTCTCTTAGCGGCTTGTAACGCTAACGGCAGGTAGTCGGGAAACGCGGTAAGCTCGAGAAGACTCGTGAAGATTTTTCAACATGTTGAAAAATGTCCACGAGAGCCCCGAGTACCTACGAGCGGCCATTACCGTAAATCTCCGAGTTCGAATCAGGGGAAACTCGGGAGAACTCTTGAATTAGCTCGTACAGTGGGACAGGCCCATTGCACTCATGGAAAGGAACAGCATTGAAATGGGTCCTTATTGTCCACCTCATCCATGCTGACCATGATACCCCCCTACATTAATCTTATTAGACTGCATTATTCTTCTGCCCCTCAACCTACGTCCTATTCAAGTATGTGTTCAAATGTCTTCCAAACGTTGTGAGGGTATCTGGCGCCTCTACCCGTCCCAGAGATGATTGGGTTTAGGGTATGAGGGGCATTTGAAGTTCTCTGGCCCTGCGCTCGCTGGGGTTTAGAAGGAATGAGGAATTAAGCTCGTTGATAATGAAAGGCCTAGATAGAGCGGATGTGGAGAGGATGTTTCCAGTAATGGGAGTATCTCAAACCAGAGGCCACAGCCTCAGGATAAAAGGATGTACCTTTGGAATGGGAATTTCTTTAGCCAGAGGATGGTGAATTTGTGGAATGCGTTTGTTCAGACAGCTGTGGAGGCCAAGCCATTGGGCATTTTGATTGTGGGGGAGAAGGCAGGAGAAAGAGGCTGAGATGAAAAGATAGTTCAACCATGATTGGATGTCAGAGTAGTCTTGATAGGCCAAAAGGCCTAATTCTGGCCCGATGTCCGACGGTCTCCTCTGGCAATGATTTCAGTATAGGAGTAAAGAGGTTCTTCTGCTGTTGTATAGGGCTCTGGTGAGACCACATCTGGAGTATTGTGTACAGTTTTGGTCTCCTAATTTGAGGAAGGACATCCTTGTGATTGAGGCAGTGCAGCGTAGGTTCACGAGATTGGTCCCAGGGATGGCGGGACTGTCATATGAGGAAAGATTGAAAAGACTAGGCTTGTATTCACTGGAGTTTAGAAGGATGAGGGGGTATCTTATAGAAACATATAAAATTATAAAAGGACTGGACAAACTAGATGCAGGAAAAATGTTCCCAATGTTGGGCGAGTCCAGAACCAGGGGCCACACTTAGAGTAAAGGGGAGGTCATTTAAGACTGAGGTGAGAAAAAACTTTTTCACCCAGAGAGTTGTGAATTTGTGGAATTCCCTGCCACAGAGGGCAGTGGAGGCCAAATCACTGGATGGATTTAAGAGAGAGTTAGATAGAGCTCTAGGGGCTAATGGAGTCAAAGGATATGGGGAGAAGGCAGGCACGGGTTATTGATAGGGGACGATCAGCCATGATCACAATGAATGGCGGTGCTGGCTCGAAGGGCCGAATGGCCTCCTCCTGCACCTATTTTCTATGTTTCTATGGCAGCTCGTTCCATATATTGACTACACTCTGTGCGAAAAATGGACCCCTTTAAATTGCTTCTCTCTCACCTTAAACCTGAGGCCTCTAGTTTTGGACCATTTATTTATCTGATCTGTGCCCCTCACCCTCTTGCTTTCTGTAAGTTTAGACAAGCATTTTTTGTCAAAGATTTTCACATTATCCCTTGGTTTCCAGCGCACACACACACACACACAAAAAAAAACAACTTCTGTTTGAACCTCGGATTAAAAGCAGATGTTTCTGCCTCTGTCCAGCTGCATTGGCTCAACATCAGTTTCTCGTCAATCTGTGGCTTCCAAAACCTGGCGTGTATTTCTGCTAAACCTTTCAGCAAAAGTTTGTATTTTTCACATTTAGTGCAGGAAGTGAAGGTTCCACATGGAGAACATGTTTACAAATGTGCAAACTACCACCAAAAAAAAAAACACAAAATGAAGGCAAAAGGTGAAAGATCATCGGCTCTGACCTACCTTCCATCGAGGGGATCTATCGCAGTCGCTGCCTCAAAAAGGCTGGCAGCATCATCAAGGACCCACACTCATCTCCCCGCTACCTTCAGGTAGAAGGTACAGGAGCCTGAAGACTGCAACGACCAGGTTCAGGAATAGCTGCTTCCCCACAGCCATCAGGCTATTAAACTCGGCTCGGACAAAACTCTGAACATTAATAGCCCATTATCTGTTTATTTGCACTTTATCAGTTTATTTATTCATGTGTGTATATATTTATATAATGGTATATGGACACACTGATCTGTTCTGTATTCATGCCTACTATGTTCTGTTGTGCTGAAGCAAAGCAAGAATTTCATTGTCCTATCAGGGACACATGACAATGAACTCTCTTGAATCTTGAATGTCATTTTAGGTTCCCGTTTTATTTTTTCCCAATTGGGACCACCAGCAGGATACCCACATGATTTTGACACCTTTTAGTTTCGTTTAGAGGTACAGTGTGGAAACAAGTGTTCTTCTCCCCGACGAGTCAACGCCGACCAACGATCACCCTTACACTTGGTTAAGATAGAACTGCAGATGCTGGAAAAATTAACCAACATTAACCAACCTGATCTCCCGGTGGCCCAGCACTTCAACTCCCCCTTCAATTCCGAATCCGACCTTTCTGTCCTGGGCCTCCTCCATGGCCAGAGTGAGTCCCACCGTAAATTGGAGGAACAGCACCTCATATTAGAAACATAGAAAATAGGTGCAGGAGTAGGCCATTCGGCCCTTCGAGCCTGCACCGTCATTCAATATGATCATGGCTGATCATCCAACTCAGTATCCTGTACCTGCCTTCTCTCCATACCCCATGATCCCTTTAGCCACAAGGGCCACATCTAACTCCCTCTTAAATATAGCCAATGAACTGGCCTCAACTACCTTCTGTGGCAGAGAATTCCAGAGATTCACCACTCTCTGTGTGATAAAATGTTTTTCTCATCTCGGTCCTAAAAGACTTCCCCCTTATCCTTAAACTGTGACCCCTTGTTCTGGACTTCCTCAACATCGCTTGGGTAGTTTACACCCCAGCGGTATGAATATTGACTTCTCCAATTTCAGGTAGTCCTTGCTTTCTCCCTCCTTCCCTTCCCCTTCCCAGCTCTCCCACAGCCCACTGTCTCCGCCTCTTCCTTTCTTCTTCCCGCCCGCCCCCACCCACCCCCACATCAGTCTGAAGAAGGGTCTCGACCCGAAACGTCACCCATTCCTTCGCTCCATAGATGCTGCCTCACACGCTGAGTTTCTCCAGCATTTTTGTCTACCCTTACACTTGTTCTATTCTGCACATTAGGGACGATTTACAGAAGCCAATTAACCTACAAACCTGCACATCATTGGAGTGTGGGAGGAAACCAGAACACCCGGAGAAAACCCACACGGGTCACAGGGAGGACATGCAATCTCTGCACAGACAGCACCCGTAGTCAGGATCGAACCCGAGTCTCTGGTGCTGAGGGGCAGCTACTCTACTGCTGCGCCACCGTGCCGCCCATCATGAACGCTGCCTGCCTACTTTCCAAGGAAAATTGGAACGGAAAAAGGGCCACAGTTTAAGAATAAGAGGTAAGCCATTTAGAACAAAGACGAGGAAACACTTTTTCTCACAGAGAGTTGTGAGTCTGTGGAATTCTCCGCCTCAGAGGGCGGTGGAGGCAGGTTATCTGGATGCTTTCAAGATAGGGCTCTTAAAATTAGCGGAGTCAGGGGATACAGGGGAGCCTGCTTACATACTGCATTACAGCATGGTACGGCAGCTGTACCATGGCAGACAGGGAGAGGCTCCAGAGGGTAGTTAGGGCAGCACAGAAGATCATTGGCTGCCCTCTCCCCTCCCTGATGGACATTTACACCTCCCGCTGCCTCAGCAGGGCGAAGAACATCATCAAGGACAGCTCCCATCCTGCATTTGGCCTGTTCCACCTGCTGCCCTCAGGGAGGTGCTATAGGTGCATCAGAACAAGGACAAATAGACTCAAGAACAGTTGCTTTCCAAAAGCCATAACCTCTCTGAACTCACACATGCACTGACTTCACAGCTTAACCCCCGGACTTCCATCTATCCACCTACTGTAATTTGTACTGTAACTGTAATTTTTAATATGTGCAATAACCCATACTGTATATAGGAATCCTATTTATTCACTCTATTCACCCATTGTCTTTTTATAGATATGTATATAGCGCCGCAGAACTGTGCACCTTATACCCCCCCCCCCCTTTTGTTTTGTTTCTTTGTTTTTTGAACTAATTACATGTCTGCACTGAGTACGAGCTGCTTTTAATCTCATTGTACATGTGTATGGTGACAATAAAATGGCATTCAATTCAATCATTCAATCAATATGGGGAGAAGGCAGGAACGGGATTGGGGATGATCAGCCATGATTACATTGAATGGCAGTGCTGGCTCGAAGGGCCGAATGGCCTACTCCTGCACCTATTGTCTATTGTCTATAAAATGTTCAGTAAATCAGCAGTCAGTGGCCGCTACACCTCACCTCCCATTTCCCATCCCACTCCACCCTTGCTGAAAGCAAAGGACTGCGGGGACATCGTCCTGGAGGACAATGAGACCTGTCCCTACATACGATGAGAGGGGAAAGATTGAATGGGAACCTGACGGGCACTGAAAAGGGGAGGTTGGTGTGTGGAACGAGCTGCCAGAGGAGGTAGTTGAGGCAGATTCTACGACAACATTTGAAAGCCACCTGGAACAGATACACGGACACGAAAGGTTTAGAAGGAAGACAGTAAATGCTGGAGAAACTCAGCGGGTGAGGCAGCATCTATGGAGCGAAGGAAATAAGTGACGTTTCGGGTTGAGACCCTTCTTATTCCTTCTCTCCGTCGATGCTGCCTCACCCCCTGAGTTTCTCCAGCATTTTCTGTCTACCTTCGATTGTTCCAGCATCTGCAGTTCTTTCTTAGACCAGGTTTAGATAGAAGGACAGGGACCAAAGACAGGCAAATGGGACTAGCTTGGATGGGGCATCTTGGTCGGCTTGGACGACTTGGGCTACATAGAAACATAGAAAATAGGTGCAGCAGGAGGCCATTCGGCCCTTCGAGCCAGCACCGCCATTCATTGCGAACATGGCTGATCGTCCCCAATCAATAACCCCTGCCTGCCTTCTCCCCATATCCCTTGACTCCACTAGCCCCTAGAGCTCTATCTAACTCTCTCTTAAATCCATCCAGTGATTTGGCCTCCACTGCCCTCTGTGGCAGGGAATTCCACAAATTCACAACTCTCTGGGTGAAAAAGTTTCTTCTCACCTCAGTCTTAAATGGCCTCCCCTTTATTCTAAGACTGTGGCCTCTGGTTCTGGGCTCGCCCAACATTGGGAACATTTTTCCTGCATCTAGCTTGTCCAGTCCTTTTATAATTTTATATGTTTCTATAAGACCCCCCCCCCTCATCCTTCTAAACTCCAGTGAATACAAGCCTAGTCTTTTCAATCTTTCCTCATATGACAGTCCCGCCATCCCAGGGATCAACCTCGAAGGGCCTGTTTACGTGCTGTATGACTATGACAATTGCAGCAAAAATGGAAGATATCACACTAAGTGACCTCCGATCTGGCCAGACTCGCTGATAAATCCCAGTTGAAAAGTTAATTTCTCTCTATATTTCTAATTAATGTGAACACTTATTGAAGAAACACAGATCCTTACTCGGTCTTCACATAACAAACACATCCAAATTTAATCCCAAAATATTCTACTTCATAGAAAACGACACAACGTGCTGGAGTAACTCAGCGGGTCAGGCAGCATCTGTGGAGAACATGGATAGGTGACGTTTCACAGAGTGCTGGAGTAACTCAGCGGGTCAGGCAGCATCTCTGGAGAACATGGATAGGTGACATTTAGGGTCAGGAGTAGACAGAAATGCTGGAGTAACTCAGAAGGGGGAGGCAGCATCTATGGAGTGAAAGAATAGGTGACGTTTAGGGTCGTGAATCTAAGAAGGGTTCCGACCCGAAACTTCGCCTATCCATGTTCTCCAGAGATGCTGGGTGACTTGCTGAGTTACCTCAACATTTTGTGATTTATTTTTTGTAAACCAGCATCTGTCTCAGGAAGGGTCTCGACCCAAAACGTCACCCATTCCTTCTCTCCAGTGATGCTGCCTGTCCCGCTGAGTTACTCCAGCTTTTTGTGTCTATCTTCGGTGTAAACCAGCATCTGCAGTTCCCCTGTGTCGATGTTCTGCTTATGTTGAATTTGTCCTTTAAAATCAAATGTGCCCTCCTCATCCTTTCAACATTCATTGGCTGTGGGACTCATTATCCCGTAAGATCTAAAGAGCCTGCTAAACTAAAGGTATTTTAGGTATATAAATAGTCCAACTGTACCAGCGCAGCAGGTGGAGCTGCTGTCTCACAGCGCCAGAGACCCTGATTCAATCCCGACCTCAGGTGCTGTCTTTATGGAGTTTGCACCTTCTCCCTGTGACCGTGTGGGTTTCTTCCAGGTGGTACGTTTCCTCCCAAAGATGTGCGGGTTCGCAGTTTAATTGGGTCGCTGCAAAAACTGCCCCTATTTTATAGGGAGCGGGTGAGAAAGTGGGATAACATAGAACTAGTGTGAATGGACTTTCATATGAAGAAAGACTGGATAGACTTGGCTTATACTCGCTAGAATTTAGGAGATTGAATCTTATAGAAACGTACAAAATTCTTATGGGGTTGGACAGGCTAGATGCAGGAAGGTTGTTCCCGATGTTGGGGAAGTCCAGCACAAGGGGTCACAGCTTAAGGATAAGGGGGAAATCCTTTAAGACCGAGATGAGGAAAAACTTTTTCACACAGAGAGTGGTGAATCTCTGGAACTCTCTGCCACAGAGGGTAGTTGAGGCCAGTTCATTGGCTATATTTAAGAGGGAGTTAGATGTGGCCCTTGTGGCTAAAGGGATCAGGGGGTATGGAGAGAAGGCAGGTACGGGATACTGAGTTGGATGATCAGCCATGATCATATTGAATGGCGGTGCAGGCTCGAAGGGCCGAATGGCCTACTCCTGCACCTATTTTCTATGTATCTATGTATCTATGTGTGGTCGATGGCCGGAGCGGACTTGGTGGGCCGAAGGGCCTGTTTACACGCTGTATCTCTAAAGTCTGTAAACTGCCCAGCCTCTCTTGATAGGTTATCCAAGGAATTACCCTGGTAAATATCCTTTGGAATATCTCTTCGAACATAATTATAATAATATGCTAAGGATCCCCGTAAAACTGATGGAGTAGGCGATGGACTGAACGGCCTAATTTTTCTCATACAACAACTGCCACAATTGTTATGTGCAGGAAGGAACTGCAGATGCTGGTTTAAATAGACACAGATAGACACAAAAAGCTGGAGTAACTCAGCGGGACGGGCAGCATCTCTGGAGAGTAGGAATCGGTGATGTTTCGAGTTGAGACCCTTCTTCAGTCTGAGAGTCAGGGGAAAGGGAAACAAGAGATATAGACGGCGATATAGAGAGAGATGGAACATAAGAATAAAAGGTAAGCATACTTTCATTCACTTGTTCTATATCTCTCTTTATCGTCCATATATCTCGTTTCCCTCTCTCCTGACTCTCAGTCTGCAGAAGGTATCTTGACCCGAAATGTCAGCTATTCCTTTTCTCCAGAGATGCTGCCTGACCCGCGGAGTCGCTACAACTGTAAGAGCGTGCATGAGATAATTCTCCCTCTTAACTACCCGGAACATTAAAATACATCGTAACGTTGAGAAATTGTGTATCTTACCTGCACCAGACGCTCAAACATGTGTGAAAGTGGTAAAAAGGAAATGTGTACGTCAGAGGGTGAGGCCGCCCATTGTCCCTGTAAAGACATAACACACAACACATAACAATAGACAATAGACAATAGGTGCAGGAGCAGGCCATTCGGCCCTTCGAGCCAGCACCGCCATTCAATGTGATCATGGCTGATCATCCCCAATCAGTACCCCGTTCCTGCCTTCTCCCCATATCCCCTGACCGCTATTTTTAAGAGCCCTATCTAGCTCTCTCTTGAAAGCATCCAGAGAACCGGCCTCCACCGCCCTCTGGGGCAGAGAATTCCACAGACTCACCACTCTCTGGGTGAAAAAGTGTTTCCTCGTCTCCGTTCTAAATGGCTTACCCCTTATTCTTAAACTGTGGCCCCTGGTTCTGGACTCCCCCAACATCGGGAACCTGTTTCCTGCCTCTAGCGCGTCCAAGCCCTTAACAATCTTATATGTTTACAGGTCGATCGCAGACACCTATCTCCACCAATCTTTCAAACATATGACCGATGGGCAAGAGATTAGAGCAGGGGGTCGGCAACCTACGGCCCCTGGGCCGGATGCGGCCCATAACCCAAAATCATCTGGCCCACAGGCGGATTTTTTCCCCCCGTAATCATCCGGCCTGCCGAGCACCCGCCCCGAGCAGCGGCCGAGCTCTGGCTGTACCGCATCCTGCGCAAAGCCGCCGGCACCTTCTGTGAACGCGTTTAAGACAGAACTGCAGATGCTGGAAAAATCGAAGGTAGACAAAAAATGCTGGAGAAACTCAGCGGGTGAGGCTATGCGAGGATCGCACGAGGCTGCCTCACCCGCTGAGTTTCTCCAGCATTTTCTGTCCACCTTCTGTGAGCACGTGATTTGATGCCTGCCATCCGGGGCGGGATCCATGTGTACACGTGGTAGATGAGGCCCGCCATCCGCTCACAGACGTGCGTCCCGGCCCCTATGCAGAACAAGGTTGCCCGCCCCTGGATAGGAATATCATCTGGACTCGGAAAACTCGCTCTCGACATAATTTGGGGAGAAGAATAAAGTGAGTGGAAAGAGAAAATAAATATCAGACAGATACATCTATTTCTGTACTGAAAGCATAAAAAAGGAAAGTGGAAAAAGTACCATAACACCAGTGTTCATTATTTGCTAATTGCATTGTCAGAACAAAGTCCAAGAGGATTTCTAACCAGAATGGTAAACTAAATATCAAACCCTTGCTTATTCTACAGATAAGCGGGCGCTTATTTTTATATTGAAAAAGACTTTACAGGTGAGCTACAAACAGCAGAGCTGTGAAATAATAGAATACGGTGTAAAATCTGGCTGTTATAATTATAGATCTATCTGTTCCTTGAAAGAGTTAACTGTTTCATGTTATATTCCCAAAAGGTGTTGCACATTCTGAGAGAATGGAGCGGCTGGGCTTGTACACTCTGGAGTTTAGAAGGATGAGAGGAACATCATATTGAAACATATAAGATTATTAAGGGTTTGGACGCGCTAGAGGCAGGAAACATGTGCCCGATGTTGGGGGAGTCCAGAACCAGGGGCCACAGTTTAAGAATAAGGGGTAAGCCATTTAGAACGAAGACGAGGAAACACTTTTTCTCACAGAGAGTTGTGAGTCTGTGGAATTCTCTGCCTCTGGAGGCCGGTGAGAGTCACATGAGAGCCCCCCCCCCCCCCACGAGAGGGATAGATGCACACAGTCTCTTGCCCACAGTAGGGGAACCAAGAACCAGAGGACATAGGTTTAAGGTGAGGGGGGGGGGGGGGAAGATTTAATAGGAACATATCGAGAACTAGGTGCAGGAGTAGGCCATTTGGCCCTTCGAGCCAGTACCGCCATTCAATATGATCATTGCTGATCATCCAAACTCAGTACCCCGTTCCTGCTTTCCCCTCCATATCCCTTGATTCCGTTAGCCCTAAGACCTGGGAGGGGGGGGGGTCACTTTTTCAGGCAAAGGGTAGGTGTGTTACAATACTTACCTTCAGTCGCGCTGTAATTCTGCCACTGGCCGTGTGCGCGATTTTGGCGCCTTTAAGGGGGGGCGGGGTTAAAACGCGGGTTTCTCCTCCCTTGTCCTGGTTAATATTTTGTTGGAGTACACGCGTTGGCTGACAAATCGTTCCTAGTGGCGATTTGTGAATTTTTTATTTTTATTAAATCGTCAATGTCAGCGCTAGAGTAATTTTAAAAGCAGCTCCTGAAGCGTCAACGCCGATAACGGGGACGGATTTCACACACGGGACAGGTAAACGAAAGTGGTTTCTTTAAATGTATAAAAGTGCTTCTTAAGAAGCCTTTAATTCACATTTTTTCATGCGACACGGTGATTTTATTCCCTGAATTAACGGCAGTATTTTTCATGCCAATACGGGGTTAAATTCACCGCAAATGAACGTTCCAAAAGATCGCGTTCCAGAAATCCTCACTCACAAGATGAATTAAATCCCCATTAATTTACAGGTATTAAACATTCAATTCCTTCCATTTGGCCTGTAAATTCATGAAAATTAGATTTAAAAATTATGTTATATTGTGAATTATTGTGTGAATGTTATTTGGACACTTAGGCTATTTAAAAATGTTAATCTATTCTTAAGAAATTGATAGATGTTTAGATCTAGTAATTGAATTTTGTAATTAGCTACAATTAGGTAACTAACTAATTATATGCTTTACTTTCATGTCTTCGAAGTAAGATTGTTTCATATTTGTTTCAGAATGCTTCAATCTATAATAACTGAAAATTTCTTTCAGTTATCATAATTTTTAAGAAAGTTATGGGCTTTTAACTGTCCTCGATCACAGCTTTTGTGTTAAGTCAATGGAAAAGCAATAGGGAACCAGATGCTAATTTCTGAGTATGATAATGGCCATAACTGTTTTAATACTGAAGATATGAAAGTGAATTAAGTGTCAAATTAAACTTCTTTTTATGCTTTATCTGATGGGATAAATTGCAGACTTTATTTTTAAAATCTCAAAATTTTGTAACATTGCTACAAAGGGTGGTGGGCGTATGGAACGAGCTTCCGGAGGAGGTAGTTGAGGCAGAACGTTTAAGAAACATTCAGACAGGGCCGAATGGCCTACTCCTGCACCTATTGTCTATTCTGCCCCGGGATTGCCGTGGCAACTTCCAACAAGAATGCATATATTATACATATATTGAATGCATATATTGTACATACACATGTTGCAAATGTTCTTTTGCTAATCATCATTACGCCCATTTGTCATAACAAAAGGATAATTAAAGAAAAGAAGTGTAATTATCACGCAATCTCTCAAAGTGTGAACTTTCACAACAGAGGCACAAAATGTAATTGTAATTCATGCAATATCACAATTTAACTTCCAATGCAGCTGTCTGGTGTTAAAAAGGTCCATATTGATGCCACAGGAAACTGAGTAGCATCATGTAAACAAAATCTAAAGACTTAATAAGACTGTAGCATTGCAAGATGTCAATAGACAATAGACAATAGACAATAGGTGCAGGAGTAGGCCATTCGGCCCTTCGAGCCAGCACCGCCATTCAATGTGATCGTGGCTGATCATCCCCAATCAGTACCACATTCCTGCCTTCTCCCCATATCCCCTGACTCCGCTATCTTTAAGAGCCCTATCTAGCTCTCTCTTGAAAGCATCCAGAGAACCGGCCTCCACCGCCCTTTGAGGCAGAGAATTCCACAGACTCACAACTCTCTGTGAGAAAAAGTGTTTCCTCGTCTCCATTCTAAATGGCTTACTCCTTATTCTTAAACTGTGTGGCCCCTGGTTCTGGACTCCCCCCAACATCGGGAACATGTTTCCTGCCTCTAGCGTGTCCAAGCCCGTAAAAATCTTATTTGCTCATTTGTCATTTGCTCCCTTAGATGCATGGCCCTGTTATGAAGAGGGGGAAGGAAGTTGACCTGGTGTTCTGGCCACCCACTAGACCTTCCATCAATATTTCTAAAACAGATAATCTGGAAGGCATCTTTTCGTTTCTTCCTGTGCATTCAGTCACTTGGTTTGACAGCAGTGACTAAATTTCAAAATACGGCAATAGCTATTATTGTTGGTCATGTCCACCAAACATCCCAAACTGAACCATCCATCCTACAACAACTAGAGAGCGGTCCTGAGCCACCATCTACCTCATTAGAGACTCTCGGACTATCTTTGATCGGACTTTAATCGACTTTATCTTGCACTAAAACGTTATTCTGGAGAGAAGGAATGGGTGACGTTTCGGGTCGAGACCCTTCGTAATCCATCTTACGGTACTGGACAGGCTAGATGCAGAAAAAATGTTTCCCATGTTGGGGGGGGAGTCCAGAACCAGGGGTCGCAGTTTAAGAATAAGGGGTCGGCCATTTAGGACTGAGGTGAGGACAAACTTTTTCACCCAGAGAGTTGTGAATTTGTGGAATTCTCTGCCACAGAAGGCAGTGGAGGCCAATTCTCTGGATGTATTCAAGAGAGAGTTAGATTTAGCTCTCAGGCCCAACGGAATCAAGGGATATGGGGAGAAAGCAGGAACGAGGTACTGATTGGGGATGATCAGCCATGATCATATTGAATGGCGGTGCTGGCTCGAAGGGCCAAATGGCCTACTCCTGCTCATATATTTTCTATGTTTCCCTTTATCTGTACACCATGAACGGCTTACTTGTAATCATGTATTGTCTTTCCACTGACTGGTTAGCACGCAACAAATCCTTGATTAGAACGGGTGTCAAGGGTTATGGGGAGAAGGCAGGAAAATGGGATTAGGAGGCGGAGATCAGCCATGATTGAATGGCGGAGTGGACTCGATGGGCCGAATGGCCTAAACTACTATAACTTGTGAACAGCTTTTCACTGTACCTCGCAACAATGCACAGCAATGCGACAATAAACAAAAACTAAATTGAATGTACACTGGCACCATCCCCCAACTCTTTCTCCGCTACATCCACAACTGCGTCGAGGCTGCCTCCTGCACCCGTCCATTTTACCAACTTCACCGCTGGCTTCCCGCCTTCAAATTCACTTGGACTATCTGTGACACCTCTCTCCCCTTTCTCGGTCTCTCTGACTCCATCACGGAGGACAGAGTACCAATTGACGTCAGTCTGAGGAAGGGCCTTGACCCGATACTTTGCCTATCCATGTCCTCCAGAGATGCTGGATTTGCTCCAGAGATGAGGAGAAATTTCTTTAGAGGGTGGTGAATCTGTGGAATTCTTTGCCACAGAAGGCTGTGGAGGCCAAGCCAATGGATATTTTTAAGGCAGAGATAGATAAATTCTTGATTAATCCGGGTGTCAGGTGTTATGGGGAGAAGGCAGGAGAATGTGGTTAGGAGGGAGAGATAGATCGGCCATGATTGAATGGTGGAATAGACATGATGGGCCGAATGGTCTAATTCTATTCCTTTCACTTATGACCTTATGCTGCCAGACTCGCTGAGTTGCTCCAGCATTTTGTATTGTTTGCTCACTGGCTATGAGGTGCTTTGGGAACACCAGAGGCCATTGGATAAATGCAGCTCTCCTTATGGCTTGCAACAGTATTGTGAATGATAGCCTGAAATCCATACACACACTGAAGTGGACTGTTGCACTGCCACCGCTTATGTTTGCTCTGTTGCTTTCTGAAGGGCCTGACCCATTTGGGCATCATTTGCGCGTCACGCAGATGGCGTGCAAAGATTTTGTACATCCCAAATTCCTGGGGCGACCACGCGTCACTGCCTACGCCACCACCCACCATGCGCGCATCACGTGTGCGGCACGACGCGTGCATCGTGCGTCGTGACGCGTAAATGATGTCGCGTAAATTACGCGCCAATGACGCCCAAGTGGGACAGGCCCTTATTCCTTCGCTCCATAGATGCTGCCTCACCCGCTGAGTTTCTCCAGCATTTTTGTCTACCTTCGATTTTTCCAGCATCTGCAGTTCTTTCTTCAACAAAGACTGAAGAAGCTGTTTAAAAATATAACTCGTAATAAAAGCGTCTTGACATTTACCTCGGTAACTTTCACAAAAGCAGAGAAATTAGCCACAATATTTTTATGAGTCAGCAGAGCCCCTTTGGGTTTTCCTGGAAGAGCAACAAAAATCACATTTTATTAACACCGTATAAATCAGCAATCCGTCCATCTATGTTTCTATATTTCTATCATCAGAATCAAAACCGATAGAGTCAAAGAGTCATACAGCGTAGAACCAGGCCCTTCAGCCCAACTTACCCACATGGGGCAACATATCCCACGCACATGAGAGTCTCCCCACGAGAGGGATGGATGCACACAGTCTCTTGCCCAAAGTAGGGGAACCAAGAACCAGAGGACATAGGTTTAAGGTGAGGGGGGGGAAAGATTTAATAGGAACACATAGAGAACTAGGTGCAAGAGTAGGCCATTTGGCCTTTCGAGCCAGCACCGCCATTCAATGTGATCATGGCTGATCATCCCCAATCAGTACCCCGTTCCTGCTTTCCCCTCCATATCCCTTGATTCCGTTGGCCCTAACACCTGGGTCACTTTTTCACGCAAAGGGTGGTGGGCGTATGGAACGAGCTTCCGGAGGAGGTAGTTGAGGCAGGTACTATCACAAGAAACATTCAGACAGGTACATGGATGGGACAGGTTTGGAGGGATATGGGCCTAACGCAGGCAGGTGAGGCTGGTGCAGATGGGACACGTGTGGACAGGTTGGGTTGAAGGGGCTGTTTCCACGTTGTACCACTGTGTAACTCTATGACCATGACCTGCCTGCGTTCAACCCGGCCGCAGGGGGCAAAGTCGACCTGCCGATCGGCGTGGAAATCCCGGTGAGGTTGATCTCGGCCGCTTCACCCGGCCTCGGCACCACATTTTCGGGGGGACTGTGGTGGGGGGGGGTTAAAGGGTGGGCCATAACCACCAGATGTTGGGGGAGTCCAGAACCAGGGGCCACAGTTTAAGAATAAGGAGTAAGCCATTTAGAACGGAGATGAGGAAACACTTTTTCACCCAGAGAGTGGTGAGTCTGTGGAATTCTCTGCCTCAAGAGGGCGGTGGAGGCCGGTTCTCTGGATGCTTTCAAGAGAGAGCTAGACAGGGCTCTTAAAAATAGCGGAGTCAGGGGATATGGGGAGAAGGCAGGAACGGGGTACTGATTGGGGATGATCAGCCGTGATCACATTGAATGGCGGTGCTTGCTCAAAGGGCCGAATGGCCTACTCCTGCACCTATTGTCTATTGTCTATTGCTGGAACGTCAGTGTGTGAGAAAGAGCTGCAGATGATGGAGTTGCTCCAGCACAAAATGTTGGAGCAACTGAGCGGGTGAGGCAGCGTGTATGGAGAGAAGGAATGGGTGAGGTTTCGCCCCCCCCTCTCACCGACATCAGTCTGAAGAACGGTCTCGACTGGAAACGTCACCCATTCCTTCTCTCCATAGATGCTGGAAAATCAGGGGTGGACCTGTTTGATTAAAAATATATATTTTGACAGATATATGGATAGGAAGGGTTGTGTGGTCTATGGGCCAAATACTGGCAAATGGGACTAGCCCCGTATACCTACTTGATCAGCCTGTACAAGGTGGGCCGAAGGCTGTGTTGTACGTCTAAATATAAATTTAATGGGGGTAAGCTTTTTGCCACATCGAAAGAACTTGAAGACATACAGTATATATTTTAATGTGTAATGCTGGTTTAAATCAAAGGTAGACACAAAATGCTGGAGTAACTCAGCTGGTCAGGCAGCAACTCTGGAGAGAAGGAATGGGTGACGTTTCGGGTCGAGACCCTTCTTCAGACTGATGTCAGGGGAGGGGGTGGGACAAAGATAGAATGTAATCAGAGACAGTAAGACCAGTGGGAGAACTGGGAAGGGGGAGGGGATGGAGAGAGTGGGAAAGCAAGGGCTATCTGAAGTTAGAGAAGTCAATGTTCATACCGCTGGGGTATAAGCCACCCAAACAAAATATGAGGTGCTGTTCCTCCAATTTGCGCTGGGCTCACATTGACAATGGAGGAGGCCCAGGACGAAAGGTCAGATTGGGAATGGGAGGGGGAGTTGAAGTGTTGACCCACCGGGAGATCAGGTAGGTTAAGTCGGACTAAGCGGGGGTGTTCAGTGAAGCGATCGCCGAGCCTGCGCTTGGTCTCGCCGATGTAGAGAAGTTGACACCTGGAACAGCGGATACAGTAGATGAGGTTGGAGGAGGCGCAAGTGAACCTCTGCCTCACCTGGAAAGACTGTCTGGGTCCTTGGATGGAGTCGAGGGAGGAGGTATAGGGACAGGCGTTGCATCTCCTGCGGATGCAGGGTAAAGTACCTGGGAAGGGGGCGGTTTGGGTGGGAAGGGACGAGTTGACCAGGGAGTTTTGAATACAGTATATTTTTTAATATTTTGCAACCCAAAACTAATATTGGGGGCAGCACGGTGGCGCAGCGGTAGAGTTGCTGCCTTACAGCGCCAGAGACCCGGGTTCGATCCTGACTACGGGTGCAGTCAGTACGGAGTTTCAATATTCTCCCTGTGACCACGTGGGTTTTCTCCGGGTGCTCCAGTTACCTCCCACACTCCAAAGGCGTACAGGTTTGTGTCAATCGGCTTCAGTAAAATTGTAAAATCGTCCATAGTGTGTAGGATAGAGCTAGTGGAGGAGGCTACTCACTGCTCGACACGGACTCGGTGGGCCAAAGGGCCTGTTTCCGTGCTGTATCTCTAAAAACTAATTTGGGTGATCGAGGAACATTCTTCAGTTTAGCTTGGTTTAGAGATACAGCACGGAAACAGGCCTTCGGCCCACCGAATAACGATCCCCGTACACGAGCACTATCCTACGTACTAGCGACAATGAACAACTTTCCCGCAGCTAATTTACCTGCAAACCTGGAGTGTGGGAGGAAAGTGGAGCCTCCAGAGAAAACCCACGTGGTCACAAGGAGAGCGTGCAAACTCCCGATAGACAGCACCCCGTAGTCAGGATGGAACCCGGGTCTCTGGCGCTGTGAGGCGGCAACTCTACCGCTGCGCCACCGTGCCGCCCCTTGTGTGATAATAGGATAGGGCCCTGCAATTCTGTTGCTGCCAGAGAAATAATAAAATTAACACTTTAACAAGGAGAAACATGAATGGACATTTCTAAAAAAATGAAAACTCGTCACAGTTTCCATGGAGTTACTTGCCTGTGGTTCCGCTGGTGAAACATATAACAGCCAAGTCTTTGGGGTCTGGTGGCTGGAAAGATAGAAAATAAAAGATTATTAAATGGGAACTATCACAAGAAAATTCTCTGCCTCAGAAGGCAGTGGAGGCCAATTCTCTGGATGCTTTCAAGAGAGAGCTAGATAGGGCTCTTAAAGATAGCAGAGTCAGGGGATATGGGGAGAAGGCAGGAACGGGGTACTGATTGGGGGTGATCAGCCTTGATCACAATGAATGGCGGTGCTGGCTCAAAGGGCCGAATGGCCTACTCCTACACCTATTGTCTATTATATCCAATCCAAAATGTTCTCTGAAAGCAAAAGTTAATGGTAGGTTATTCATGAGGTTTGGGTTTTACCCCGAGTAGGTAAATCAAGACCAGGGGACATAGGTTTAAGGTGATCGGGGAAACTGAGGGACAACCTTTTCACACAGAGGGTGGTGGCTATATGGAATGAGATGCCAGAGGAGGTAATTGAGGTGGATATTGTATTGACATTTAAAAGATATTTGGACATCTATATGGATAGGAAATATTTATATTTTACAAATGAGAGACAAATTTAATAATACATTTACATTTAAAATAAAGTAGCAACATTTAGATCATTTAACACATATTCAATATTTTTACACGGGCATTAAAAACAAGAGGGAGAAAGTAGGACCACCCTTCGTTATCACCTCTTCCACAGCCAACAATGGACCATTGTGGGCTCCACCTTTCCCGGGTCATCCAGGCCGGCTCTGATTTGTTCTGAACTCTTTTATACATTCTAGTTCCGCTCTCCCCTGACTCTCTGTCTAAGGAAAGGTCTTGACACGAAACGCCACATGTTCCTTTTCCCCAGAGATGCTGCCTGACCCACTGAGTTACTCCAGCACTGTGTGTCTATCTTTGGAGAGTAGCCAATGTTGGTCCTATGTTCAGGAAGGGAAATAGAGATAATCCAGGGAATTATAGGCCGATGAGCCTCATGACGGCTGTCGGAGAGGATTCTTTGGGATATATCGGATTTACTTGCATTTGGAAGAGAAAGGACGAATAAAGGGCCTGTCCCATGAGCATGCGACTGCATGCGGCCAGCGCGACCTAACATGGTCGCTTGAGCCGTACGGCCTCGCGGGGCCGGTCCCACTTCGATCGCCGGAGGCATATGGAGTTGTGCTGGGCTGGTCCCGACAACGCGCGGGGCACCGAAAAACTGACACTGTCCAAACATTCCGCGCGCCAACAGCCTGTCGGCCCGCTGCCGCATTGAGGCCGTACACAGCGTCTCGACGTCGTACGCAGCGTCTTGCCATTGTACGCAGCGTCTTGACGTCGTACGCCTAGCGCGTGGCGTTGCGCGATGACGTAACCGCCCGACGCCGTGCGACGTCCAAATTCAGTCGGCCCACCTCCTGCCCAGCTGATAGGTGAGTATGATGTCGGGACCAGCCCCGCACAACTCCAGACGCCTCCGCCGTTGCAAGTGGGACCGGCCCTGCGAGGCCGTACGCTTCAAGCCACCACGTTTGGTCGCGCTAGACGCATGCAATCGCATGCTGGTGGGACAGGCCCTTAAGGGACAGTCAACATTAGTAAAGGGCCTCTCCTACTTGGCGATTTTTTCAGCGACAGCTGGCGTCATATCAGTGCCGCCAAAAGATTTTGAACATTTCAAAATCCAGCGGCGACAAAAAAAATGTTACAACACTTGAAAAAACACCGCGCGTCATACGTCATCACGCTGCAAATGTTTTGGTGACCTGATACGTCAGTCAATGATGCCTGCCGTCGCCGAAAAAATCGGCAAGTGGGACAGGCCCTTTAGTCAACATTAGGCTTACAAATGATTGAGTTACATGACAAAGTGATTGATGTTGTAGTTTTCATGGATTTTAATAAGGCATTTGATAAAGTCCCTCGTGGTAGTCTGATACAGAAGATTTAGATGCATGGGATCCACGGTGACTTGCAAGTTTGGAGTCAGAACTGGTTCACTGATAAAAGAGTTTTAGTGGAAGGGTTTTGGTGGAAGGGCAATATTCAGGCTGGAGGTTTGTGATCCACAGGGATCTGTGCTGGGACCTCTGTTGTTTTGTGATATACAGAAGTAACTTGGATATTACTTGGATCTGAAGAAGGGTTTCGGCCCAAAACGTTACCTATTTCCTTCGCTCCATAGATGCTGCTGCACCCGCTGAGTTTCTCCAGCATTTTTTTGTGTACCTTGGATATTAATGTAGATGGGCTGGTTAGAAATTTGCAGACAACACCTCAACTGGTGGAGTTGCAAAACAGATTGAGAGATGGCAGATGGAGTTTATCCAGTCAGGTGTGATGCAGCGTTAGAGTTGTTGCCTTACAGAGCTTTCAGCGGCAGAGACACACGCGGGTTCGATCCCGACCACGGGTGCTGTCCGTACGGAGCTTGTAGGTTCTCCCCGTGACTGCGTGGGTTGTCTCCGAGATCCTTTTGGTTCCTCCCACACTCCAAAGACGTCCAGGTTTGTAGGTTAATTGGCTTGGTGTAAATGTAAATTTTCCCTATTGTGTGTAGGATAGTGTTAATGTGCGGGGATCACTGGTCAGTGCGGACTCGGTGGGCCGAAGGGCCTGTTTCCATGCTGTATCACTAAACTAAACTGAACTACTGGTAAGACTCTTCACAGCATTGATTTCATCATCGGCGGTCACTCGAAACGAGTATGGCTGTCCTCTCATGGAGGACGCCTGTGCGTGACTTTGTTTAACGTGGGGACACTGGTGCACAGACAGCCACCCCACGGTCCTTGACAGATCTGGGTCAGGATCCAGTGGCATGGAGTCCAAGACGACCGGAGACCCTTTTCTGCTGCCACCTTCATCCGCCTTCCCAGCCGTTGTGACGCTCCACTAAGGTCAGCCATCGTCCTCCGCCTGTTCCACCGTTGAGGTCTTGGTTGGATCGCTCTTTGTCAGAGACCTCCCCCTTGACCTTACTGCCATGGGTGGCCCTACCAGGAGCATAGCTCCAGAAGGGCCTGTTTCCGTGCTGCCATCTCTAAAACTAAAAAACTAAAACTAAAACATCCATCAGGTCTCCCCTCAATCTCTGGACTTTAGAAGGATGAGGGGGTATCTTATAGAGCCTTCGAGCCTTCGAGCCAGCACCGCCATTCAATGTGATTATGGCTGATCATCCCCAATCAGTACCCCGTTCCTGCCTTCTCCCCATATCCCCAGACTCCGCTATTTTTAAGAGCCCTATCTAACTCTCTCTTGAAAGCATCCAGAGAACCTGCCTCCACCGCCCTCTGAGAGAGAATTCCACAGACTCACCACTCTCTGTGAGAAAAAGTGTTTCCTCGTCTCCGTTTAAACCTTATACCTTAAAAAGTCATAAACCTGAAAATATTTGGTTGAATAATTGTTATTCTGGATAAGTAACAATAAAATTAATTGCACTCTGATGTTTTAGTTTTGTTTAGCTCAGATGAGAGATACAGCACAGAAACAGGCCCTTCGGCCCACCGAGTCCGGGCCGGCCAGCGATCCCTGCACACTAACACTATCCTACACACACAAGGGACAATTTACAATCGTACCAAGCCAAATACCTACAAACCTGTCCGTCTTTGGAGTGTGGGTGGAAACCGGAGCTCCCGGAGAAAACCCACGCAGGTCACAGAGAGAAAGTACAATCTCCAATCTGACAAACACTCGTAGTCAGGATTGAACATGGGTCTTTGACTGTGCCACTGTGCTGCCCGCTTTAATACTCCTAAATCGATTCGGAGTACCGTAAACAAACTTGAGCAAAAAGCAAAGTTCTGGAGCGTCTGGAGCGAACATATAGGAGTAGAATTAGGCCATTCAGCCCATCAAATCTACTCCACCATTCGATCATGGCAAATCTATCTCTCCCTCCTAACCCCATTGTCCTGCCTTCTCCCCATAACCACTGACACCCATACTAATCAAGAATCTATCTATCACTACCTTGAAAATATCCACTGACTTGGCCTCCACAGAAGAATTCCACAGATTCACCGCCCTCTGACTAAATAAATTTCTCCTCATCTCCTTCTTCAAAGAACGTCCTTTAATTCTGAGCCCATGACCTCTAGTCCTAGACTCTCCCACTAGTGGAAACATCCTCTCCACATCCACTCTATCCAAGCCTTTCACTATTCTGTATGTTTCATTGAGGTCCCCCCTCATTCTTCTAAACTCCAGCGAGTACAGGCCCAGTGCCGACAAACGCTCATCATAGGTTAACCTACTCATTCCTGGGATCATTCAAAACTGCTCACGTGAGGCTGCTCACAATATTCCAAATGCAGCCTTAGCAGCGCCTTATAAAGTCTCAATATTACATCCCTGTTTTTGCATACAAGCCCTCTTGAAATAAAGTTTGCTTTCTTTACACTTGCAGATTAACTTTTGCAGATTAACTTTTTGGGAATCCTGCACCAGCGCTCCCAAGTCCCTTTGTACCTCCGATTTCTGGATTCTCACCTCACTTAGAAAATAGTCTACGCCTTTATTCCCACTATCAAAATGCATGACTCCACACTTTGCTACACTATATTACATCTGCCACTTCTCTGCCCACTCTCCCAACCTGTCCAAGTCCTTCTGCAGAGTCCCTGCTTTCTCTACACTACCCGCCCTTCCACCTATTTTCATATCATCCTCAAATTTTGCCACAAAGCCTTCAATCCCCTCGTCCAAATCATTAATATACAACGTGAAGAGCAGCGGCCCCATCACCGAGCCCTGCGGGACTCCGCTAGTCACTGGCAGTCGACCAGAAAAAGCCCCCTTTATTGCCACTCTTTGTCTTCTGCCATCCAGCCAACCTGCTATCCATGCTAGTATCTGCCCCTTTGATACCGTGGGCTCACATCTTCCTTAGCAGCCTCACGTGTGGCACCTTATCAAAGGCTTTCTGAATATCTAGGTAAACAACATCTACTGGCTCTCCTTTGTCCGTCCTGCTATTTACTTCTTCAAAGAATTCCAGCAAATCTGTCCAGCAAGACTTCCCCCTTCACAAGGCCATGCTGACTTCAGCCTATTTTATCGTGAAATGAAATGGATCCCATGAAGTCTACTCCACCATTCAATCATGGCTGATCTATCTTTCCCTCTCAACCCCATTCTCCAGCCTTTGTCCCGTAACCTTTGACGCCCTTACTAATCAAGATTCCAGCATCTACAGTTCCCCGTGTCTCCATCAAGGTTCACTTACGCTTGTCTTATGTTTTTTATCCTTTCCAGATTTCTGCAAGAAAAAGAGAAAAGAGGGAAAATAAACGCAAATTATTTAATTTGGTTCCAGCATGCAAATCACGTCAATTCAGACGACACGAGTTGTATTAAATACATACTTTGGCCTCGGCAATAATCACCCCAATACATTAACTTGGCCCCAAGCATTGAGTATTGAATCCAATCCAACAGATGTTTCATATTCAGATTATTTTATTATCATATAGACCCTGCTGCATGAAATTCCTTGTTCACACAATAGACGATAGACAATAGGTGCAGGAGTAGGCTATTTTGCCCTTCGAGCCAGCACTGCCGTTCAATGAGATCATGGCTGATCATCCACAATCAGTACCCCGTTCCTGCCTTCTCCCCATATCCCCTGACTCCGCTATCTTTAAGAGCCCTATCTAACTCTCTCTTGAAAGTTTCCAGAGAACCGGCCTCCACCGCCCTCCGAGGCAGAGAATTCCACAGACTCACAACTCTCTGTGTGAAGAAGTGTTCCTCGTCTCCGTTCTAAATGGCTTACTCCTTATTCTTAAACTGTGGCCCCTGGTTCTGGACTCCCCCAACATCGGGAACATGTTTCCTGCCTCTAGCATGTCACGAGGCAATGATCACATGGAATGGCGGTGCTGACTCGAAGGGCCGAATGGCCTACTCCTGCACCTATTGTCTATTGTCTCACAGTGGGAACAGAATACCTACAATGATGATGAATACAACAATAAATACCATAATTGGGGACCTGAGGACATGAATCGAGAACCAGAGGACATAGGTATAAGGTGAACTGGAAAAATATGTAATAGGAATCTGAGGGGTCACTTTTTCACACAAAGGGTGGTGGGGCTATGGAACAAGAGGAGGTAGTTGAGGCAGCGACTATCCCAAGGTTTAAGAAACAGGTACTTGGATAGGACAGGTTTTGAGGGATATGGACCAAACGCAGGCAGGTGGGACTAGGGCAGCTGGGACGTGTTGGTCGGTGTGGGCGAGTTGGGCCGAAGGGCCTATTTCCGTGCTGTATCATTCTATGACTAATAATAATACATCAGCAGAATGCTGCAAGATTGTAGAGTATTCCAAAATAGTGCAGGAAAGCATTAAAGTACAATAATATAATCGCCGAATGAAGGAGAGTTCAGGATGCAAATAACTTATTTGTGAATCAACCAATGAGAAGAATCTAATGCAAAACTTTTCAAACTGCTTTCTATTAAAAAGGAGGGGTGGCGCAGCGGTAGAGTTGCTGCCTCACAGCGCCAGAGACCCGGGTTCCATCCTGACTACGGGTGCTGCCTGTACGGAGTTTGTACCTTCTCCCCGTGACCTGCGTGGGTTTTCTCCGGGTGCTGCGGTTTTCTCCCACACTCCAAAGACGTACAGGTTTGTGGGTTAATCTGTAAATTGTCCCGAGTGCGTAGGATAGCGATAGTGTACGGGGTGAATGTTGGTCGGCGGGGACTCGGTGGGCAGAAGGGCCTGTTTCCGCGCTGTACGCCTACAGTCTAAAGAGTAAAATTACGTGCAGCACCTCTGGGTGAAAGAGGCGATTGATTCTGGAGTCTTATTGCAATGGGGAAGAAGCTGTTCCTAAGTCTGGATATCCAAACTTTTACGCACCTGTATCTTCTTGCAGAAGGTGGAAGAGAGAAAAAGGAATGGCCAGGATTGCAGGCATTGACTGTTTGTATAGATATCAGTGCTCAGATGTTACAGAAACAGCGATTAGCTCAGTCAATGTTGGAGGGTGAAAAGCAATATTTCCTTGAATTTAAAAGACATATGCACTGCTATGGATAATAACATTGGAATTAAAACATGATTTGTTACATGAAACATGGATCTCACATCATGTATTGATGTTTAATTATAAAGCAATTATTATTATTATTAATGTTTAATGTTTTATGTGTCATTCCTAACTGTCACTGTATGTCATGTTGTCACTTGCGGGCGGGGCACCAAGACAAATTCCTTGTATGTGAATACTTGGGCCAATAAACTTACTCATTCATTCATTCGTGTTGGAAGGAACTGCAGATGCTGGTTTAAACCGAAGGTAGACACAAAATGCTGGAGTAACTCAGCGGGACAGGCAACATCTCTGGAGAGAAGGAATGGGTAATGTTTCTGGTCGAGACCTTTCTTCAGACTGAAGTAGGGTCGCGACCTGAAACGTCACCCGTTCCTTCTCTCCAGAGATGCTGCATGTCCCGCTGAGTTACTCCAGCATTTTGTGTCTGTCTGTGGGTCCCACATCACTGGGAATAAAGAGCAAAGACATGATGGAGGCACGATGAGGAAAATAGGTCTTGATCTCTACACCCTTCAATAATAACAGTGCATGTACTGCAAGCAGACAGCACACTTGAAAACGGGATTAACAATAGACAATAGACAATAGACAATAGGTGCAGGAGTAGGCCATTCGGCCCTTCGAGCCAGCTCCGCCATTCAATGTGATCATGGCTGATCATCCCCAATCAGTACCCCATTCCTGCCTTCTCCCCATATCCCCTGATTCCACTATTTTTAAGAGCCCTATCTAGCTCTCTCTTGAAAGCATCCAGAGAACCTGCCTCCACCGCCCTCTGAGGCAGAGAATTCCACAGACTCACCACTCTCTGTGAGAAAAAGTGTTTCCTCGTCTCCGTTCTAAATGGCTCACTCCTTATTCTTAAACTGTGGCCCCTGGTTCTGGACTCCCCCAACATCGGGAACATGTCTCCTGCCTCTAGCGTGTCCAAGCCCTTAACAATCTTATATGTTTCAATGAGATTCCCTCTCATCCTTCTAAACTCCAGAGTGTACAAGATTGATTTTATAAATCTCACCTCTATCTCGGCCAAGGAGACAACCTCAACTTCATGTCGTATTCCTCGATGTACGAGATCTTCCCCAAAAGATTCCATGACAATGATAGTCTTGATTTCCGATGTGATCCCAGTTTCCACCCCATTTAGTAGCATGCGTGCTCTGCCTGCTGTGTCGCAGACTACTACTTCGATATCCGCTGCGGGCAAGGAGAAAAGTGGGACATTTTTTTAATGGTGAGATCACCTCAAAGTACCTTAAAACCAGTTCTTGCATATACGATACGATATGATCGAACTTCATTTACCCCAGGAGGGAAGTTGATGTGCCAACATTCATAAAACACAAAACACATGAAACATGAAATTAAAGTGATGAGGGGAAAGGATTGGGGGTGTGCAAAGATTAGGGGGGGAGGAGGGGGGGGGGGGAAGGGGAGTCAGTCTACCCCACGACAGAAGGGGGCGGAGTTGTACAGTTTGATAGCCACAGGGAAGAAGGATCTCCTGTGGCGTTCTGTGCTGCATCTTGGTGGAACCAGTCTGTTGCTGAAGGTGCTCCTCAGGTTGACCAGTGTGTCACGGAGTGGGATTATTAGATTATACCACCGTGTTAAGAAACATGACTCTATATCATACACACACCTCCAGATTCAGGGACTGTTTCTTCCCAGCTGTTATTAGGCAACTGAACCATCCTATCACCAACTAGAGAGCAGTGCTGAACTACTATCTACCTCATTGGTGATCCTAAGACTTGATCGGACTTTACTGGCTTTACCTTGCACTAAACGTTATTCCCTTATCTTGTATCCGTACACTGTAAATGGCTCGATTGTAATCATGTATTGTCTTTCCGCTGACTGGTTAGCACGCAACAAAAGCTTTTCACTGTACCTCGGTACACGTGACAATAAACTGAACTGAATAAGTTTGCTGCTCCAGCGCCAACCAACCTCCATTTTAAGCAGCGTGTTTCTTGTGCTAAAGATGCACCTTTCGGGCCGAAACCCTGAAGGAAATAGGCAATGTTTTGGGCCGAAACCCGGAAGGGTTTCGGGCCGAAACGTTGCCTATTTCCTTCGCTCTATAGATGCTGCCGGAACATGGATAGGTGACGTTTCACAGAGTGCTGGAGTAACTCAGCGGGTCAGGCAGCATCTGTGGAGAACATGGATAGGTGACGTTTCACAGAGTGCTGGAGTAACTCAGCGGGACAGGCAGCATCTGTGGAGAACATGGATAGGTGACGTTTCACAGAGTGCTGGAG
Organism: Malacoraja senta; assembly: GCA_038087875.1. Taxonomy (NCBI): domain Eukaryota; kingdom Metazoa; phylum Chordata; class Chondrichthyes; order Rajiformes; family Rajidae; genus Malacoraja; species Malacoraja senta. Next base: position 220,072,078 of record CM075977.1, on the reverse strand, counting down.
TAACTCAGCAGGTCAGGCAGCATCTCTGGAGAACATGGATAGGTGACGTTTTGGGTCAGGACCCTTCTTCAGAGTGTGGGATATTTCATCTAGTTTTCGTCCATGTTGGTCACCTCTAACTCTTGTCGGTCAGCAATGGATTCATTACAAAACTGAGGGGAGAATGTCAAGTTTCATATTTTGAATTGTGTTAACTGGAAAGTTGTACAAGGTGAGAGGGGACAGATTTTATAGCAACCTGAGGGGCAACTTTTAACACACAGGGGTGGTGGATATAAGGAATGAGCTGCCAGAGGAGGTAGTTGAGCCAGGTACAAAACCAACATTTAAAAATCATTTGGAGAGTTACATGGATAGGAAATGTTTGGGCCTGTGCAGTATGGCTCTCTGACTTTAATTATTTAAAAGCATCTTTGCTCTGATTCACTTTTGTTTCATTCCTGTATCTGCTCAACAGCTTTTTGCACAAGTGTTTAGTTCAGATTGGTTTAGTTTAGTTTGGTTCAGAGTCACGTGTACTGAAGTACATCTCCATCATGGTCCGGTTTGGCTCAGCCACCAAGCACGACATCCGGAGGCTGCAGAGAATCGTCCGATCAGCTTAGAAGGTTATTGGCTGCAACCTTCCCTCCATTAACGAACTGTACACTGCAAGGGCCAGGAAGCGAGCGGGTAAGATCATCTCTGACTCCTCTCACCCTGGCCACAAACTCTTTGAATCACTTCCCTCTGGAAGGCGACTCCGGACTGTCAAAGCCGCCACAGCCAGACATAAAAACAGCTTTTTTCCACGAGTAGTAGCTCTACTCAATAACCAAAAATCTGTAGCCTCCTTTTGCTCTGGTATTTTATTTAATTCAAATCTTTATCCGATAATGTTTTATTATTAATGTTTAATATTTTATGTGTCATTCCTAACTGTCACTGTATGTCATGTTGTCACTTGCAGGCGGAGCACCAAGGCAAATTCCTTGTATGTGAATATTTGGCCAATAAACTTATTCATAAACGTATTCATAAAGTGAAAAGCTTTTGTTGCGTGCTATCCAGTCAGCGGAAAGACAATACATGATTACAATCGAGCCATTTACAGTGTATAGATGTGTAGAAAAGAACTGAAGATACTGGTGATAGACACAAAGTGCTGGAGTAACTCAGCGGGTCAGGCATCATCTCTGGAGAAGAAGGATGGGTGATGGTTTGGGTCGGAACCCTTCTTCAGACAGGGTTTCTGAAGAAGGTTTCCGACCCGAAAAACATCACCCATCCTTCTTCTCCGCAGTGTTCGGATACATAGAGTCATCGAGTGATAGTATGGAAACAGGCCCTTCGGCCCAACTTGCCCACAGCGGCCAACATGTCCCAGTTACACTCGTCCCACCTGCCTGAGCTTGATCCATATCCTTCCAAACCTGTCCTCTCCATGTACCTGTCTAACTGTTTCTTAAACGTTGGGATAGTCCTCATCTGGCAGTTTGTTCCATGCACCCACCACCCTTTGTGTGAAAAGGTTACCCCTCAGAATCCTATTAAATCTTTTCCCCTTCATCTTGAACCTATGTCCACCGGTCCTCGATTCCCCTGCTCTGGGCAAAAGACTCTGTGCGTCTACCCGATCTATTCTCATGATTTTGTACACCTCTATAAGATCACCCCTCATCCTCCCGCGCTTCATGGAATAGAGACCCAGCCGACTCAACCTCTCCCTATAGCTCACACCCTCTAGTCCTGGCAACATCCCATGCGATCTAACCTTCCAGAGCAGCCTACCATGTGGAACCTTGTCGAACACCTTACTGAAGTCCATGTACACAGCATCTACAGCTCTGCCCTCATCAACCTTTTTGGTCACGTCTTCAAAAAAATCAATCAGATTTGTGAGACACGACCTCCCACGTACAAAACCATGTTGACCATCCCTAATCAGCCCTTGCCCATCCAAATGCCTGTATAACCTATCCCTCAGAATACTCTCCAGTAACTTTCCAACTACAGATGTTAAGCTCACCGGCCTATAGTTCCCAGCATTTTCCCTGCAGCCCTTCTTGAAAAGAGGCACAACATTTGCCACCCTCCAGTCTTCCGGCACCTCTCCTGGATTTAAGACGACTCGTAAATTTCAGCCAGGGCTCCCGCAATTTCCTCTCTAGTTTCCCACAATGTCCTCGGATATATCAGATCAGACCCCGGAGATTTCTCTACCTTCATACACGACAGTACCTTCAGTATTTCTTTGACAGTAACACTGACTGCTCTCAAGACACTTCCAAGTAAGAAATGTTTAAGAAGGAACTGCTGATGCTGCCTCTTGGTTCTTGGTTCTTGGTTTCTTGGTCCTCCAAAATATTCCAAATGGAATTTAAACTGGAGGTGGTGGAGGGAGGACTTAAGCCAGAAAGGGTTTTTGGGAAGAAAGAACTACCTTAAATTTAGTTGCATCTGGTTGGGTAACTATGGTAGGGTGAAGATTATTCCATGCTTTAATTGTGCGGGGGAAGAATGAATTGCTGTACACATCTGTCTTGGTAGCTGGAATCACAAATTGGATCGAATGCCCTCGTCTGCTCCTAGTTGGTTTGGGTTTGGTGTAGGTCTTGTAATCTATGTCGAGCTGACTATTTAACATTTTGTAAAAACAGGTCAAACGGTGAGCTTCACGTCTGTCTTGGAGAGGGTTCCTTCCACCCCAGAGAATTCAGAAGTTTGGTAACACTCGCTTCTCTCTCATAGGTGTTAGTAACAAATCGAGCTGCCTGTCTTTGGACACGTTCGATGGAAGAAATGTTTTTATTTGTGTATGGGTCCCATGCTGCAACTGCGTAGTCCAAATGAGGTCTAACGAGGGTGAAGTATAGCTTCTCCTTGACAGAAGTTGAACAATGATGAAAGTTGCACCTCAGAAAATTTAGGACACCTGTTGCTCACCCGCTGAGTTACTCCAGCATTTTTTGTCTACCTTCCAAGTGAGAAATGCTGCTTTTGGAGTGGTGATTTGACAGAGTGCAGCGAGTGTAACGAAGTGGATTGCAGATCCCCTTCAGGGACCACCATGCACAGAGTCGTCGGGCTTGGCCACCATCTTGGATCCCAAACATATAGAGAAACAATGACATTGAATCAGTGCGGACTCGAGAAACACCAGATGCAGGAATCTTGAGCAAAGCGCAACGTGCTGGAGGAACTCGCGTGGGAAGGAACTGCTGATGCTGGTTTAAACCGAAAATAGACTGAAGAAGGGTCTTGGAAATAGGAAATTGGAATACTTTATTGTCACATGTGACTAAGCAGAGTGAGATTCTTTGCTTGCACACTCAGTCAATATCAATCAATCAATATCAGTTTTATTCCTCACTTGCACACGGTGAAATGAATTTGCCAGCAGCGGTACAATGAAAAACACACAAAAACACAATAAAAAATGTTAACACAAACATCCACCACAGCATTCATCACTGTGGTGGAAGGCACAACATTTGGCCAGTCCTCCTCCATTTTCCCCCATGGTACACAATGTATACAGATAGCGGCCACCTACGGCGCTGACAAAGATACAAAGCACGCCAGCTCCCCCTTTTGTCCCCCCCCCCCACCACCACAGCGGTCCCCCCCCCCCCCCACGCCGGGTTCCCATTGTCCTTTGTCCCCCCCCCCCAAATTGTCCATTATTCTTCCCCTCCCCCCTCACGGTGGTCCTCCACGCTCTCATCGACCCGCGAGGCTTCACCACCGCTGATGCCCCATCGTCGCGAGGCTTCACCGCTGCCGCCGTCGAGGCCTCGCCCCTGTCGCGGGCTCCGTCTCGACCCGAAAAACGTCACCCATTCCTTCTCTCCAGAGATGCTGTCTGTCCCCGCTGGGTTACACCAG
>CM075977.1:219952080-220068011 GCA_038087875.1 Malacoraja senta | reverse complement strand
GCTTGGGCAGTCTGCACCCCAGCGGCATGAACATTGACTTCTCCAATTTCCGGTAGCCCTTGCTGTCTCCTCCCCTTCTCAGCTCTCCCTCAGCCCTCTGGCTCCACCTCTTCCTTTCTTCTGGCTCGAAGGGCCGAATGGCCGACTCCTGCACCTGTTGTCTATTGTCTATTGTCTACTGTCTACTGGTACAAGTGACAATAAACGAAACTACACTGAACTACAAGCGGGGCAGCTGGTAGAGATGCTGCCTCATAGTGCCAGAGACCCGGGTTCGACCCTGACCTCGGGTTGCTTTCTGTGTGGAGTTTGCCCATTCTCCCTGTGACCACGTGAGTTACGTCCGGGTGATCTGGTTTCCTCCCACATCCCAAAGATTGGTCGGTTAATTGCCCCTATTGGGTGGCTGGTAGAATCTGGGGAGACTTGGTAATAATATGGAGAGAATAAAACCGGATAAGATTGGTGTAGGATGAGCGTGAATGGGTTAGTATGGACTCTGTGGGCCAAAGAGCCTGTTTCCAACTGCATTTCTCTAACTATCTGGTAATGCAGCTACCCGGTACTTTAATAGCCTTGGAAGAAAAATCACATCATAATCATAATCATGGAAAAAGAGAGAAACAAATATTTTTATTACGTAAATGGGACATACCAACTCTTCAACTATCATCCCCCCTTACCTGACCTCAATTTTTTTTAAAGTACTTTTGCACCCTATGTTTGTAATAATTCTATAAATGCAGACCACGTCAGGTGGAAGTGATCTGGTTTACCTGCTAGGAGGAGTCTTATCTCTTCTAGGTGTAGTGTTTCAAACATATTTGAAATCCACATATTTATAGTTGGTATTGGAGCCTTCTTCCAAAATTTTTGAATTAGCTTTTTTCCAGTTATTAACCCATAGTCTATTAGTTTCTTTTGAAACACATTTAGTTCTGGACCATCTTCCGTTATACCGAAGATAATCCATTCTGCTTTGGGTACCATTTGTATCATTGGGTATCATTTGGGAAAAAATATTTGTTTCTCTCTTTTGGAAAAAAAAAGGAAAAAAAAATAATAATAAATAAAATAATCATAATCATATTTATAATCATACTTTATTAGCCAAGTATGTTTTGCAACATACGAGGAATTTGATTTGCCATACAGTCATATCAATAAAAAGCAACAAGACACACAAAATACATTTTAACATGAACATCCACCACATTGACTCCTCCACATCCCTCACTGTGATGGAAGGCGAAAAAATTCAATCTCTTCCCTTCTTTGTTCTCGGGGGCCTCGAGCCTTCCGTTGTCGGGGCGATCTTGGCTCCCGTAGTCGGCGGTCGGGCCCTCCGCATCGGGGCGATCAAGCATCGGGGGGGGGGAATCTCAGCTCCCCCGCGCCAGGCGATCGGACCCCGGTTCGGGGCCGGTCGAACCTTCCGCGACTTTGGAGCTTCCCGACATCGGTCTCTACCCGAGACTGCGAGCTCCTCGACGGTGAAATCCGGAGCGTCGATCCCAGGCAAGGGATCGGAGGCTGCGATGGTAAGTCCACGGCCCCCGCGGTGGGGCTCAAAGTCAGTCTCGAGCCTCCAGCTCCGTGATGCTAGGCAGCGTGAATCAATCCCTCATGAATGCATGAATGGCCCACAACACGAATGTCCATGATCACAAGTTTCACATCATATTTTGGAGACCATTGTATCATGCACATGGTAAAATCTAGACCATTTCAGGAAATCTAATGACATTGAGACCTGCAAATTCATATATGCTATATGTTCGCCCATGAGGAGAGCCCGCTAACAATTTCCACAATGCTATTCCAAAGGTTCCTGTGAAAAGACACAATTTTCCTTTGCATTTGACCGATTCACCGCTACCCCATTGTGTACATTAGACTTCAAAAACTTGTCCCACCCCGATCATTCCTTCTTCTCCCTGCTACCATCGGTCAAAAGATACAGAAGCTTGAAAGCGCGCACCACCAGACTTAGGAGCAGCTTCTTGCCCTCTGTTATCAGGCTTCTGAACGGGCCATCCATACGGGTGGCACAGCGGTAGAGTTGCTGCCTCGCAGCGCCAGAGACCCGGGTTCGATCCTGACCACGGGCGCTGTCTGTACGGAGTTTGTACGTTCTCCCCGTGACCTGTGTGGGGTTTTTCCCAGGTGCTCCGGTTTCCTCCCACACCACAAAGACGTACAGGTTTGTAGGCTAATTGGCTTGGTATAAATGTAAAATTGTCCCGAGTGTGTGTGGGATGGTGTTCGGGGATCACAGGTCGGCACAGACTCGGTGGGCCGACGGGCCTGTTTCCATGTTGTATCTCTAAACTAAACTAGGCTGGGTCTGATTTTCCTCTACCCAGTTGGGAACATGTGTCATGGAACTGATGCGCTACAATGCTGGGAACTATATTCTGCACTCTGTATCTTCCCCTTTGCTCCACCTATTCATGCCTCAATAGGGGTGGGCTGGTGAATTCTCCCAATGGGGCAGAAGAAGCAGCTGAGAGGTGTCCGAAGAAGGGGTATTTAAGAATAAGGGGGTAAGATATTTAGAACGGAGACGAGGAAACACTTTTTCACACAGAGAGTTGGGAGTCTGTGGAATTCTCTGTCTCATAGGGCGGTGGAGGCAGGTTCTCCAGTTCAAGAGAGAGCTAGATAGGGCTCTTAAAGATAGCGGAGTCAGGGGATATGGGGAGAAGGCAGGAACGGGGAACTGATTGTGGATGATCAGCCATGATCACATTGAATGGCGGTGCTGGCTCGAAGGGCCGAATGGCCTACTCCTGCACCAATTGTCTTTAAGAACAATGTGCATGGAAAGCAGCTGACCCAAGGACAGACACTCAACAGTGAAAGTTGTCAGAGAGGTGTCTATATAGGCATGAGTGACCTGCATGCTGCCAGCAGGTTTGGAAGCTCCATCCTGCAGCCAAATTCTTCTCCCAGGTGAGTATATGCAAAAGCCACAATGGAAGTTTCTGCACTTTGGAAAAAGAGCTGTATCTTTGTAATGCAGCAAAGTGTCCGACGTGGCACTTATCAACAGAGGCAGTCCTCATGTATTTTACCTTCATAAGTTTGTACATGATACGAGCAGGTTTAGGCCATTTGGCCCATTGAGTCTACTCCACCATTCAATCTTTCCCTCTCAGCCCCATTCTCCAGCCTTCTCCCCATATCAAGGGGGCAGATTATTATCTCAATGGGGTTAGGTTAGGTAAGGGGAAGGTGCAGCGAGACCTGGGCGTCCTTGTACACCGGTCACTGAAAGTTGGCGTGCAGGTACAGCAGGCAGTGAAGAAAGCTAATGGAATGTTGGCCTTCATAACAAGAGGATTTCAGTATAGGAGTAAAGAGGTTCTTCTGCAGTTGTATAGGGCTATGGTAAGACCACATCTGGAGTATTGTGTACAGTTTTGGTCTCCTAATTTGAGGAAGGACATCCTTATGATTGAGGCAGTGCAGTGTAGGTTCACGAGATTGATCCCTGGGACTGTCATATGAGGAAAGATTGAAAAGACTAGGCTTGTATTCACTGGAGTTTAGAAGGATGAGGGGGGGTTTTATAGAAACATATAAAATTATAAAAGGACTGGACAAGCTAGATGCAGGTAAAATGTTCCCAATGTTGGGCGAGTCCAGAACCAGGGGCCACAGTCTTAGAATAAAGGGGAGGCCATTTAAGACTTAGGTGAAAAACTTTTTCACCCAGAGAGTTGTGAATTTGTGGAATTCCCTGACACAGAGGGCAGTGGAGGCCAAATCACTGGATGGACTTAAGAGAGAGTTAGATAGAGCTCTAGGGGCTAGTGGAATCAAGGGATATGGGGAGAAGGCAGGCACGGGTTATTGATTGGGAATGATCACTAAGCTGGGGGGCAGTGTTAGCTGTGAGGAGGATGCTAGGAGACTGCAAGGTGACTTGGATAGGCTGGGTGAGTGGGCAAATGTTTGGCAGATGCAGTATAATGTGGATAAATGTGAGGTTATCCACTTTGGTGGCAAAAACAGGAAAGCAGACTAAATGGTGGCCGATTAGGAAAAGGGTAGATGCAGCGAGACCTGGGTGTCATGGTACACCAGTCATTGAAAGTAGGCATGCAGGTGCAGCAGGCAGTGAAGAAAGCGAATGGTATGTTAGCTTTCATAGCAAAAGGATTTGAGTATAGGAGCAGGGAGGTTCTACTGCAGTTGTACAGGGTCTTGGTGAGACCACACCTGGAGTATTGCGTACAGTTTTGGTCTCCAAATGTGAGGAAGGACATTATAGCCATAGAGGGAGTGCAGAGAAGGTTCACCAGACTGATTCCTGGGATGTCAGGACTTTCATATGAAGAAAGACTGGATAGAATTGGCTTATACTCGCTAGAATTTAGGAGATTGAGAGGGGATCTTATAGAAACGTACAAAATTCTTATGGGGTTGGACAGGCTAGATGTAGGAAGATTGTTCCCGATGTTGGGGAAGTCCAGGACAAGGGGTCACAGCTTAAGGATAAGGGGGAAATCCTTTAAGACCGAGATGAGAAAAAACTTTTTCACACAGAGTGGTGAATCTCTGGAACTCTCTGCCACAGAGGGTAGTTGAGGCCAGTTCATTGGCTATATTTAAGAGGGAGTTAGATGTGGCCCTTGTGGCTAAAGGGATCAGGGGGTATGGAGAGAAGGCAGGTACAGGATACTGAGTTGGATGATCAGCCATGATCATATTGAATGGCGGTGCAGGCTCGAAGGGCCGAATGGCCTACTCCTGGACCTATTGTCTATGTTTCTATAATCCTTGACACCTGTATACTAATCAAGAATCTGTCAATCTCCACCGTAAAAATACCCAATGATTTGGCCTCCACAGCCGTCTGTGTCAATGAATTCCACAGGTACACTCTGGAATTTAGAAGGATGAGAGGGTATCTTATTGAAACATATAAGATTATTCAGGGTTTGGACACGCTAGAAGCAGGAAACATGTTCCCGATGTTGGGGGAGTCCAGAACCAGGGGCCACTGTTTAAGAATAAGGAGTAAGCCATTTAGAACGGAGACGAGGAAACACTTTTTCTCACAGAGAGTTGTGAGTCTGTGGAATTCTCTGCCGCAGAGGGCGGTGGAGGCCGGTTCTCTGGATACTTTCAAGAGAGAGCTAGGTAGTGCTCTTAAAGATAGCGGAGTCAGGGGATATGGGGAGAAGGCAGGAACGGGGTACTGTTTGGGGATGATCAGCCATGATCGCATTGAATGGCGGTGCTGGCTCGAAGGGCCGAATGGTCTACTCCTGCACCTATTGTCTATTAATATTACGATTATCATTTGTCATCTCTTTTTGTACACTTTCTCTGGCGATTACCCAGAAAGTCCTCTTCCAGAGTCTTCAAGACAGAAAGCAGAGACCACAACCAGCAGACTTCCACAAAACCTTTCTAGAAGTTATTCTTAGTCTTACCCAGAACAGCTTGGTCGTTCGGGGGAGCTGCGAGTCGGCTGCCCTGCCGGCAGCATGTTCGTTATTTCGACTTTAAAAAAAAAAGTGTGTCCACGTGTTTGTTTTGGGTGTTTCTCAGTATGTCTTGTGTGGGGGGCGGCGGGGGGGAAAAGGGAGGAAACCGTTTTTCGGGCACTTCCTCACGGAGAGGCGACTTTTTCTATGTCGCTTCTCCGCCTCCCCTCTCGCGGCCTAACAGCTTGGATTGGAGCGGCCTCTCCCGGAGTCGGGCCCAGAGCTTCAGCAGCGGGCGCAGCGTGGACTTTTCCATCGCGGAGCGGGGGCGAACCCTTGCTGGGGGTCGCCAGAGAGGAGTGCTCCGATCGCTGGCCTGGTGACTTTGGCATCGTGGGGCTGTGGTCTGCGGAGCTTCTAGCCGCCGGCGTGGCGTGGACTTATCATCCGGAGCCTGGGATCCCTTGCCGGGGGTCGCCGGAGAAGAGCTCCGACTGCTGGCCTGCGGCCTATAACATCCTGAAGCCACGGTCTCCGGTAGTAAGGTGCCGGTTCGGGACCTCCAAGCCATGGAGAGTGTTCGTCCATCCCGACTTCGGAGTTTCAATCATCCCGACGAGAGGGCCTGTACATCGGGCCGTCCGTAGCGGCGACTACGGAGGGTTCATGGCCCCGACCACGGTGAACAAAGGAGGAGGACTGGCTGAACGTTATTGCCTTCCTCCACAGTGAAGAATGTTGGTTCCACTGTGGTGGATGTTCATGTTGTATTCTATTGTGTATTGTGCTCGTTTAGATTGTGTGGCTGTGTGGTAAATCACATTCCACTGAACCTTAATTGGTGCATGTGGCAATAAATGTGAAACTCGAACGGGTTATTGATAGGGGACGATCAGCCATGATCACAATGAATGGCGGTGCTGGCTCGAAGGGCCGAATGGCCTCCTCCTGCACCTATTTTCTATGTTTCTATGTTCTATGAACTTTACAGACGATGCAAGTTGGATTGTTCAACTTTTCATGCATTCATAACACAAAGAGTCATACAGCATGGAAACAGGCCCTTCGGCCCAACTTATCCATGCCAACCAATATGTCCCAACCTAGTCCCATTTGACCCAAACCAATATGCCACAACTAGGCTAGTCCCATTTGACTCAAACCAATATGTCACAACTAGGCTAGTCCCATTTGACCCAAACCAATATGTCACAACTAGGCTAGTCCCATTTGACCCAAAGCAATATGTCACAACTAGGCTAGTCCCATTTGACCCAAACCAATATGTCACAACTAAGCAAGTCCCATTTGGCCACATTTGGCCCATATCCCTCTAAACTTTCCTATCCATGTACCTGTCCAAGTATCTTTTAAATGCTGTCACGGTACCTGCCTCAACTATCTCTTCTGGCAGCTAGTACCATTCGCCCGCCACTATTCATCAACATCTTCTGACTACAAGGAACAAGCTTACTTACTTCACGATAGGATATCCACTGGAAAGGTTGATTTGGCTTTCTGTGGCCCAAACAGGGTCCATTACCTAAAAAAAAAGGGAAAAAAAAGGTTAACTCTGCAGGTCGTCAATAGTCAGATTTATTGATCAGGTGCACAATAAAGTGCAGTGAAATGACTTTGCCAGCAGTGGTACAATAAAAAAGAACACACAATACACAATAAAAATTTAACACAAACATGTAAATATTCTAACTCTTCTTGATTGCCTAAGCCCCTTAAAATAATGCACAATAATCTGAATATATTAAACTATAATCTTCCATGATGCCACTGCACCGGTGTAATTTTGATTTCTATTCATTGTTGGATATCAGCCAATATGAACCTGAGGGGCAACTATTTGACGCAGAGGATGGTGGGAATAAGGATTGAGCTATCAGTCAAATATGATATAAATGTATACCAAGCAAGTTTTAAGTCCAAGCCCATATTGTTCAATTCCTTGTACATGCACATAAATAGGAAGTTATAGATACATAGAAAATAGAGTTATAGATACATAGAAAATAGGTGCAGGAGTAGGCCATTCGGCCCTTTGAGCCAGCACCGCCATTCAATGTGATCATGGCTGATCATCCACAATCAGTACCCCGTTCCTGCCTTCTCCCCATGTCCCTTGATTCCTTTAGCCCTAAGAGCTCTATCTAACTCTCTCTTGGAAACATCCAGTGAATTGGCCTCCACTGCCTTCTGCGGCAGAGAATTCCACAGATTCACAACTCTCTGGGTGAAAAAGGTCTTCCTCATCTCAGTCCTAAATGGCCTGCAGCTTATTCCTAAACCGTGGCCCCTAGTTCCAGACTTCCCCCAACATCGGGAACATGTTTCCTGCATCTAGCGTGTGCAATCCATTAATAATTTTATGTCATCCAACATAAAACAGACCCTTCGGCCGAAACAGGCCCATGACAACCAAGATGCCCCATCTACTATACTGTACATTAGTCCCACCTGCCCACGTTTGGCCCACATCCCTAGAAAACATTTCCTATCCAAATACCTGTCCAATTGGCTTTTTAAATGTTGTTACATGTCCCATGGGGGGCACCAGAGGAGGGAGATGGCCGCCCAGCCGTCAGTCTGTTCGTTTTTTCATCCTTTTTGTTATTTTTAGCGTTTGTTTAAAGTTTGTTTTCATGTTCTTCTGTTTGTTTTATGTGGGGGGAGGGGGGGGGGGGGTCGGGGGAAACATTTTTTCAAGTTCCTACCTTCCCGGAGATGTGATCAATTTTTCGGATCGCATTCTCCGGGCTCTGCCGGCCTACCATCGCTGGAGCTGGGAGCCGCCTCGGACTGTCGTGAGCCTCACCGCGGGGCGCGGACTTAACATCGGAGCGGATCCCTCGCCTGGGATCGCTCCCACCGCGGCCTGCGGACTTACCATCTAGGGCTTGCAGTCTCGGGAGAGGCTGAGTCGGGAGCTCCAACGCCGCGGAAGGTTCGTCCAGCCCCGACGCGAGGTTTGATCGCCCGGCACGGGGGAGCTGACATCCCCCCGATGCAGGCGCTGAACGCCTCGACGCTGAGGGCCCGAACGCCGCCGGCTACGGGACTCAAGAACGTCCCGTCAACGGGGGGCCCGAGGCCCCCGACCAAGGAAGAATACAAGGGAAGGACTTGGAACTTTATTTTCGACTTCCATCACAGTGAGGAATGTGTAGGAGTCACTGTGATGGGTGTTTATGTTAAAATGTGTTTTTTTGAGTCTGTTGCTTTTTAAATTGTATGACTGACCTGGCCAGTGAATTTCTCTGCACCAATTGGTGTATGTGACAATAAATAAACATGAACTTATGAAGTTAACTACCTCCTCTGGTAAATCCTTATTCCCACCATCCTCTGCGTCAAATAGTTGCCCTTCAGGTTCATATTAAATCTTTCCCCTCTCACCTTAATCGTATGTTACCTGGTTCTTGACTCCCCTGCTCGGGGTAAATGACCCTGTGCATTTATCCTTACTATTCCCCTCATGATACCATTAGTACTGAAATAAAAGGTCTGGTGAGATGAATAACATAGAACACTGCAGCATCAGAACAGGCCCTTCAGCCCACAATGTTCAGCCATGCTGAACAGGAGGCCAAGTTAAACCAATCTCCTCTGCATGCACGCAATCCATATCCCTCCATTCCCTGCACACCGATGCGTCTATCTAAAAGCCCCCTGCCCTCTCTGTCTCTGCCCTTTCTCTCTAACCCCCTCCCTCTCCCTCTCCAGCCGCGCCTGGGCAGTTGGGGGCTATGCGTGAGTGGATGGGGCGGGGGATGGGGTAAAAGGAGCGAATGAATAATAATATGACAATATCAAGGGGGGTGGTTCGTGTGTGTGTTGTGGGGGTGTGGTTAGTGTGTGTGTGTGTGTGTGTGGGGGGGGTAGTTAGTGTTGTTGTGACGCCGGAGGCCGCCCCCCCCCCCCGCTACGGGGACGGGACCCAACGGGTCCCATGTGGTCGCGTCTCCTTTAAACGTTGCCCCTTCTCACCTTAAAGCTAATCGTCTTTGACAATTCCAAACTGGGAAAAACTTTCTGACTGCCTACCCTATCTATGCCTCTCATAATTTTATATACTTCTGTCAAGTTTTCCCTCAAACTCTGATGCTCCAGAGAAAACAATCCAAGCTTGTCCGAATAATCAAGTCGTGAAATCAGGATATTCAGCTCATCATGTCTGAGGGAGTGCAGTGTAGGTTCACCAGGTTAATTCCCGGGATGGTGGGACTGTCATAAGATGTAAGAATGGAGTGACTGGGCTTGTATTCACTGGAATTTAGAAGGATGAGAGGATATCTTACAGAAACGTATAAAATTATTAAGGGATTGGACACGCTAGATGCAAGAAACATGTTCCCGATGTTGGGGGAGTCCAGAACCAGGGCCCACAGTTTAAGAATAAGGGGTAGGCCATTTACAACGGAGATGAGGAAAAACTTTTTCACCCAGAGAGTGGTGAATTTATGGAATTCTCTGCCTCAGGAGGCAGTGGAGGCCAATTCACTGCATGCATTCAAAAGAGAGTTAGATAGAGCTCTTAGTGCTAGCAGAATCAAGGGGTAGGGGGAGAAGGCGGGAACGGGGTACTGATTGGGGATGATCAGCCATGATCACATTGCATGGCGGTGCTGGCTCGAAGGGTCGAATGGCCTGCTCCTGCACATATTTTCTATTTATTCTAAGTCTGCCTCCTTTTCTACTCCACCATTTTTGTTATCCCACAACCAATCTATGGTCTAATCCACCCAAAGACTTGCACCTCATTCCTTACAATTCATAGGTTCATATGTTCCAGGAGCAGAATTAGGCCATTCGGCCTGGCAAGTCTATCTTTCCCTCCCGACCCCATTCTCCTGTCTTCTCCCCATAACCCCTGACACCCGTACTAATCAAGAATAGTAAGATTAAACGAGAACTTACCTTAGTTTGAAGTTTGATCTTTATTTTATGAGGAGTTACGTAGGTGATTACGTGAAGAACCCCGCCAGTGCGCCTGCGCGTCAATCTTCAAAGCAGCGGTGTGAAATCACAAAAAACAACAACCGAAGTAATATAGTCTCATAATAAAACGAGTAATACAAGAACTTCCATCTGACCTTTATGATAGAGGGTAGGGTCGTGGCGGGCACGTAATCACCTACGTAACTCCTCATAAAATAAAGATCAAACTTCAAACGTAGGTAAGTTCTCGTTTAATCTTACTATTTTACTTCGGAGTCACGTGAGTGACTACGTGAAGATTTTAAAGCTTTGTGATTTCATGCCGTAGATCAATCCCGGCTTCTCACTGCATTGATTGACTCGGAACGAGAAATAATCAATCATGCATTCATAATAACATTTGTACCACAAATGCAGTAATTCATTTCAATAATGAAATTAATCAGATCCCCTTTAAACCAGAGGAATTTATACAGAACTTAAAATAGTTTCTGCACACTATCCCGCATTAACAATAGGCCGATGGTAAAAATGTTGAAACATCAACTCATTGGACCATCCGGCGGCTGCGAGGATATGGTCGATGGGGACGTCTTATGCCCTGGCCGCCGACTTTTCTGCTGCCCTAGACGAGTGAGACGTAAAAACATAAGTGTTAATACCAGCAGCTGTTAGGACTTCTTTTATCCATCAGGAAATAGTCTGTATTGAAACTCTCTTGTGTGGTTTCTTGTGTGTGATTAACAACCCAGTTTCCGTATTTCTTAAATTCTTTGTGACCTCAATGCATTGTCACAAATATGTCTTAACACAGAGACAAGGATCATTTGGATATGCTGCTAGCATAATTTTAAATCCTGTCACACCTGGCCTAATTTGCTTTAATAGGTCATAGATATAGAATGTAACCTTGTCTTCAGTTACTTCCATAGTGTCTATTTGTAATTTTCCAAGTGTTTGCACTCGTTGTGCTGTCACTCATGCCATAAGCATGAATACTTTCATCCTGAGCTTGACCAAAGACACACTTGGTGACCATTCACAAAGTAGTTTCAGTACTATACTTACATCCCAGATTGTCATGTACCTAGGTTTCGGTGGTTTGGAATTAAAGATTCCTTTCATTAGTCTGGAAAGAATTGGGTGTGACCCAATTGGGTTTATTTCTGAATCCAGAACCAAATATGAGGGCAATGCACTTCTGGCTGAATTAATTGCACTACAACTCAGACCTTCATCATAATAGAGTTTTGACAGATTTTCTAAACATTTGAAATAGCTGCAGTAATATATTGCAAATTCTTTTGTACACAGAACTTTTCCCATTTCTTAATATAAGAAAGGTACTGTTTTTTGAGTGCTCTTCCTCCAGGCTGCCGTAAGCATGTCCACAGTACGCTCAGACAGTCCTCGCCTCAGAAAAGACCTTCTTAAACCTGCAAATCAACAAATCCAAACGATCATATAATGGATGTTGTTTCCCTGTTACAGGGTGCAGCAATAAATTACTCCTTTTTGGGACTTTCATCAACATTTGTGTTGTTAATTCTAATATCAACGGATACCATGGCTGTGTAGGCCAATCTGGTATTACCAATACACCTGAATCAGCATCTTGCCTGACTTTAAGCAAACACTGGCTTATAAGGCAGAAAAGTGGAAATATATATGACAACATACCACTCCAATGTAGCGAGAAAGAATCAATCGCCACTGCTCCTGGATCTGATTCACATGAGACATATCTCGATAGCTGATGATTCAGTCTAGATGTAAACAAGTCAATGTCGGGCATTCCAAATCTGATTACTATATCATTGAATACCTCTCGATTCAACATCCATTCTTCTAAAGAACCGTCGCATTGCTGAACTCGGAGTCCCGCCGATAGATTCCTCCGGTCCCTCCGTCCCCATTGTTAATTATTCTGTATTTTTGATTATTCTGTATCCTCTTTTTTTTTTTTTTTTTAAATAATTTTTTTTATTTTATTATTATTTTTTTTTAAAATTTCTATATTGCACTACTACTACGGACTGACGCAAAACTGCATTTCGTTGTACCCATACTCAGTATTTGTGCAATGACATTAAAGTTGAATTGAATTGAATTGAATTATTATCATGGAACTTTCGTGACCTGGTGTCTGCTATCGTGTTCATTCTACCTGGTAGATAGATAGCTGAAATCCAAATATTATTTTCAATACACCCAGTCCAAAGTTGATTAGCCATTTTGTCACATGACCCTGACTTGATTTCATCCATATCATTAATATAGGCAATTGCTGTTGTGTTTATCAATCTGAACTTGAACATGCCTTTTAGTTGTGTTAGAACAATAACCTTGGAGTCCATAGAAACATCCTAAAACTCCAAATAGTTAACTGCCCATGTCTGCAGTAACAATGACTCTTCCTGATTCCATCTGCCTCCGCAGCTAGATGCTAAGTCAGTTTCACCCCATCTTAGTGTACTGGCGTCTGTTTGTAATATCATGGAAGGTTTGTTCAATCAGCACTTTGCTGGAACTGCTTGAGACACGTAGAATCCACCACTGCAGATCAGAAACAGCATTTGTTGTCAGTTGCATGGTTCTATCAAAATGACCAACATGCATTCTCAGTGCCTGTTCTTTAACTCTCTTCAGCTGTTGATAATGTAATGGTCCGAATTGGACTGCTGGGAATGCTGCTACTCATTTTCCCAGTACTCGAGCCACCTGTCTGATTGAGGGTTTTTGCTCGTTTACCAGATTACTGCAATCTTTAAACAACTCCACCCTTTTTTCACTGGGCAAAGTAATTTTCATTTGGACTGAATCAATTGTGAACCCCAAATAATCAATCGAGGTATATGGTGTTAACCTTGATTCCTTTGGATGAATTAGAAACCCCAAACTTTCAAAAGTTGATTTCACAACTGCCACAGATGCTTCTGTTGACTGTTTTGTCCTTCCTATAATCAGGACATCATCCAAAATATGCCATTAGTACATGCTCCTGGCTTCTTAGCAACCCCAGAATTTGTTTTAATAATTTTGTGAATATTCTGGGAGCGGACGTTAACCCATTAGGCAAAGCTTTGAACTGCCATAACTGGTTCATCCATGTAAATTTAAGATACTGAATATGTATCTTTTAAATCTATAGTTGCCATATGACATGCTTCTGAAATAAGTTGTTTGGCAGTCACAAATGTCTCTTTTAAAATGTTTAAATTAAACAAAAGGATTCAGACTTGTCAAGTCTAGAATAATCCCACATCCTCGATCCTTTTTTGATCGAGGGAATATATTGAACACAAATTGGTGAATTTGGTAGACTGATTCTTCAATAACACCTTTTATATATAGGGTTTGAAACGCAGCTTGAACCTCCATCACTTCTTTTTGTGCAAACCATATGACAATTACAGTAGGAAAACAGGCCATCTCGGCCTTCAAGTCCATGCTGAAGAAGTGGAGAATTCTGCTAGGAACATGCTGGACAGGCAAATCATAATTTGGATTGAATTCAATTCGAAATCCTTGTATACTATTCAGAATTACCACATCTGAAGTAATCTTCCAATTGTTTATAGAAGAGACATAATCTGCCTCCAATGTTTGGACTTAATCCAGTTAGTATGTTCCCATGAGAACCAGGTCCACCTACCTCTTGAGTCATTTGAGTACTCTGAGATTCCTGGATTCTCCCGGAAGCACCCTCACTGGTTCTTGCTCCCGCTGCAGGCCGCCAGCTACGTCCCTGCGTTAATGAGCGACTTGGTCCTGTCCAGGATCCGTATGACGTCTGAAAGGATATTCCTCTTTACAGACTTTACAACCATTTGTTTTCATCAATCCTGTTTTCGCTTCATCTTCCAACTCTTTAACACATCTCTCGAGATCCTCTCCAAAGAGTAAGTTGAGTAATTGTACATTACTTGGTTTGCAGAGTGCTGCAAATTTCGGATTCATAATAGGCCGTATAGCACCTTTCCTCGGACAATTGATCTCGAAGTGGGTGCTGCATAGCAACCCCAGTGCTTCCTGATGCAACTCCGTCATCTCTTGGCTTTTATCCGCTATTCTGGCAAAGCAGTTATTCCAGATTCCAGGAGCTTTAATATTCTCTGCCATTTCAATTCTTGAGTTCTCATAATCATACTCAACTCATATTTTCTTGCATTCTCATCCATTTCCTGCTGTTCCAGCTGATGGGAAACCAAGTAATTTATTAGGGAGGCCAATTCTCTTCTAATGGCTCTCCTGACTCTGACGGGGCAGCGAATGATACTGCCAGGGGTGGAACATCTGTACATCACGTACATCACGGCTACTGTGACAAATCACATAGAGCCTCACCGTCAGAATCGGGGCCTGAAATCTCATGACCCGTGGCACACTCCTCATCCCTGAGGGTGCATTCTATCAGCCCTGAACCAGGAGCTGTTGAGCTGCTTCCAGCAGCTTGGATTTCAGTACACTCTTACCTGAGTGTGCTTTGCTCCAACAGCCTATGTAGCAGGCTTTCCATTTGGGCAATACGCTTTAAAAGCAGTATCTAGCCCTGGAGCTTCCATTTCCTGGGACTCCTCCTCCGTGGCCCGTTTCAATTCGGACTTGGACTTGCCCCCGACAGGCGTTGACTGCCCCAGGTCCACAGTCGCTATGCTCACCGCTGACGACTGTACCGGGGTATTAGAGGCGGTTGGTCGCTACCCGCAGACTCCCGACTTTCCCGACTTTCTGTCGGCTGTGTCGCTCGCCTCTTCCCCCTGCCCGTTTTTTCCCATGGCATCTGTGGAAGAAATCCCCACAGACCCACAGTAAACGGACATGAAAAAATACTAAAAAAGTTTTTACTTACCTTGTAGTTAAAAAACTACAAATCCACTGAGGAGCTCTGCTCCTCCCGTCCGTTTGCGACAAGGCGTCTGACGTAATGACGCGCAGGCGCACTGGCGAGGTTCTTCACGTAGTCACTCACGTGACTCCGAAGTAAAATCTATCAATCTCTGCCTTAAAAAATATTCAATGACTTGGCCTCCAAGGCCTTTTGTGGCAATGAATTCCACAGATTCATCACCCTCTGACTAAAGAAATTCCTCCTCATCTTTCTAAAGGTACATCCTTTTATTCTGAGGCCATGGCCCCTGATCCTAGACTCTCCCACAAGTGGAAACATCCTCCCCACATCCACTCTATACAGGCCTTCCACTATTCGGTAAGTTTCAATGAGGTCCCCCCTCACCCTTCGAAACTCCAGCGAGTACAGGCCCAGTGCCGTCAAACGCTCATCATACGTTAACCGAATCATTCCTGGGATCATTCTGGTAAACAATCCTCTGGACCCCCTCGCCAACGCTAGCAAATCCTTCCTCAGATATGGGGCCCAACATTGCTCACATTATGCATTTTTTTCAAGTGACAAACATATCAAAAGTTAAAGCTCTTCTTCAATGGCTGAGAAATTTCACATTTGTAAAAAAGTTCTAAATAAGGATAGTTTTGGGGAATGTCCCACTTAATTCTTTGTGAATACCAAACGTTTTTGTGCCTTCCAAACATGTGAAGGATCTCTCTGGTTTCCTCAACATTCACACAAATGACTCCTTTACACACTGCAGCTCCCATTTAAAAGAAATATAACTTCATTCTAGCAATTCCTTTTAACATTCTTGATTTTATGTTAATAATATAATTAGGTTATGTGCGATATTTCGCATTGCTTGAATACCATTCCAGTATTTGAGCTGCCCAAAACTGGAGATATATTGATTTAACAAACCATCGCTAACCCGCACGCTCTTACTAAATCATTTGTAAAATGCAAGCAGTTGAATTTTGAAAGAACAAATATTCCACATCGCTTGCATTTCACAAATGATTTAGTAAGAGTGTGCGGGTTAGCGATGAGAGAGGAGATGGGGAAACGAGGGAGGCAGTGAACAGAGAGAATGCAGAAATAATATTCTCGCGCCATACGGCACAGAAACAGGCTCTTCGGCCCAACTTGCCCATGCCGACCGCGGTGTCCCATCTACACAAGTGCCCCCATCTACTTGCCCACATTTGGCCCATATCCCTCTGAATCTTTCCTGTCCTTGAACCTGTCCGAATAAATGTCACTATAGTATCTGCCTCTTTGGGCGGCACAGTGGCCCAGTCATAGTTGCTGCCTTACAGAACCGGGTTGGATCCTGACTACGGGTGCTGTTTGTACGGAGTTTGTATGTTCTCCCCGTGGCCGCGTGGGTCTTCTCTGGGTGCTCCGAAGATAGAAACATAGAAACATAGGTGCAGGAGGAGGCTATTTGGCCCTTCGAGCCAGCACCGCCATTCAATATGATCATGGCTGATCGTCCCCTATCAATAACCCGTGCCTGCCTTCTCCCCATATCTCTTGACTCCACTAGCCCCTAAAGCTCTATCTAACTCTCTCTTAAATCCATCCAGTGACTTGGCCTCCACTGCCCTCTGTGGCAGGGAATTCCACAAATTCACAACTCTCTGGGTGAAAACGTTTTTTTCTCATTTCAGTCCTAAATGACCTCCCCTTTATTCTAAGACTGTGGCCCCTGGTTCTGGACTCGCACCAACATTGGGGACATTTTTCCTGCATCTAGCTTGTCCAGTCCTTTTATAATTGTATATGTTTGTATAAGATACCCCCTCATCCTTCTAAACTCCAGTGAATACAAGATGTGCAAGTTTGCAGGTAAATTAGCTTCTGTAAGTTGTCGCTCTTGCTGTAGGATGCAAAACTGGGATAACATTGAATAAGTTTACGGGTGAATGTTGGTCAGCGAGGTCTCAGTGGGCCGAAGGACCTCTTTCCACGTTGTATCTCTAAATTAAACTAAAATAAAGCCTCAACTACCTCCTCTGGCAGTTAATTCCATATACCCACCACTTTCTTGTGTGAAAAAGTTGTCCCTCATGTTCCGATTAAATCTTGCCCCTCTCACCTTAACCCTATGTCCTCTGGTTCTTGATTCCCCCCTACTTTGGGTAAAAGACTCTTCATTTGAGAATGACACATAGATACATAGATACATAGAAAATAGGTGCAGGAGTAGGCCATTCGGCCCTTCGAGCCTGCACCGCCGTTCAATATGATCATGGCTGATCATCCAACTCAGTATCCCGTACCTGCCTTCTCTCCATACCCCCTGATCCCCTTAGCCGCAAGGGCCACATCTAACTCCCTCTTAAATATAGCCAATGAACTGGCCTCAACTACCCTCTGTGGCAGAGAGTTCCAGAGATTCACCACCCTCTGTGTGAAAATGTTTTTCCTCATCTCGGTCTTAAAGGATTTCCCCCTTATCCTTAAGCTGTGACCCCTTGTCCTGGACTTCCCCAACATCGGGAACAATCTTCCTGCATCTAGCCTGTCCAACCCCATAAGAATGTTGTACGTTTCTATAAGATCCCCTCTCAATCTCCTAAATTCTAGCGAGTATAAGCCAAGTCTATCCAGTCTTTCTTCATAACACACATGTAGCAAGCAATGACCAGCGCAGTAACTGAGCTCAGGAAAACACAGGTTAACCGTTGACGGCTACACAGTGGTGACATTTAATGTCAAGAAATATGAATTTTCAGTGGGAGGAATGAAAAGAGGCAGCTTAAACTAAATGATGTAATTATAAAGGAGCTGCAGGAACGCAGACTGCTGGGACCATAAATACTTGGTGGTGAAACGAGAGGAAGATATCTGACAGCGCATGCTACAGGGCGACAGAGTAGCGCAGCGGTAGAGTTGCAGCTTTACAGCGCCGGAGTCCTGGGTTCGATCCTGACTACGGGTGGCGCCCGTGCGGAATTTGTACGTTCGCCCTGTGACCACGTGGGTTTTGTCCGGGTGCTCCGGATTCCTTCCACAATTCCAAAGGCATACAGTTTCGGATGTTAATTGGCTTCTGTAAATTGTCCCTAGTGTGTAGGATAGAGCTAGCGTGTGGGGTGATGGCTGGTCGGCGCGGAATCAGTGGGGGTGAAGGGCCAGTTTCCACGCTGCAACTTTAAAGGCGCTCTTTGAGTCGACTAACAATGATTATAATGTACGCTGAAAAGCATGCCAAACTTTTAAAGGTTCTGACAAGCCTTCACCTGGAGAACGATGTCAAATCCAAGGCACCACGTTTTAGACGAAAATGACCACAACAGTATCAGGATAGACAGCAATGCTGGAGGAACTCAGCGGGTGAAGTTCGTTCAGCATTTTTGTCTACCTTTGATTTTTCCAGCATCTGTAGTAATAGTAATAGTAATAGTAATTTTATTGTCAATTCAAATAATGCAACAAGTAGTTACACAGAGGATTGAAATTGCGTTTCCCCATACTCCAATGTGCAAGTAATATTTATAACACAGACAGACAGTGTACCAATAAAGATAGACAATGGACATATACATTATATAAAATATTCATTAATAAAAGGTGCAATATAGAAAAGTGCAAATAGCATACTGCAGACATTGGGTTAAAGTTAATTTGACAGTCAGTTGGTCTTTGTTGGTGTAATGTTCATGGAATTTTCTTGAGTGTGTTGAGTAGTCTGATGGCCTGAGGGAAAAAGCTGTTTTTGAATCTGGTGGTTTTGCTCCGCATGCTGCGGTAGCGCTTGCCGGATGGTAGGAGGGTGAACAGTTTGTGTGCTGGGTGGGTGGTGTCTTTGATGATGTTGGTTGCTCTCTTGCGACAGCGAGATGCGTATAAGTCCTGGATTGCTGGTTGGGGTGATCTAGTGATCTTCTCCGCTGTCCTCACCACTCTCTGTAGGGCCTTCTGGTCAGCAGCAGAGCAACTGCCATACCAGACTGAGAGACTGCTGGTAAGAATGCTCCCAATGGCACCCCTGTAAAAAGTGGTGAGGGCAGAAGGGGGGAGGTCGGCTCTCCTCATCCGTCGAAGGAAGTGGAGGCGTTGCTTTGCTTTCTTGACTAGGGAGATGGTGTTGGTGGACCATGTCTGATCATCTGTGATGTGTACTCCCAGGAACTTGGTGCTTTTCACAGACTCCACTGCGCTGCCATTTATGGTGAGTGGGGTGTGTGCTGTCTGTTTCTTCCTGAAGTCCACAGTTATTTATTTTGTTTTATTGACATTGAGTTGAAGGTTATTGATGTCACACCAGTTGATGAGTTCTTTCTTAAACATTATCAGGCATCAGAGTCTTGTATTATTTTTGGGGAAACTAATTCTGGATTGATTATGCAATCATTGATTTGGAAAAATGTCAATTATCAAAGGAAAACAAAAAAACAAGCCACGTGCACCCCTCCTTATTGTATGTAGACACAAAAAGCTGCAGTAACTCAGCGGGTCAGGCAGCATTTCTGTCACCTATTCCTTTTCTCCACAGATGATGTCTGACCCGTTGAGTTACTCCAGCTTTTCGTGTCTATCTTCAGTTTAAACCAGCATCTACTCACTCCTTATTGTATGTTATACTTATAGTGGCACAGAAGGGGGCCATTCAGCCCACTGGGTCCATAACAGCACCAAGGGGAGCAAACACACCAGTTGCATTTTCCCTGTGCTCTCACACAAACCCATCAACTGCTCTTTGCCATTAACCCACAGTGTGGAGATTTATAGTTGCCAGTTAAACATATTCATGTACTGCATAAGTATGTTGCATGAAGGAACTGCAGATGCTGGTTTAAACTGAAGATAGACACAAAGTGCTGGAGTAACACAGGCGACATCTCTGGAGAGAAGGAATAAGTGACGTTTTGGGTTGACCCTTCTTGAGACTGAATCAGGGGAGAACTCTCTGCCACAGAGGGTAGTTGAGGCCAGTTCATTGGCTATATTTAAGAGGGAGTCAGATGTGGCCCTAGTGGCTAAAGGGATCAGGGGGTATGGAGAGAAGGCAGGTACAGGATACTGAGTTGGATGATCAGCCATGATCATATTGAATGGCGGTGCAGGCTCGAAGGGCCGAATGGCCTACTCCTGCACCTATTTTCTATGTATCTATGTATCTATGAGAGGGAGATACAGAGATATGGGTGGGTAAGGTGTGAAAACAAGACAAAGGGGATGTGGATCATGGAAAATGTAGAATAGAAACATAGACAATAGGTGCAGGAGGAGGCCATTCGGCCCTTCGAGCCTGCACCGCCATTTATTGTGATCATGGCTGATCGTCCCCTATCAATAACCAACCAATAGATCATTGTTAGCTAGGAGAAGGTAACAACAAAGCAAACAGAGATAAAATGTAAACGAGGACATTCAGACTGGTCGGAGAACTGTGAAGGGGGAGGGATGGAGAGAGAGAGAGAAGGCAAGGGTTACTTGAAGTTAAAGAAGTCAATGTTCATACCACTGGGGTGTAAGCTGCCCAAGCGAAATATTAGATGCTGTTCCTCCAATTTGCGTTGGGCCTCACTCTGACAATGGAGGAGGCCCAGGACAGAAAGGTCAGTGTGGGAATGGGAGGGGGAGTTAAAGTGTTTGGCAACCGGGAGATCAGGTATAAGTATGTTTGTTAAGCTTTTGTTATTGGACCTAATGGGGTGGCACAGTGGTAGAGCTGCTGCCTCACCGCGCCAGAGGCCCAGGTTCAATCCCGACCTCGGGTGCTGTCTGTGAGGAGTTTGCACGTTCTCCCTGCGACCGTATGCCTTTCGTCCGGGTGCTCCGGTTTCCTCCCGCATCCCAAAGACATGGGGGGGGGGGGGTCGGGGGTGTTTGTGGGGTAATTGGCCTGTGTAAAATTGCCCCTTGTGTGTAAGGAGTGGATGAGAGAGTGGGATAACATAGAACTGGTTGGATGATTGAATAACGGTGTGGTCTCGGTGTATTGGAGAGCCCCGATTCCCTGCTTTATCTTTCAATCACCACACTAATTACGAGCAAGAAATGTAATCAGGCAGAACAGAGCAAACACTTGACTAATAGCGACCACGAGACTAAGCGGGACCCGTTGGGTCCGTCTCCAGCAGGCTTGTTCCCCCGAACGCTACATTCCACCACACACCCATAGCCCCCAACGGCACAGGCGCGGCTCATTTCCCCTCATCCCCTAGCACACTCTTCCCCCCCTCCACACTCCCCTCTTCTTTCCCCTCTCCCCTCCCCCACCTCTCTTCCTCGCCTCACCTCCCCTCAGTCACTCCCTCCCTCCATAACTCCTCTCCCTTCCTATCCCTCTATTCCCCACTCCTCACCCCCTATCCCCCCCCACTATCCCTCCTCACCTCATTGAAACTGCCCTCCTCTCCCTCTATTCCCCACTCCCTACCTCCCCCACTCCCCCGCCCACCCCCCTCCTCTACTCTCCCCCCCTCCTCTCTGGATTTCAAGAGCTAGATAGGGCTCTTAAAAACAGCGGAGTCAGGGGATATGGGGAGAAGGCAGGAACGGGGTACTGATTGGGGATGATCAGCCATGATCACATTGAATGGCGGTGCTGGCTCGAAGGGCCGAATGGCCTACTCCTGCACCTATTGTCTATTGTCTATTGTCTCTCCCTCTATTCCCCCTCCCACCCCATTCTCTCTCCTCACCTTCGCTCTCTTCTTTTCCCTCTACTCCTCCCCCTCCCTAAGTCCAACGCTCACCTCTCCCTCCCTCCCTCTCCTTTCCCCTACCCTCTTGTCACTCCCTCCAGAACTCCTCTCCCCTCTGTACTCCCCCCCTCTCCCTCTATCCCCTCTCCTCCCCCCACTCTCCCTCCCCAGGATCTCGAGGTTGCCGCTCCTCTCCCTTCTTGCGTGCCCCGGAGGAGCATCAGCCGTCGGCGCCCTCAGAGGCAGCTCTCCGCTCGGCCCAGAAGCATCAGCAGCTAGTCTGGGCGGGGGAGGGGGGGGGCGGGGGAGCTCGGAGGAAAGATGATGGAAGAGCCATGGGGGAAGAGGAGGTTATCACGGTGGAGGGGGCAGGAGCTGGCGAGGGGGACCAGAGGGGAAAGGGGTGGAGCTGCGGGGGTACGTTTGGAACTCACAGCGGGCGCTGGATGCTCTCCTCCGCCGGGATCAGATTCACCGCTTTATGCTTGGCGACATTGCCGTGATGCTGGGCTGCTGCTTGGGGCTGGGCTGCTTGGGGCTGCTACTTGGGGCTGGGCTGCTTGGGGCTGCTACTTGGGGCTGGGCTGCTTGGGGCTGCTGCTTGGGGCGGGGCTGCTTGGGGCGGGGCTGCTACTTGCGGCTGGGCTGCTACTTGGGGCTGGGCTGCTTGGGGCTGGGCTGCCTCCGAAAGTCCGATTGAAAACCTCCGCCGGCCATCCTCAGCTCTGCTAAAGACGCGATGGCACAGGAAGGGGCGGACCGTCCTGGGAAGTGACAGGGGAAGAGACTAATCCGCGCGGCGCAGGAAGGCAGGAGAAGAGATCGATCTGCGCAGGCGCAGTTTTTAAGGTTTTGAAACCTCGCTAACTTTGATGACATTAAACCGATCGGAACGAAACTTGGGGGACTTGCAGCATAGGGGAACGGTGAGTGAACTGGCGAAAAATCGTAGCGCTATCGCGGACCGTTTATGCGCAAATACAATGACCCCCAAAGCAGAAGATAACAAGATCAGAGTTTTATTTAAGTATAGATAAGATACCAGCATAAAAAGGGAAAATTTGTCCAAGATAATGCCATCAGATATTTTCTTTAGAGCTTCACTCTATAGTAGGCAAAAAAAAGCAATTCAGATGTTGAGGGGAGACCTGATAGAGGCGTAGATAAGGTAGACAGTCAGAACCTTTTTCCCAGGGTGGAAAGGTCACAGAGAGGGTGTAGCTTTAAGGTGAGAGGGGCAAAATTCAAAGGAGATGTGCGGGGCATGTTTTTTTTAACGGAGTGTGGTGGTTGCCTGGAATGTTCTGTCAGTGGTGGTGGTGGAGGCAGATACCATAGTGGTGTGTGAGGCATTTAAAGGCCTGTCTCACGAGTCTGCGGTCATTGGCGGCGAAAACGGGAAGAATCTGCCGCCATAGACCGCGCACTCGTGAGAACGTACAATTCCGGGGCCGTGCGGCGGTGTTCCCAACACCGCACGGTGCTAAAATAAAACCGACAATGTCGAAAACTATATGCTCACCGCACAACCTCCACCAGTGATGCACGAGTGCGGCACAGCCGCCCGCACGGGCCGCCGCCAGTGTGGCTCGAGCGCCGTGCGTCAAACCTCCACTGCCACAGCCTCCGCCAGTGAGGCACGTGCCTCCGCCAGTGAGGCACGTGTGCGGCACGGCCGCAGGCACAGCCACCGCTACAGCGCAGCGATCAGGATGGCCGCTGCCACAGCCGCCGCTAGTGAGTCACGTGCGGCGGGCCGACGTCATCGCCGTCGGCCCCGCCCTTTTTTTAACTTACCGCAAGCACGTGGGACCCGCCGTGTTTGAATTACTCGGGCCCCGCGCAGCATCCGTGCGGCGCTCCAGTGGATAGGCTCGGCGCTCTCGCCGTTGCCGCGCGGTCCCCGCTACCGGCGACGCCGCGCTTCACCGCCGATGACCGCAAACAGGTAAGACAGAGCCTTAAGATACGCGCATGGATATGCAGGGAATGGAGGGGTGTGGATCATGGGCTATCAGAGGAGATTTATTTAAAGGGAGTCACGAGGAACTGTTGATGCTGGTTTACAAAAAAAAAAGGACACAAAGTGCTGGAGTAACTCAGCGGGTCAGGCAGCATCTCTGGAGGACATGGATAGGTGACGTTTCACAGAGTGCTGGAGTAACTCAGCGGGTCAGGCAGCATCTCTGGAGGACATGGATAGGTGACGTTTCACAGAGTGCTGGAGTAACTCAGCGGGTCAGGCAGCATCACCCAGCCGCTCCATTCTCTCAGCATATGACAGTCCCGCCATCCCGGGAAACAACTCCCTGTGTGAAAAAGTGTTTCCTCATCTCCGTTCTAAATGGCTTCCCCCTTATTCTTAAACTGTGGCCTTTGGTTCTGGAGTTTTGCAATCTAAGGAAGGTTTGACTTGGATATCATACCATTAGTTTAAAATGTTATCATTGATAATTTGAATTTTCTGCAGCAAAGTCTGGGGTTCTACTTTTAAGGGGGGGGGGGGGGACGGGGACGACACACACACACACAGTCGTGCAGCTGGTAAAGCCGCTGCCTCACAGCGCCAGAGACCTGGGATTGATTCCGATATCTGGTGCTGTCAGTACAGAGTTTGCACGTTCTCCCTGTGACTTTATGCGTTAGCACCGGGTGCTCCGGTTTCCTCCAACATCCCAAGGAAGTGGGATAACATAGAACATAGTGTGAATGGCTGATCAGTGGTCGGTGTGGAATCAGTGGGCCGAAGCAGGGGCGGAAAACCCGGGGGGGGGCCAGAGGAGACACATCCCCCCCATGTTTTGATAGCGAGTTCCGCTCTTGGGACGAAGAGC
This sequence comes from Malacoraja senta, assembly GCA_038087875.1. Taxonomy (NCBI): domain Eukaryota; kingdom Metazoa; phylum Chordata; class Chondrichthyes; order Rajiformes; family Rajidae; genus Malacoraja; species Malacoraja senta. Next base: position 220,043,272 of record CM075977.1, on the reverse strand, counting down.
CTGTTTCGATGCTGTATCTCTAACTGAACCAAACCATCATGTAGAAGATTTGTACCAGGCACATGCCGTGAGTAATTACTCAGGGGAGGCAGCCAGTCGACTTTTATAAAGTAATTGGTCTTCAAAAGCCTTATCTCTTAATAAAGTATTTAAAAACATATAGCTCAAAGTAATTTACTTACCACATCATTTGTACACAAACTCCATTCTTCTCCCTTTGTTTCTTAAGACACTCTTAAGATAATGACAATCCATGTTTGAAAAACCCGCCAAGAAACTTGCGCTGTGCATGCGCAGTACGATGCTGCGCGGCACATGCACGCAATCCACGGTGCAAAGGCAGAATTTCAGCTGCCTTTATAGACCGTTGTCATTGAAGGTTTGAAGCAGCGCGACCGCACGCGAGCTGCACACACTTTCGCGTGTTACATGTACTGCGGATGAAAGGCACGGAGAATTATGCCTACCAAAGAGATCGATCTCTTAAGGCCGTGTCTTACCTGTTTGCGGTCATCGGCGGTGAAGCGCGGTGTAGACGGTAGCTAGGACCGCGCGGCAACGGCGAGAGCGTCGAGGCTATCCACCGGAGCGCCGCACGGATGTTGCGCGGGGGCCGAGTTAATTCAAACACGGCGGGTCCCACGTGCTTGCGGTAAGTAAAAAAAGGGCGGGCCGACTGCGATGACGTCGGCCCCCCGCACGTGACTCACCAGCGGCGGCTGTGGCGGCGGCCATCCTGATCGCGGCGCTGTAGCGGTGGCTGTGCCTGCGGCCGCGCAGCACACGTGTCTCACTGGCGGCGGCACGTGCGTCACTGGCGGAGGCTGTGGCAGAGGAGGTTTGACGCACGGCGCTCGACCCACACTGGCGGCGGCCCGTGCGAGCGGCCGTGCGCACTCTTGCATCACTGGTGGAGGTTGTGCGGTGAGTATTTGGTTTTCGACATTGTCGATTTTATTTTTGCACCGCGCGGTGTTGGGAACACCGTCGCACGGCCCGGGAATTGTTCTTTCTCACGAGTGCGCGGTCTATGGCGGCAGATTCTTCCCGTTTCGCCGCCAATGACCGCAGATTCGTGAGACAGACTTAGGTTGGCATAATTCTGCCGTGCCTTTACTATTTATATTTAATAACTAGACTAAGTGGGACCCGTTGGGTCCCAGCATCACACGGGTGGGCTGGTCCACCAACGCAATATCCCACCTCTCCACCAATTCCAATATTGGTGGTCAGTGGGGGGGGGGGGGGGTGGGGGGGCGCATTCTGGAGTGCTAGTATGGGTGTTGTGCGCTGAAGGAACTGGTTTCCAGAGGGCAATTCAAGCGCAAACAGGAAGTGATCAAGATTAGACTTTTAATTATATAGAAGGCAAGGCAGCTCTAATTTGGCAAGGCAGCTCTAATTTGGCAAGGCAGCTCTAATTAGGCAAGGCACCTCTAATTAGGTAAGGCAGCACTTTCAAAACCTTAGGCAAGGCAGCTCGCTTTAGCACTTTCAAAACCAAAGGCAAGGCAGCTTGCTTTAGCACTTTCAAAACCAAAGGCAACGCATCTTGCTTTAGCACTTTCAAAACCAAAGGCAAGGCAGCATGCTTTAGCACTTTCAAAACCAAAGGCAATGCAGCTTACTTTAGCACTTTCAAAACCAAAGGCAACACAGCTTGCTTTAGCACTTTCATAACCAAAGGCAACACAGCTTGCTTTAGCACTTTCAAAACCAAAGGCAACACAGCTTGCTTTAGCACTTTCAAAACCAAAGGCAACACAGCTTTAGCACTTTCAAACCAAAACACACTTTTGCATTTTCAAACCACATTTTCAAACCACATTAAGGGCACTGACAGGTCAGTAAAACCACTCACAGTTTAGTAGACATGTGTTCAGTGTTATTCACAGCTCAGACTGAGAAACGTGATGCTCTAGCTCCCCCATCTTGCAGAGAACTGAGGCACCTCCACACTTCTGGGTTTTATTGTCCCTCCGGAAGAGGCATGGCCTTTAGGAGAGAGACTCTCAACATTTTTTAAACACTAATAACTCTTTTATTTTTCATCGACGTGAAAAACCCTCTTGTCCTGCACAGCGGAGGGGGACTCTGAGTAAGATGGCCAAAAATCACAGCCGTAAGTGGTAGCGTTTTTTCTAAAATTAATATACAGAACAACAGGAAGTGGTCAAGATCAGACTTTTAGTAATATAGATTACCATTTTATAATTTGAGTCAGGGCAGGCATTGCCTACCCTGACGGCACGTGCCTGATTTGTACAATTCTCAATACTAACCTGATACAATCAAACCTCTTTTTAACACATCGTACAGTGTTTGTACTTCTTGATAGTAAACCGTCATCAGGTCTTGACCTTCTTTCAGCAGTACACTTCTCCGAGTATGTTCAACTTTCTGAAATGATTCAAATCATACAAGTAATTATAATACTCCATGCACGTCCCTACAATGTCATTGCAAAGCTACATTTGAAAATCAGAATTACATTTAAACTCTATTTCTGGATTCATCAAATTGGAGAATAATAACAATTATTCAAACATAACCATTCTCCAGACTAAGATAATAATAATAATAATATTAATAATATTAATAATAATAATAATATTAATAATATTAATAATGATAATAATAATAATAATAATAATCATAATAATAATAATAATATTAATAATAATAATATTAATAATAATAATAATAATAATAATAATAATAATAATAATAATAATAATAATATTAATAATAATAATTATATTAATAATAATAATTATATTAATAATAAATATTTTATTAATCCCCTTTTCAGGGGAAATTCAGATGTCCTTGCAGCGCACTAATAAATATACAACATAACATTAAAGAAGAATTTTAACATTAAAACATAAAAACATCCCCCCACAATGGTTCCCACTGTGAGGGAAGGCACAAAGTCCAGTCCCCATCCTCTTGTCCATCCATGGTCAGGCCTATTGAGGCCTCCACAGTCGCCGCTACTGGGGCCCGATGTTTCAGGCCCTTCTCGCCGAGTGATGGAGAACCCTCTCAGCGGCTTGGGATACCTGGAACGGCCGCTTCCTTATCGGAGATATAGTTTAGTTTTAGTTTAGTTCAGAGATACAGCACGGAAACAGGCCCCTTCGGCCCCACCGAGCAGCGATCCCCGCACATTAACACTATCCTACACACACTGGGAACAATTTACATTTGCACCAAGCCAATTAACCTCCAAACCTGTACGTCTTTGGAGTGTGAGAGAAAACCGGAGCACTTGGAGAAAACCCGTGTGGTCACAGGGAGAAAGTACAAACTTCGTACAGACAGTGCCCGTAGTCAGGATGGAACTTGTCGCTGGCGCTGCAAGGCAGTAACTCTACTGCTGCGCCACCATGCCGTGCAGAATTGGTGTTAGGTGTTCAATTATTATGATGCATTTTAGCAATAAAAAAACTTTCAAGGTCACATGATGTTACTTATTGTTGAATTGCTTTGTTACTTATTTACTTACATTACTGCATAGCAAGATGCCATTCGGCCCACCATGTCCCATGCTGCCCGCCAGCACAAGAACCCCATCTGTCCCATTTCTACTTTCTTTATTCTTTTGGAGCCTTGTAAATTATCCAGTCTTGTGTCAACTCCACCTTTTGATTCTGTTGTCCCTTACCTAGACTATGGGGTAATTTGCAGTTGCCCATTGACCAAACAGCACATAGAGTCATAGAATGATACAGTGTGGAGACGGGCCCTTCGGCCCAACATGCCCACACCGACCAACATGTCCCACCTACACTAGTCCCACCTACCTGCGCTTGGTCCATATCCTTCCAAACCTGTCCTATCTATCTACCTGTCTAACTGTTTCTTAAACGTTGGGATAGTCCCAGCCTCCACGGCCACATCTGGCAGCTTGTTCCATACACCCACCACCCTTTGTGTGAAAAATTTACCCCATCAGATTCCTCTTACCCCTCAGATTCCTATTCCACTCTTTTCCTCTTCAACTTGAACCTATGTACTCTGGTCCTCAATTCCCTACTCTGGGCAAGAGACTGTGCATTTACCCGATCTATTCCTCTCATTATTTTATCCACCTCTATAAGATCACCCCTCATCCTCCTGCGTTCCATGGAATAGAGACCCAGCCTACTCAACCTCTCCCTATAGCTCACACCCTCTAGTCATGGCAACATCCTTGTTAATCTTCTCCGAACCCTTTCAAGCTTGACAATATATTTCCTATAACATGGTGCCAAGAACTGAACACAATATTCTAAATGCAGTCTCACCAACGTCTTATACAACTGCAACATGACCTCCCAACTTCTATACTCAAAACTCTGACTGATGAAGGCCAAAGTGCCAAAAGTCTTTTTGACCACCTTATCTACCTGCATCTCTACCTTCAAGGAACCATGCACCTGCACTCCAAGATCCCTCTGCTCTACAACACTACCCAGAGGTCTACCATTTACTGTATAGGTCCTGGGTGTTCGACGTCCCAAAATGCAACACCTCACACATCTCTGTATTAAATTCCATCCACCATTCCTCTGCCCACCTGGCCAATCGATCCAGATCCTGCTGCAATCGTTCACAACCATCTTCACTATCTGCAAAACCACCCACTTTTGTATCATCAGCAAACTTGCTAATCTTGCCCTGTATGTTCTCATCCAAATCATTGATGTAGATGACAAACAGTAACGGGCCCAGCACCGAACCCTGAGGCACACCACTAGTCACAGGCCTCCAGTCCGAGAAGCAACCTTCCACCATCACCCTCTGCTTCCTTCCATGGAGCCAATTTTCTATCCATACAGCTATCTCTCCTTGGATCCCATGCGATCTAACCTTCCAGAGCAGCCTACCATGCGGAACCTTGTCACATGTTTAAAGTTGCAAACCAGAGCAACTGGTAGAAAACTACATGGTCATGGAGAACATTCATACAACATAGGATGCACCAGAGTTCAATAGACAATAGACAATAGGCGCAGGAGTAGGCCATTTGGCCCTTCGAGCCAGCACCGCCATTCAATGTGATCATGGCTGATCATCCCCAATCAGTACCCAGTTCCTGCCTTCTCCCCATATCCCCTGACTCCGCTATTTTTAAGAGGCCTATCTAGCTCTCTCTTGAAAGCATCCAGAGAACCCGCCTCCACCGCCCTCTGAGGCAGAGAATTCCACAGACTCGCCACTCTCTGTGAGAAAAAGTGTTTCCTCGTCTCCGTTCTAAATGGCATACTCCTTATTCTTAAACTGTGGCCCCTGGTTCTGGTCTCCCCCAACATCGGGAACATGTTTCCTACCTCTAGCGTGTCCAAGCTCTTAACAATCTTATATGTTTCAAATCTCCAGACAGGAAGGAGATTTGGAATTTCTTTAGTCAGAGGGAGGTGAATCTGTGGAATTCTGCCGCAGAGGGCTGTGGAGGCCATCAATTGATATTTTTAAGGCGGAGATTGACAGATTCTTGATTAGTACGGGTGTCATGGGGAGAAGGCAGGAGAATGGGGTTGAGGGAAAGAGATCAGCCACGATTGAATGGCGGAGTAGACTTGATGGGCTGAATGGCCCAATTTTGCCCCCAGAAGTTATGAACTTGATTGTATGGACGTATGATACATCCATATGTTTGGAGAACGTGCAAAACAAAGCTTTTCATGGTATACGTGGCAATATTAAACCTAAGCTTAATTGGTTCAAACTGAATGAACTGACCTGAGTTTAGTTTGACCACAGTGATACATAGATACATAGATACATAGAAAATAGGTGCAGGAGTAGGCCATTCGGCCCTTCGAGCCTGCACCGCCATTCAATATGATCATGGCTGATCATCCAACTCAGTATCCCGTACCTGCCTTCTCTCCATATCCCCTGATCCCCTTAGCCACAAGGGCCACATCTAACTCCCTCTTAAATATAGCCAATGAACTGGCCTCAACTACCCTCTGTGGCAGAGAGTTCCAGAGATTCACCACTCTCTGTGTGAAAAAGTTTTTCCTCATCTCGGTCTTAAAGGATTTCCCCCTTATCCTTAAGCTGTGACCCCTTGTCCTGGACTTCCCCAACATCGGGAACAATCTTCCTGCATCTAGCCTGTCCAAACCCATAAGAATTTTGTACGTTTCTATAAGACCCCCTCTCAATCTCCTAAATTCTAGCGAGTATAAGCCAAGTCTATCCAGTCTTTCTTCATATGAAAGTCCTGACATCCCAGGAATCAGTCTGGTACCACCACTCTTACCTGAAGACAAGGAAACAGGTGTGTGACTAAAAGTTGATGGTGCCGTGCTTAGTTTTCAGCTGATAAACAACCACCACACTGATTCCTGGGATGGCAGGACTTTCATATGAAGAAAGACTGGATAGACTCGGCTTGAACTCGCTAGAATTTAGAAGGTTGAGGGGGATCTTATAGAAACTTACAAAATTCTTAAGGGGTTGGACAGGCTAGATGCAGGAAGATTGTTCCCAATGTTGGGGAAGTCCAGAACAAGGGGGTCACAGTTTAAGGATAAGAGGGAAGTCTTTTAGGACCGAGATGAGAAAAAAAATTTCACACAGAGAGTGGTGAATCTCTGGAATTCTCTGCCACAGAAGGTAGTTGTGGCCAGTTCATTGGCTATATTTAAGAGGGAGTTAGATGTGGCCCTTGTGGCTAAAGGGATCAGGGGGTATGGAGAGAAGTCAGGTACGGGATACTGAGTTGGATGATCAGCCATGATCACATTGAATGGCGGTGCAGGCTCGAAGGGCCGAATGGCCTACTCCTGCACCTATTGTCTATGTTTCTATGTTTATATCAAAGTCTCTAAATGCAGGCAGAAAGCGGCTGCCTGTAGGCAAAGATGACCTATCGGTAACAACAACATTATAGGCTCAGTCGGGTCAGAAATGCATGGAATTCAATGATGCAATCTGCTGCACTCAGAGACAGATTTTCTCACAAGAAAATTGGCAACTTTTCAAAGAACCCATTGTTGGCTGTTATCATCGAGGATGGTATGTGCAAATAAAAGGTAGGCACAAAGTGCTGGAGTAACTCAGCGGGTGAGGCAGCATCTCTGGAGAGAAGGAATGGGCGACGTTTCGGGTCGAGACCCTTCTTCAGACTGAGTCCCTGGCGCTGCAAGGCAGCAGCTCCACCCGCTGCGCCACCGTGCCGTTCTACATGGCATGGTGTAACTAGTGGTTTGTGTAAATAAATATGTATTCGGGGACAGGAGGTAGAGGGATACTTCTCTTAATCACATCTCGCATCAAACTCTGCCAACACTCTGCTTGATCAACATTCCAGCTCACATTCTTTCAGTCCGAAGAAGGGTTCTGACCCAAAACATCACCCATCTTTTTTCTCCAGAGATGCTGCCTGACCCGCTGAGTAAGTCCAGCACTCTGTGAAACATCACCTATCCATGTTGTCCTCAGATGCTGCCTGACCCGCTGAGTTATTCCAGCATTGTGTGAAACATCACCTATCCATGTTCCGGCAGCATCTATAGAGCGAAGGAAATAGGCAACGTTTCAGCCCGAAAACCTTCCGGGTTTCGGCCCAAAACGTTGCCTATTTCCTTCAGGGTTTCGGCCCGAAAGGTTGCCCATTTCCTTCGCTCCACAGATGCTGCCTGACCCGCTGAGTTACTCCAGCACTGTGTGAAACGTCACCTATCCATGTTCTCCACAGATGCTGCCTGACCCGCCGAGTTACTCCAGCACTCTGCTGGAATACTCCAGTCCAATTCACGTTCTCATGCCCATATGATATCATCCCTCTCTCACAATCACTCTCTATCCTCCATTCAGGACAGCTTGCTCTACTTCAAATTCTCTGCCCAGAATCGCACGGCAAAGAGGTGGCCACAACTGGAAACACAAGGAACTGCAGATGCTGGAGCCTTGAGCAAGACACAAAGCGCTGGAGGAACTCAGCATGTTGGGCAGCATCTGTGGAGGGAAATGGACAGACTCAACATTCCCTCTACGGTCTTTCCCAGTCTGAGGAAGGGCACCGACCCCAAACATGATCTATCCACGTTCTCCAGGGATATTGTCTGACCCGCTGAGTTACTCCAGTACATTGTGTCCCTCCCCCCACGGAGACTGCTTGACCCATTGGGTTACTCCACACACATTGTGCTTTGTTCAGGTGACCACGGCTGAAAGGTGTCTTATAGATGACGGCACGGTGGCGCAACTGGTCAAGCTGCTGCCACACAGCGCCAGAGACCCGGGTTGGATGCTGACAATAGACAATAGGTGCAGGAGTAGGCCATTCGGCCCTTCGAGCCAGCACCGCCATTCAATGTGATCGTGGCTGATCATCCCCAACCTGTACCCCGTTCCTGCCTTCTCCCCATATCCCCTGACTCCGTTATCTTCAAGAGCCCTATCTAAGCATCCAGGGAACAGGCCTCCACCGCCCTCTGAGGCAGAAAATTCCACAGACCCACCACTCTCTGTGAGAAAAAGTGTTTCCTCATCTCCGTTCTAAATGGCTTACTCCTTATTCTTAAACAGTGGCCCCTGGTTCTGGACTCCTCCCAACATCGGGAACATGTTGGGAGGAGTGTCCAAACCCTTAATAATCTTATATGTTTCAATAAGATCCCCTCTCATTGTAAATTCCAGGGTATACAAGCCCAGCCGCTCCATTCGCTCAGCACATTACAGTCCCGCCATCCCGGGAATTATCCTTGTAAACCTACGCTGCACTCCCTCAATAGCAAGAATGACCTTCCTCAAATTAGGGGACCAAAACTGCACACAATACTCCAGGTGTGGTCTCACTAGGGCCCTGTACAACTGCAGAAGGACCTCTTTGCTCCTATACTCAACTGTGCTGCGCTGCTGGATTTGCATCTTCTCCCTGTGACCACCTGGGTTCCGGGTGCTCTTGCGTTCCGTCTGAAAGGCGGGTGGGTTTGTCGGTTAATTGCACTCTGTAAATTGTCCCCAGTGCAGAGAATGGATGAGAAAGTGGGATAATATGGAACTAATGTGAGCGGGTGATCGATGGTCGGCATGAACTAGGTGGGCCGAAGAGCCTGTCTCCATGCAGTTAAGGCTCTGTCTTACGGTGTTGCGGTCATCGGCGGTGAAGCGCGGCTTCGCCTATAGAGTGGACCGCACGGCAACGGCGAGAGCGCCGGGCCTATGCCACGGGAGCGCCGCACGGATGCTGCGCGGGGGCCGAGTGATTTAAATACGGCGGGTCCCACGTGCTTGCGGTAAGTAAAAAAAAGGGCGGGCCCACTGCGATGACGTTGGCCCGCCGCACGTGACTCACTAGCGCCGGCTGTGGCGGCGGCCGTCCTGATCGCGGCGCTGTAGCGGTGGCTGTGCCAGCAGCCGTGCCGCACACGTGCCTCACTGGCGGAGGCTGTGACGGTGCAAGTTCGACGCACGGCGCTCGAGCCACACTGGCGGCGGCCGTGCGGGCGGCCGTGCCGCACTCGTGCATCACTGGTGGAGGCTGTGCGGTAGGAAAATATTTTTGAACAGTGTAGGTTTTATTTTAGCACCGTGCGGTGTTGGGAACAACGGCGCACGGCCCCGGAATTGTGCGTTCTCACGAGTGCGCGGTCTATGGCGGCAGATTCTTCCCGTTTCGCCGCCAATGACCGCAGACTCGTGAGACAGGCCTTTTACTTTCAATCAATCAGAATTTCATTGTACATAATAGCAACTCATCCACTAATCGCCTGTGTAAGCTTTCTACATAACCATCAAGTCCACCTGTCAGTTCACGGCAAACAAAGCAGTAGAAATGATTCTCTCCAAAGAGAATAATCAAAAGCAACCTATCTTTTTTTTAAAAATCTTTTTATTTATTAGAAGCAAGTGTACAAAAATATAACCAACGGCATATGACATAATACAGTTATTGTACAGCTTCAGTTTTAACTTTTGGCTATAGTGGAAGAAAAGAAAGGAGAAAAAGCACGAAGGAGAAAAAGTGAGATGTGCAAAGATAGAACCCCCGAGACTACCAAAGTGGTGTAGCCAAAGAGTGAGTAAATAAAAGAAAGAAGAAAGGAATAGAAAAATAAAAAGACAAAAAGAGAAAGAAAGAAAAAAATGGTGATATACCTGCCTCGCATCCCTCCCCACCCATCACCAAACCCGTAATTAGATTTAACTCCAAAGTTGTGTTGCACCATACTATCCTTGTAATGAATCAATGAATGGTGTCTATGTCTTCGAAAAATGACATGTTTTTTCTGCTAAGACAAGTCTAATATTTTCAAGATGTAGCGTCTCAGACATGTTTGTAATCCACAAAAGCAACCTATCTCCTTTAACTCAGTCTGGAGTTTGCACATTCTCCCTGTAACTACGTGGGTTTCCTTTGAGTGCTCCAGTTTCTTCCCACATCCCAAAGATGTGCGGGTCTGAAGGTTCATTTGCCGATGTAAAATTGCCCCCCTAGTGTGTAAGGTAGTGGATGAGAAAGTGGGATAACATAGAGAGATGTGAGTCTGTGGAATTCTCTGCCTCAGAGGGCGGTGGTGGCCGGTTCTCTGGATACTTTCAAGAGAGAGCTAGATAGAGCGGAGTCAGGGGATATGTGGAGAAGGCAGGAACGGGGTACTGATTGTGGTTGATCAGCCATGATCACATTGAATGGCGGTGCTGGCTCGAAGGGCCGAATGGCCTACTCCTGCACCTATTGTCTATTGTCTATAAAACATAGCGTGGATGGGTGATCGCTGGTCGGCGTGGACTCAGTGGGCCGAAGGGCCTGTTTCCATGCTGTATCTCTAAACTATGCTAAGTGCTCTTCAGACTCAGGATGTTCTGTGCTCCCGATAATCTCTGCCAGACTAATGTCTCTTGCAAAGAGTCTGCAACAAAGCAACAATCACTGAGTCGCGGACTAAATTGTAGAGAGGAGCTATTGTACCATCTCCACGGGACAATCTTCCATGGTTTTTTTAATAACTTCTGAGAAAACTTGGAATTAAAAACTGCATCAATTAATTTGGCACCAAATCTGGCGACTCTGTACACTGTCTCAGTGTACCACTGCTATACACTTGTACTGTATCTTAGACGCTTATCTCAGATGTATCCAAGTGCGTATGTGTGCAGTTTTGGTCTCCCAATTTGAGGAAGGACGTTCTTGCTATTGAGGGAGTGCAGCGTAGGTTCACCAGGTTAATTCCCGGGATGGCGGGACTGTCATATGTTGCTAGAATGGAGCGGCTGGGCTTGTATACTCTGGAGTTTAGAAGGATGAGGGGGAATTTTATTGAAACATATAAGATTATTAAAGGATTGGGCACGCTAGCGGCAGGAAACATGTTCCCGATGTTGGGGGAGTCCAGAACCAGGGACCACAGTTTAAGAATAACGGAGATGAGGAAACACTTTTTCTCACAGAGAGTGGTGAGTCTGTGGAATTCTCTGCCTCAAGAGGGTGGTGGAGGCCGGTTCTCTGGATGCTTTCAAGAGAGAGCTGGACAGAGCTCATAAAAATAGCGGAGTCAGGGGATATGGGGAGAAGGCAGGAACGGGGTACTGATTGGGGATGATCAGCCATGATCACATTGAATGGCGGTGCTGGCTCGAGGGGCCGAATGGCCTACTCCTGTACCTATTGTCTACTGTGTGGTGATACTTGTACTGAACTGTATACAAAAGTGAGTTTCACTGTACCTCCGCACATGTGACAAAACCATTGAGGCATTAAGTAAGTAAATAAGTAAGTTTATTGGCCAAGTATTCACATACAAGGAATTTGCCTTGGTGCTCCGCCCACAAGTAACAACATGACATACAGTGACAGTTACGAATGACTCAGAAAACACTAAACATTAATAATAAAACATTAATTTGAAGGTTCTGTACGCAGCAGTGTGCAGCTTGGTGGCGCGGCAGGTAGTGCTGTTTGTTGTCCAACCTCCACTGACCCAGCTTTGATCCTGTTCTTGGGTGCTGTCCATGTGGGCTCTCCCTGCGACCATTTAGATTTCCCCCAGGCACTCTATTGTGCCTCCCAAATCCCCGTGGGCATATTGTAAATGACCCTATTGTAGGCAGGTTGGTGGTGGAGTCTTCTTCTTCTTCTTCTTGAGAATGAAACATAAACCGAAGGAATAGTTAGAGGTGTTGAGCAGCCAGGTTGTTGTCTCTGTTGGCGTCAATGTCTGCCAGGCCCTGACAGAGCTCCATTTGGTGGGTGGTAGAGCGGGCACCCAGAGATGACATGGTTGGCTGTCTGTTGTTCTGCTCCGCATTCACAGGCTGGGCTCTGGCGGAGGGAGCCCCCATCTATCTCCACACGCTGGCGTTGAAACGCCCAACTCCAGTACCAAGTCTGTTGAGCTTCACCCATGCTCCTCTGGGGAGCTCAGACCCTGGACAGCTTTCCATGTCATACAACACGGAAACAGGCCCTTCAGCCGCACTCATCCATGCAGACCAAGATGACCCATCTGTTAGTCCCATTTATCGAGTCACAGATACATACAGCGTAGATGCATGTATGCGTATGTCAAGAAATCAGCTATTTGCCTCAATAGTACAGCAGGGAAACAGGCCCTTCAGCCCAACTCATCCGTGCCAACCAAGATGTGCCATCTAAGCTAGTCCCGTTATGCCCATAAGCCTTTTCCATCCATGTACCTGCCCAAGTGCCCTTTAACTGTTGCTATTGCTGCTGCCCTTCTCTGTGGAGTATCACCTTGTCGTGGTGGAGAAGCTTGTGTGGACCTGAGATCCTGAGAGCGATGCCGTCTGGAGCTATGCTCCTGGTAGGGCCACCCATGGCGGTAAGGTCGAGGGGGAGGTCTCTGACAAAGAGCAATCCAACCAAGACCTCAACGGTGGAACAGGCGGAGGACGATGGCTGACCTTAATGGAGCGTCACAACGGCTGGGAAGGCGGATGAAGGCTGCAGCAGAAAAGGGTCTCCGGTCGTCTTGGACTCCATGCCACTGGATCCTGACCCAGATCTGTCAAGGACCGTGGGGTGGCTGTCTGTGCACCAGTCTCCCCACGTTAAACAAAGTCACGCACAGGCATCCTACATGGAGGGAATAGCACCCTGGAGACACCCATGGTCAGCCACGACCGAAGGGGGCCTAAGAAGATTGTTGCTGCTTCAACTACCTCCTCTGGCAGTTTGAAGACCTCGAAAAGATCATCCACCCATTTATCTCCTCCCGCCTAGATTACTGCAACTCCCTCCTTTACACTGGCATCAGCCAATCTTCCCTGTGCCGCCTGCAACTGGTCCAATACGCCGCAGCGAGACTCCTGACGGGCACCCGAAAAAGGGACCATATCACCCCGATCCTGGCCTCTCTCCACTGTCTCCCTGTGCGGTTCCGTATAAACTTCAAGACCCTCCTCTTTGCCTACAAAGCCCTCAATGGGCTTGCCCCCACCTACATTAAAAGTCTGCTCACCCACCACTCCACCTCCAGGTCCCTCAGATCGGCCGACTTGGGGTTGCTGAATATCCCGCGGTCTAGGCATAAGCTCAGGGGCGACCTCGCCTTTGCGGTTGCAGTTCCTAGACTGTGGAACAGCATCCCTCTTCCCATCAGTACTGCCCCCTCCATCGACTCCTTTAAGTCAAGACTAAAGACTTATCTATACTCCCAAGCTTTTCCTGACGTCCTCTGAGTGAGGGCTACATGTATATATGTATGTAGTTTGTTTGTTTATACTATTCTTATAACAAATGTAAAGCACTTTGGCCAACGAGAGTTGTTTTTTAAATGTCCTATATAAATAAATGTGACTTGACTTGACTTGGCAGCTGAGTCCATGAACCCACCACCCTCTGCATGGATAAAGTTACTCATTAAAACTCGCCCCTCTCACCTTACAGGTGGAATCAGGGCGGAGATTGTGGGTATTTGAGAGAGAATGGATTACAGGGGAATGGGTGGGAGGTGGGTGGGATTACTGGGGTTTGTTGTGAGAGCCATTATGGACCCAAAAAGGGCTAAGTTGCTCCTGGCTGAGTAAAAACAGAGAAATATGAGAGACGGATAAAAGGTTAATGGGGCGGAAAATCAGTGAAAGGAAAATAAAGGTTGGAATTCAATCTTACGATGTACAGATTTGTTAACCACCTGCACTTAATTTCCAAAACAAGTGCAATCAATAGTAATGTTAGAGGCTTAGGTTTAAAGCCATTGGCATTCTTTAGGTTTATTAATGTCAGGTGTGCCAGAGTGCAGTGAAAAGCTGCAGATTCAGGTTCAGTTTCTTCCCAGCAGTTATCCAGCAACACAGCCACGAGCAGTTTTTGGGCACCATATCTGAGGAAGGATGTGCTGGCTCTGTAGAGGGTCCAGAGGAGGTTTAAGCCCCTGTCCCACTTCCACCACCTAATTGGCGACCTCTGCCGAGTTTGCCCTTGACTCATACTCGCGGCATGGTCGCCACGAGGTCTGTAGGAGGTCTTCGTAACTCTTCCTCGTGCTCGTGAGCGGTCTCCGCGTACTCGTGGCCTCAAGTAGGTCGCGGCGTTTTTTCCAGCCCGATAAAAAAATGTCCACGAGTTAAAAAAAAGGTCGGCATGGAAAAAATGGATACTTTTTACTCATAGGTAGGTCGTAGGTAGGTCGTGATGGTAGCCGTAGGTAGTCGTAGGTCGATAACTGGCCCGAGAAAAAAAAATGCAAACATGACATCATTTTATCATGTGATAATTTTCCACTCGTAGCTAGTCGTAGTTGGTCTTAGGTGTGGAAGACTGAGGTCGAGGGGGGTCGTAGGAGGTCATAGATATAGTCGTAGGAGGTCGTAGACATAGTCGTAGGAGGTCTTTTACTTCGGCGAGTAAACACGACCTTGACATTTTTTTCAACTCGTCTAAGGTCTTCTAAACTTGTGGATTAGGTCGTCCAAGTGGGACAGGCCCTTAACAAGAATGATCTGAAGAAGGGTCTCAACCCGAAACGCCGCCTGCTCCTTTTCTCCGTGGATACTGCCTCACCCGCTGAGTTTCTCCAGCATTTTTTGTCTACTTCCGAGCGATTAATAGGTTAACATATGATGAGCGTTTGTCGGCACTGGGCCTGTACTCGCTGGAGTTTAGAAGAATGAGGGGGGCACCTCATTGAAACGTACAAAATAGTGAAAGGCTTGGATGTGGAGAGGATGTTTCCACTAGTGGGAGAGTCTAGGTCTAAAGGTCACAGCCTCAGAATTAAAGGACGTTCTTTTGGGAAGGAGATGAGGAGAAATTCTTTGGTCAGAGGGTGGCGAATCTGTGGAATTCTTTGCCACAGAAGACATGTCAGTAGATATTTTTAAGGCAGAGATAGATAGATATTTGTTTAGTACAGGTTTGAGAGGTTATGGGGAGAAGGCAGGAGAATGGGGTTCGGAGGGAGAGATAGATCAGCTATGATTGAATGGCGTAGACTTGATGGGCCCAATGGCCTAATTCTTCTCCTATCACTTATGATCTTATGAACCATCCTACCAACGACTAGAGAGCGGTCCTGAACTACTATTTACCTCATTGGAGACCCTCGGACTATCTTTAATCAAATGTTACTAGAACTTTATTTTGCACTAAATGTTATTCACGTTATCTCCTTGATCACGCATCTGCACACGATCGATGTAATCATGTACTGTCTTCCCGCTGACTGGTTAGCACGAAACAAAAGCTTTTCACTGTACCTCAGTACACGTGACAATAAACTAAACTCCAAGGCTTTGTTTTGCATGCTATATAATCGGATCAGATATGCCATACACAGACACAATCTTCAAACTCAAGATAGGTGACGTTTCAAGCAAAGAGTGCAGAATATAGTTCCCAGCATTGTAGCGCATCAGTTTCACAGATAAAGTCCAATGTCCGCAACGGGGTAGAGGTGAATCGGACAGTACCCAGGCTTATGGAAGGGCCGTTCAGAAGCCTGATAACAGAGGGGAAGAAGCTGTTCCTGAGTCTGGCGGTGCGCGCTTTCAAGCTTCTGTACCTTCTGCCGGACGGGAGCAGGGAGCAGAAGGAATGACCGGGGCGGGACAAGTCGTGGATTCTAGACACAAAATGCCGGAGTAACTCAGCGGGACAGGCAGCATCTCTGGAGAGAAGGAATGATTTACCTATTTGTGTTTTAATCCAGTATTATGCTTTGATTATGTTGGCTGCTCTCCCGAGGGAGGGTGAAGTGTCGGTGGTTATTCTATACACAATATCTCATTACCGACTGTCCGCATTTTGCTCCACGCTCTTTCAAACTCACACATTTGCTGTCATTTCATATATATATTCAAACCAAGAGCTGATCTGTGTTGGAAATGTATATCACGTAAATAGATCGTTAAGGATTAGTTTACCTTTACATCCCAGTGAAATCTTTCACTGTTAGGTAACTTGAAGTTCTTTGCAATAAGATCCATCAAAGGTCCTTATTTAAAAATATCAGTTGCATTGCAATTTTTAAAGTAATAATTAATAGGTTCTTTATACAGTGCGCTTTCAATTGTTTTTCTGATCAGAGGACATTAGGTATAATCTATAGTGCGATAGAGGATTAAATTAAATTTAGCGGGACAGTACAAACAGCAACCGAACCAACACAATGACTGAACAAAGTAAAGCCTCGCCTCACATTGTTCACCTGTGCAAACACATTCAGTTGTAAAAGCTATGGAACAACAAAGTTGGACTGTAAACGAGTGTTGAAATGGAAGGAAAGCATCATGATCAATATGACGGTAGACATAAAATGCTGGAGAAACTCAGAGGGTGAAGGGCCTGTCCCACTGTACGAGTTTACCCAAGAGCTCTCCCGAGTTTTAAAACAAATCAAACTCGTGGTAAGTACGTAGAATTACGTAGCGGGTACGTCGGAGCTCGGGGACGTCTCTTAGCGGCTCGTAACGCTAACGGCAGGTACTGGGGAAACGCGGTAAGCTCGTGAAGTTTTTTCATCATGTTGAAAAATGTCCACGAGAGCCCCGAGTACCTACGAGCGGCTATTACCGTAATTCTCCGAGTTCGAATCAGGGGAAACTCGGGAGAACTCTTGAATTACCTCGTACAGTGGGACAGGCCCTTAAGGCAGCATCCATGGAGCGAAGGAATAGGTGACGTTTCGGGTCGACCCATATTGGAGGAGCAGCACCTCATGTTTCGCTTGGGTAGTTTACACCCCAGCGGTATGAACATTGACTTCAACAATTTCAGGTGGTCCTTGCTTTCTCCCTCCTTGCCCTCCCCTTCCCAGCTCTCCCACAGCCCACTGTCTTCGCCTCTTCCTTTCTTCTTCCCGCTCCCCCCACCCCCACAGCAGTCTGAAGAAGGGTCTCGACCCGAAATGTCGCCTATTCCTTCGCTTCATAGATGCTGCCTCACCCGCTGAGTTTCTCCAGCATTTTTGTCCTCCGTCGATTTTTCCAGCATCTGCAGTTCTTTCTTAAACATGATCAATATGACGATAGACATAAAATGCTGGAGTAACTCAGCGGGTGAGGCAGCATCTATGGAGCGAAGGAATAGGTGACGTTTTGGGTCGAGACCCTTCTTCAGTCGAGATGAACACTGCCTTTAAAAACAGATCAATGTTTTGAGTCTAAGTGATAGACAAAATATCTTTACACGACACCCTGTCTCATTTCATTTTAACTGTTCTTCTTATACCATAAGAGGATTGTTCAGTTTATTGTCACGTGTACCGAGGTACAGTGAAAATCTTTTGTTGTCTAAGCAGTCAACATTGCAATCGAGTCATCCATGGTGTACAAATACATGATAAAGGGATAGGCTGGGTGAGTGGGCAAATGCATGGCAGATGCAGTATAATGTGGATAAATGTGAGGTTATCCACTTTGGTGGCAAAAACAGGAAAGTAGACTATTACCTGAATGGTGGCCGATTAGGAAAAGGGGAGATGCAACGAGACCTGGGTGTCATGGTACACCAGTCATTGAAAGTGGGCATGCAGGTGCAGCAGGCAGTGAAGAAAGCGAATGGTATGTTAGCATTCAAAGCAAAAGGATTTGAGTATAGGAGCAGGGAGCTTCTACTGCAGTTGTACAGGGTCTTGGTGAGACCACACCTGGAGTATTGCGTACAGTTTTGGTCTCCTAATCAGAGGAAGGACATTCTTGCCTTAGAGGGAGTACAGAGAAGGTTCACCAGACTGATTCCTGGGATGTCAGGACTTTCATATGAGGAAAGACTGGATAGACTCGGCTTGTACTCGCTGGAATTTAGAAGATTGAGGGGGGATCTTATAGAAACTTACAAAATTCTTAAGGGGTTGGACAGGCTAGATGCAGGAAGATTGTTCCGATGTTGGGGAAGTCCAGAACAAGCGGTCACAGTTTAAGGATAAAGGGGAAATCTTTTAGGACTGAGATGAGAAAAACATTTTTCACACAGAGAGTGGTGAATCTCTGGAATTCTCTGCCACAGAAGGTAGTTGAGGCCAGTTCATTGGCTATATTTAAGAGGGAGTTAGATGTGGCCCTTGTGGCTAAAGGGATCAGGGGGTATGGAGAGAAAGCAGGTACAGGATACTGAGTTGGATGATCAGCCATGATCATATTGAATGGCGGTGCAGGCTCGAAGGGCCGAATAGCCTACTCCTGCACCTATTGTCTATGTTTCTATGTCTATGTTTCTATGAATCATGTTCAGTGCAAGGTAAAGTGAAATAAAGTCCGATTAGAGATAGATTAAAGGTAGACAGTCAGCACTGTTTTCTTCCAGGGTACATGGATAGGACAGGTTTAGAGGGATATGGGCCAAACGCAGGCAGGTGGGACTAGTGGAGACTAATAGCAGGCATATCTTTAAAGAGGGCATACTCTTAACATTAGTTCATTCAGTTATTCCCTTTTGCACTTTTTGGGGGATGGCGGGACTGTCATATGCTGAGAGAATGGAACGGCTGGGCTTGTATACTCTGCAGTTTAGGATGAGAGGTGATGTCATTGAAACATATAAGATTATTAAGGGTTGGACACGCTAGAGGCAGGAAACATGTTCCCAATGTTGGGGGGAGTTCAGAACCAGGGGCCACAGTTTAAGAAAAAGGAGTAAGCCATTTAGAACGGAGACACGGAAACACTTTTTCTCACAGAGAGTGGTGAGTCTGTGGAATTCTCTGCCTCAGAAGGCGGTGGAGTCAGGTTCTCTGGATGCTTTCAAGAGAGAGCTAGATAGGGCTCTTAAAAATAGCGGAGTCAGGGGATATGGGGAGAGGGCAGGAACGGGGGTACTGATTGGGGATGATCAGCCATGATCACATTGAATGGCGGTGCTGGCTCGAAGGGCCGAATGGCCTACTCCTGCACCAATTGCCTATTGTTGTTGCATACTTCAGAGTTCACAGTCACACAGCGTGGAAACAAGCCCATGTGCCCAACTTGTCCGTGCCCACCAACATGCCCCATCTGCACTAGTCCCACCTGCCTGCATTTGGCCCATATCCCTCCAGACCTGTCCTATCCATGTACCTGTCTAAATGTTTCTTAAACGTTGCGATAGTCCCAGCCTCAACTACCTCCTCCGGCAGCTCGTTCCAGACACCCACCACCCTTTGTATAAAAATGTCACCGTTCAGGTTCCTGTTAAATCTTTACCCCCTCACCTTAAACCTTGAATCTCGATTCCCCTACTCTGGGTAAAAGATTCTGTGCATTTACCCTATATAAGGCCCCATTAGCAGAAGTGTCCACGTCGCAAGGGGGCTGGAGACTGGAAGTATCCCAAGCTAATTCTGCTACCACCATCATCTATTGCAACAAGTGTTGGCTCCCACTGATTGTCGCCGGAGGCTTGCGTCCTTTTCAGGACGGACGATGACAGCGATGTCAACATTTGAAACATGGAGTATGGACACGAAAGAAGAAGACCGTATAAAATCCTCTCATGATTTTATACACCTCTATAAGAGCACCCCTCATCCTCCTGCACTCCAATGCTAGAGTTCTCGAGTGACTGAATATGAAGTAGAAATGTTTAAGAAGGAACTGCAGATGCTGGAGAAATCAAAGGTAGACAAAAATGCTGGAGAAACTCAGCGGGTGAGGCAGCATCTAGGGAGCGAAGGAATAGGTGACGTTTCGGGTCGAGACCCTTCTTCAGACTGATGTGGGGGTGGGGGGGCAGGAAGAAGAAAGGAAGAGGCGGAGACAGTGGGCTGTGGGAGAGCTGGGAAGGGGAGGGGAAGGAGGGAGAAAGCAAGGACTACCTGAAATTGGACAAGTCAATGTTCATACCGCTGCGGTTCGACCCAAGCGAAATATGAGGTGCTGCTCCTCCAATTTGAGGTGGGACTCACTCTGGCCATGGAGGAGCCCAGGACAGAAAGGTCTGATTCAGAATGGGAGGGGGGAGTTGAAGTGCTGAGCCACCGGGAGATCAGGTTGGTTATTGCGAACTGTGCGGAGGTGTTGGGCGAAGCGATCGCCGAGCCTACGCTTGGTCTCACCGATGTAGATCAGCTGACGCCTAGAGCAGCGGATGCAATAGATGAGGTTGGAGGAGGTGCAGGTGAACCTCTGCCGCACCTGGAAAGACTGCTTGGGTCCTTGGATGGAATCGAGGGGGGGGAGGAAAAGCGACAAGTGCAGCATTTCCCGCAGTTGCAAGGGAAAGTACCAGGAGAGGGGGTGGTTTGGGTGGGAAGGGACGAATTGACCAGGGAGGTACGGCGGGAGCGGTCTCTGCGGAAAAATGAATATGAAGTAGAAGAATGATGAAGAAGAGGGATAACTCCCTGCCATTTCATCCGCAACCTGGCTCACCCACCCTGTTCCCCCCACCTCCCCCCGAACTGCCCGGGTTTGTTCGTACTCACAAACCAAATACCACAGGACAGGAAGCAAAATATGCCAAATGACTCATACCTCCAAAGGGGGAACTCAGGAGAATGCCGCTAGGCAAAATGTGGCCAGAAAATGGAACTCCCAATACTATTAAAAGTAGTGGCAGAAGCAGAGCAACACAAAATGCTGGAGTATCTCAGCGGGGGCAGGCAGCATCTCCGGATAGAAGGAATGGGTGACGTTTTGGGTCTGAAGAAGGGTGTCGACCCGAAACGTCTCCCATTCCTTCTATGCAGTTACTCCAGCATTTTGTGTCTATCTTTGGCGTCAACCAGCATCTGCAGTTCCTTCCTACGTAGTCAGAAATGGAGTTTGGCAGAGGACACTTTGGAAGCAGCTGACGGGAATAATACAGAGAGGGTAGAGTTACACAAAGTAGGGTCATGAGGAAAATAAATACAACGCTGACCATTTAAGTTTCCTTGAGCGTGGCATAACAGGAGATACGGTGGTCAAGAAGACTTTGGCCACATTGGCCTTCATCAGTCAGCGTACTGAATATAGAAGTTGGGATGTTATATTATAGTTGTGCACCACCACCACCAGGGGGCGCCGAACGATTGGCAGCCCCGCCACCAGTCTGTTTTTTCATCTTTATTTTTTTTAGTGCGTTTTATAAGTCTGTGTAAATGTTCTCCGGTTTGTTTTATGTGGGGGGGGGGGGGGGGTCGGGGGAAACTTTTTTTCAGTTTCTTACCTTGCCGGAGATGCGATATTTCCGGATCGCATTCTCCGGTCGCTCTGCGGCCTATCATCGATGGAGCTGGAGGCCTCCTCGGACTGACCTTGGGCCCCACCGCGGGGCGCGGACTTAATATCGGAGCCGATCCCTTGCCTGGAATCGCTCCCACCGCGGACTTTACCATCAAGAGCTCGCAGTCTCTGTCGGGAGCTCCGACAGACGCAGATGTTCGACCAGCCCCGACGCGGGGTCCGATCGCCCAGGCGCGGGGGGGTTGACATCCCCCCGATGCAGGAGCTGATCGCCCCGACGCGGAGGGCCTAAAACGCCGCCGGCTACGGGAGCGGAGATCGTCCCGTCAACGGAGGGCTCGAGGTCCCTGACCGCGGGAGAGCTAAGAAGGGATTGGACTTTTTTTCGCCTTCTATCACAGTGAGGAATGTGGAGGGGTCACTGTGGTGGATGTTTATGTTAAAATATATTTTGTGTGTTCCGTTGCTTTTTATTTGCATGACTGACCCGGCAAATGAAATTCCTCATATGTTGCAAAACATACTTGGCTAATAAAGTGTTATTGCGGTTGTGATTGTGATTGCTACATTGGGAGTATTTTGTTCAGTTTTGGTCACCCTACTATGCGAAAGATGTTGTTAAACTGGAAAGTTTGCATGGAAGATTTACTCAGGTGTTGCCAGGACTTGAGGACCTGAGCTATAGGAAGGGGTTGAGCAGGCTAGGTCTCTATTCCTTGGAACGCAGGAGGATGAAGGGTGATCTTATAGAGGTGTTTACAACCATGAGGAGAATAGAGACGGTAGATGCACAGAGTCTTTTACTCAGAGTAGGTGAATTAGGAATCAGAGGACAGAATTCTAAGGTGAGAAGGAAAAATTTAATAGGAACCTGAGAGACAACTTTTTCATACAGAGGTTGCTGGGTATATGGAACGAGCTGCCAAAGGGGGTGGTTGAGGCAGGTATATAGCATTTAAAAGCCATTTGGACAGGAACGGATAGGAAAAATAGAGTAATATGGGCCAAACGCACACAGGTGGGACTGGTGTAGATGAGGCATCTTGGTCGGCGTGGGCAAGTTGGGCCGAGGCCTGTTTCCCTGCGGTTCAGCTCCTTTAGGTCAATCCCATCATCAATTAAGTCAATTCAATCAAGTTTTATTCGTCACTTGCACATAAGTGCAAGGTGATATGAATTTGCCAGCAGCGTACAATAAAAAAGAACACACAATACACAATTAAAAACTGTAACACAAACATCCACCACAGCACTGTGGTGGAAATCGGTGCCTCCCCACCGGAGACCGCGGCTTCAAGATGGGTGGCCCGCAGGCCGGAGGTCAAAGATTTAAAGTCCGCGCCGCAGCCAGAAGCACCGCAGACCGCAGTGCCGGCGGTCGGAGCTCCTTCTCCAGGGGTCCCCGGCGAGGGACCCCGCTCCGGATGGTAAGTCCCCGCCCGTGGCCCGCGGTAGAAGTTGGCCGGGCCGACGGTCGGAGCTCCTCTCCTCCGGGGTCCCCAACGAGGGATTCCCAGGCTGCGGACGCCGCGCCAGCTGGAGCTCCGCAGTCCGCGGCTTCAGGCTGCCGCGGGCCAGCGAACGGATCTCTCCTCGGCGAGGGCTCGCCCGCTCCGCGACGAGTGGCGGCAGAGATAAGAGTTTCTGTCTTACAGCGCCAGAGGACCAGGTTCAATCCTGACTGCAGGCGCTGTCGTGGTACGTTCTCCCCTTAAACCTGCGTGGGTTTTCTCCGGGTGCCTCGGTTTCCTCCCACACTCCAAAGACCGACAGGTTTGTCGGTTAATTGGCTTTGGCAAAATGGTAAGCTGTCCCGAGTATGTGTAGGATAGTGCTAGTGTACGGGGTGATCGCTGGTCGGCGCGGACTCGTTGGACCTAAGGGCCTGTTTCCGCGCTGTATCTCTAAACTAAACTAAACTAAACTAAAAGAAGCACAAAATGCTGGGAAAAAACCCATTAGGTCAGGCAGTGGAATAGACGGAAACAATGAATACTTCAGGTTTAAAGTTTTCGTCAAAACTGACCCTGGAGTGTTTCCGTTTAAGAAGGAACTGCCAGTGCTGGAAAATCAAAGGTAGACTAAAATGCTGGAGAAACTCAGCGGGTGAGGCAGCATCTATGGAGCGAAGGAAATAGGTGATGTTTCGGGTTGAGACCCTTCTTCAGACTGCTGTGGGGGGGGGGGGGGAAGAAGGAAAGGAAGAGGCGGAAACAGTGGGCTGTGGGAGAGCTGTGAAGGGGAGGGGAAGGAGGGGAGAAAGCAAGGACTACCTGAAATTGGAGGTCAATGTTCCATACCGCTGGGGTGTAAACTACCCAAGCGAAATATGAGGTGCTGCTCCTCCAATTTACGGTGGGACTCACTTGCCATGGAGGAGGCCCAGGACAGAAAAGGTCAGATGTGGACTGGGAGGGGGTTGAAGTGCTGGAGCTACTGGGGAGTTCAGGTGGTTATTGCGAACTGAGCAGAGGTGTTGGGCGCAGGCAAGCTCCAAGAAAGCAAACGTGGCTGTGGTAACGGGTCTGGGTTAAGATGTGGTCGTAGAGTTGGAGGGAAGGGGGAATCACAGAGGGAGGGGGGGGGGCGGTGAGAAAGGAGGTTGTTAAACTGTCTTCGGAGAGAGGAGGAGAATTTCTTCAAAGTAGGCATACCTTGAGGAGATTTCGCAGTGGAGTAGACAAAATGTTTTAGAAGGAACTGCAGATGCTGGAAAATCTAAGGTAGACAAAAATGGTGGAGAAACTCAGCGGGTGAGGCAGCATCTATGGAGCGAAGGAATAGGTGACGTTTAGGGTCGAGACCCTTCTTCAGACTGATGTGGGGGTGGAGGGGCGGGAAGAAGAAAGGAAGTGGTGGAGACAGTAGTTTTCCAGCATTTTGTGCTGTAATTTGAGATTTCCAGTATTTGCAGGCTCTCTCATCTTTTGGTTTGTTTGAAAGCAAATTCTCCCGACGAACAAGAATCAGTTATCAATCGGCACATTTGGATAATTGCCACCGTCACGAGACTGTGAAAAAGCATCAGAGTATTCAAACCTTACATCAACTTCGATGGACTGCATGGACAGGTCGCAAGGTGGTATCTGTGGCTTGGGTTTTGAGTGTACCAGTACATTGTCAGGGCTGCATGGTGCCAATCCCTATTATCGAGTATGTCGGTACAGCTCGCAAGTACTGCTGGAACTCCCTAATTCTGGCATTCGGAGGTGCGTCATCAGCTCCACAGCTTGCATTGTCCGAGTGGTCCTTCACTTCTGCGGCCTGGAAAACAGAGTGGGCACAAGGTCACGTTTAGTCACCAAGGAAACTGCAGGCGCTGGTTTGCAAAAACAAAGAACATGGATAGGCGAAGATTTGGGTCGCGCTATTCTCCGGAGAATCCGCCTGACCCGCTGAATTACTGTGTGTGTGTGTGTCCATAGATGACTTACAACCCAGCCCACATCCCTCTAAACATTTCTGATCCATGTACCCGTCTAAAAAATGTATTTTTAATGTTGCTAAGTACCTGCCTCAACTACCTCTGGGAAAAGAGAACACATATCCCATTGCCAGCATCAAACCCTTCCGAAGTGATGCAAGTTGAGTAAAACTTGTAGAAGATCATGGGAGGGCAGATAGGATGCATTGAATCTCTTGCCCAGAGTAGGGGAATCGAGATCTAGAGGACATAGGTTTACGGAGATTTAATAGGAATCTGAGTGGTAAAGTTTTCACGCAAGTGTGTTGGGTGTATGGAGCAAGCTGTCGGAGGAGGCAGCTGAAGCAACGTTTAAGAAACAATTGAGATAGGTACAAGGATGGGACAGGTTTAGAGGGGATATGGACCAAACGCAGGGCAGGTGGGACTAGTGCAGGTGGGGCCATCTTCGCCGGCATGGACGAGTTGGGCTGAAGGGCCTGTTTCCACTCTGCATGAGCCAAAATGTGACTCCATTGCCTGCATATCCATACTTTAGAGTAGAATTTAAACTGCCACTACCATTGTTGATACAACTAGCAACACTGATCAATTGTGGACTTTCAGAAGTAAACAATGGAACTTTTTGACCGAGGTAGTCTGCAGTTAGATTCGTGTGGGGATATCATTCACATAACGACACATCATGCACATTCATGTGACCACTCTGACGAAGGGTCCCGACCCGAAACGTCCTTTTCCTTCTCTCCAGAGATGTTGCCTGACCCGCTGAGTTACCCCAGCATTTTGTGTCTGTCTTCAGTGTAAACCAGCATCTGCAGTTCCTTTCTACACTCGTTTGCATTTTTTCAGACTGATTTAGTCACTGGAGAAATGGGCAATAGACAACAGGTGCAGGAGTGGCCATTCGGCCCTTCGAGCCAGCACCGCCATTCAATGTGATCATGGCTGATCATCCCCAATCAGTACCCCGTTCCTGCCTTCTCCCCATATCCCCTGACTCCGCTATCTCTAAGAACCCTATCTAGCTCTCTCTTGAAAGCATCCAGAGAACCTGCCTCCACCGCCCTCTGAGGCAGAGAATTCCAGACTCACAACTCTCTGTGTGAAAAAATGTTTCCTCGTCTCCATTCTAAATGGCTTACCCCTTATTCTTAAACTGTGGCCCCTGGTTCTGGACTCCCCCAACATCGGGAACATGTTTCCTGCCTCTAGCGTGTCCAAACCCTTAATAATTTTATATGTTTCAATAAGATTCCCTCTCATCCTTCTAAACTCCAGAGTAAGGAAATAAGTTATATACAAGGCATTATTCCAATAAGAGGCGGAAATAAACATTGATAATGTGACCAGCAAGTTCAATGAAAGTTTATTTAAAAGTGTCCCCAACATCTGCAATCAGTGCAATGCATCAAATGTTTTGTTATAATATCCCAGTTTGAGTTCATCTAATAGCCCTGTCCCACTGTATGAGTTCATTCAAGAGCTCTACCGAGTTTTAAAAAAAAATCAAACTCGTGGAAGCATGTAGAATGAAGGTAGCGGGTACGTCGGAGCTCGGGGACGTCTCTTAGCGGCTCGTAACGCTAACGGCAGGTACTCGGGAAACGCGGTAAGCTCGTGAAGACTCGTGAAGATTTTTCAACATGTTGAAAAATGTCCACGAGAGCCCCGAGTACCTACGAGTGGCCATTACCGTAATTCTCCGAGTTCGAATCAGGGCAAACTCGGGAGAACTCTTTGAATGAACTCGTACCGTGGGACAGGGCTTTCATAGTCTTCTACAAAGTAAGCTCCAAAGTAGTCTCTGTAATGAAGATAGACACAAAAAACTGGAGTAACTCAGCGGGACAGGCAGCATCTCTGTAACTGTGTCTGAGGAAGGGTCTCGACCCGAAACGTCACCCATTCCTTCTCTCCAGAGATGCTGCCTGTCCCGCTGAGTTACTCCAGCTTCAAGTTCAAGTTCAAATTTATTTGCCACATGCACCATAAGGTGCAGTGAAATGTAATTGAGCATGCAGCGTTACAATTAAAAAAGGACACACTAACCATATAACCATATAACCATAACAGCACGGAAACAGGCCATCTCGGCCCTTCAAGTCCGTGCCGAACATTAAAAAAAATTTTTTTTTTAATTTAAAATAAATACTTCCCCCTAGTCCCATCTACCTGCACTCAGACCATAACCCTCCATTCCTTTCCCGTCCATATACACATCCAATCTATTTTTAAAGGATAACATCGAACCTGCCTCCACCACTTCCACTGGAAGCTCATTCCACACAGCTCCCACTCTCTGAGTAAAGAGACTCAACATAATTCAACACAGACATCCACCACAGCATTCTTCACTGTGGTGGAAGGCAACACAGTTCAGACAGTCCCCCTCCTCCCTTGTTCATCCGTGGTCGGGGCCCTGACCCTCCCGTAGTCGCCGCTACGGACGGCCCGATGTTCACGCCCCCTGGTCGGGATGGTCGTAACGCCGACGCCCGGACAGGTCGAGCACGTCCCGCGGCCCTGAGATCCCCGGAGCTTTTTGTGTCTATATGGGCCTGTCCCACTTAGGCGATTTTTTTAGGCAACTACAGGCGACCAGTTGGTCGACGGGAACAGTCTCCTCAGTCGCGCAAAAAGTTGTAGCGTCTTTCAACATGTTGAGAAATTTTCGGCGACGGTGGGTTTGACGCCAATGAGCGTAGCTTGACTTCTCCTGACGTAGGTTGCCGCCGGTTTCTTCGGCGACCTGCTACGACTATGACAGCCGTCGGCAGATGCCGGAAAAAATCGCCAAGTGGGACAGGGCCTTATCTCTGTAACTAAACTGCTTTTAGCAGCCAACTTCTGAAACACCGAAAATAATCAAGTCAATAGACAATAGACAATAGGTGCAGGAGTAGGCCATTCGGCCCTTCGAGCCAGCACCGCCACTCAATGTGATCATGGCTGATCATCCCCAATCAGTACCCCATTCCTGCCTTCTCCCCATATCCCCTGACTCCGCTATCTTTAAGAGCCCTATCCAGCTCTCTCTTGAAAGCATCCAGAGAACCGGCCTCCACCGCCCTCTGAGGCAGAGAATTCCACAGACTCACCACTCACTGTGAGAAAAAGTGTTTCCTCATCTCCGTTCTAAATGGCTTACCCCTGATTCTTAAACTGTGGCCCCTGGCCCCCCCCAACATCGGGAACATGTTTCCTGCCTCTAGCGTGTCCAAACCCTTAATAATCTTATATGTTTCAAAGTCAAGTCAAGAGAGTTAACTGTCATGTGTCTCAGATAGGACAATGAAATTCTTGCTTTGCTTCAGCACAATATAGTAGGCGTGAACACAGAACATATCAGCGAGTCCATATACCATTATATGGGTCCATATATGTGAGTCCATATACCATTATATACCAAAGGTACACAAAAATGCTGGAGAAACTCAGCGGGTGCAGCAGCATCTATGGAGCAAAGGAGATAGGCAACGTTTCGGCCCGAAACGTTGCCTATCTCCTTCGCTCCATAGATGCTGCTGCACCCGCTGAGTTTCTCCTGCATTTTTGTGTCTACCTTCGATTTTCCAGCATCTGCAGTTCCTTCTTAAACACTAAATACCATTATATATACCAATCATTCCAAGGATCAGCTCTGCACACACGATTAAAAACCTCACGTTAGGTGTGTCCGTCGACATCGGGCTCAATGTCAAAAATAAAGGATTGAAATTACCGGAGCTCCTGTCAGCACTGATCAATCGGAAAAGTAGCAGGAGAAAGACTGACCTGTTTTGCTGTAAAGCTACCGAGCAGCAGATTCTCCGAAGCTCAGAATGAAACCCGAAAACCAGGTGCAACCTTTTTAAAAAAAAAACGACCACTGTGTACTCAGCTACGTTTTTCCATGTTGTCCCAACATGAGGTTTGTTATTGACAAAGGTCATTCTGCAGGTTAACTATTGTGTGTTAATATTAGGAGATAATGCGAGGGAACCGATTCTGCGATTCACTGTATCTAATTGCACACTTCCAGGCGTTACTTACACCAGTTGTTTAGCAAGGCAATTTGTTTCCACGTCGCTGAAATACGTGGTAGGCTTGAGGCTAATGTTAACAGGTGGACAAATGGCAGTATTCCAGAGGATCAGCTCTGCATTAAAGTCCACGTGGCTTCAATACCGCCAAGTTAAGAATAAAGCGGAACAGTTTAAAAAAAAAAAAACGAAAAAAACCCGACAACAGATAGAGACGGAAGAAGTGCTCGGACACTTACTAACGAGAGGAACCCTTCCGAAACTTCCGCCACGCTGCCGTGCAAAAAAAAAAAACCACTCAAGTGCAGGGGCAGCGAAACCTGTTCTATCAGCTGCTTTGTTTTCCGCAGCCTGGATCCAGGAAAAGAATCAGTTACGCTGAGCCCCGCACTCTCTCAGTTCACTGGGACAAAGGTGAAAGTCCTCTCAAACTGCAGCCTTAGTTGGCAGGGCTGAAACGAGACACCGTCGGAGAGCAGGTCTTTAAAGTTTACTGATGGTTCAAGTTGCTCTCAAGTAAACGACCCCAATCACCCTTTACTCATTAGAGACCTGGTTCACTGGAAGGACAAGGGGAAGTGATTGATGAGTGGGGTGAAAGGGTTTTCCAGCGCTTTACTATCTTTGATTAAGTTATTACAGGGCAGCTCTCACCCTCCGATTGTAAAGCCCCTGTCCCACTTGCGTGTCTTTGGCACGCTAATTACGCGACCTCGTGGTCGCGTTGACGCGCGACTTCATGCGCCCGCACAGCCGTCTGGAGCGCGTGACGTCATTTGAAGATGGACACAAAATGCTGGAGTAACTCAGCGGGACCGGCAGCATCTCTGGAGAGAAGGAATGGGTGATGTTTCGTGTCGAGACTCTTCCTCAGTCTGAAAGAAGGGTCTTGACCCGAAACGTCATCCATGCCTTCTCTCCAGATATGCTGCCGGTCCCGCCGAGTTACTCCAGCATTTTGTGTCTATCTTCAATTTTCTTGGCCCCGCTCTGGGAGTAGAAGTGGGGGAGGATCCGGACCGCAACGGCCGTGAGCCCCAGGCCGAGCTCGGCGATCGTTTGCCTGCTTCTGCTGCTGTTGGAGGTGAGACGTTGCATCGCACCAGGGTCTTGGGCCTGTCCCACTTTGGCCGTCACTTACGCGACAGGCCGCTGGCGCGCGAAGATTTAGTTCGCTACAAAATCTCGGAGCCCCGTGCAATACCGCGCACAACTACATACCCCTCCGCGCTTCTCAGTGGGACCGGCCCCGCGCGGCAACACGATGCCCGTGCGCCTCAACACGACGACGAGGTCGCATAATTTGCGTGCCAAGGACACATGTGGGACAGGGCCTTAAGTCGCATGGATGTTCATAAGTGATAGGAGCAGATTTAGGCCATTCGGCCCATCAAGTCTATTCCGCCATTCAATCATGGCTGATCAATCTTTCCCTCTTAACCCCATTCTCCCCATAACCCCTGACACCCGTACTAATCAAAATGTCCGCTGTGCCGCTCCATGAAGGCTATTGAACACGACGCCTACTCCAACTAAACTCCAAACTACCAACGTCTTGTACAATTAGGGTCGCCAACTTTCTCACTCCCAAATAAGGGACAAAAAGTCAAAATAAGGGACAAATTCCCGACGGTAATTCGTTGACCGACTTGGCCGTGGCTGGGTGAATGATGAGTTGGCCCCTGGTGCTGGACTGCACACAAAGCCCAGCCGGCGGGCCAGCTGAGGAGTTTTGGCCTGGGCCACGCGCAAAGTCCGGCACCCCATCCAACTCATGAACCGATGATCGGCCGTGAGAAGGAGGGGTGGTGGTGGTGTCGGCGGTAAGCGAAGGTCCGAAGGTCACGCAGCTGGCCGGGCTGCCGACCGACCGACAGGGCCACGGGCGAGGCGCTGCTGCTGCTGCTGCACTCCACGGGCTGCACTACGTCGGGACGGGTGAGGCGGGGCCGGACGCGGCGCTCCGACCCGACAGTCCCCTCGACCCGAATAGTTGCAGTCAAATACGGGACAAGGGCGGTCCCGTACGGGACACACCAATTCAGCCCAATATACGGGATGTCCCGGCTAATACGGGACAGTTGGCCACCCTATGTGAGGGCCAAGTCTTTTCACGGACTGATGGGCGCGTGGAAGGGGCTGCCAGAAATGCTGGTGGAGGCAGATACCATGGTGGCGTTTAAAAGGCTTTTAGACAAACACGTGGATGTACAAGGATTGGAGGGACATGGATTGTGCTTAGGCAGAAGGGATTAGTTCGGCATGGACATTGTGGGCCGAAGGGCCAGTTCCAGTTCCTGTTCTGGACTGTCTTGACTCTTAACAGCAGCTACAAGGTTGGACAAAGTACAACTCGGTAAATAAAGGGGCTTGTAACAAAGGTACTGCAATAACCATAGGTAACAATCCTCTTGATATGCAATTGAGCTGGCAGGCAAGGTAAAGAGAAATCCCAATATATTCGACAGGTATATTAAGAATAATGAGTATATTAAGAATCTTGTATCCAAGAATCACAAAAATAACGTTAGAATTCAAGTCAAGTAGATGTAAAATTCCATGCCCTTAGTTGGTTAAAGCTAGTCTGAGCGATAAGATACAGTGGGATAAGCAAAGGTTAGAGTACAAAACGTGATCATGACAGAAATACTCCAGGAGTGAGGATGATTGTGTATCGCTGCAGCATGTTAAGGAGTTGCTTGCATTGCAACACGACAAAGGAATATAGAAACATATAAAGTTCTTAAAGGATTGGACAGGCTAGAGAGGCAGGAAAAATGTTCCGGATGTTGGGGGGGGGGGGTCCAGAACCAGGGGCCACAGTTTAAGAATAAGGGGCAAGGCATTTAGAACGGAGACGAGGAATCACTTTTTCACACAGAGAGTGGTGAGTCTGTGGAATTCTCTGCCTCAGAGGGCGGTGGAGGCAGGTTCTCTGGATGCTTTCAAGAGAGAGTTAGATAGGGCTCTTAAAGATAGTGGAGTCAGGGGATATGGGGAGAAGGCAGGAACGGGGTACTGATTGGGGATTATCTTCTTCACCCAGAGAGTTGTGAATCTGTGGGATTCTCTGCCACAGAAAGCAGTGGAGGCCGATTCACTGGATGTTTTCAAGAGAGAGTTTGATTTAGCTCTTAGAGTTAACGGAATCAAGGGATATGGGGAGAAAGCAGGAACGGGGTGTTGATTTTAGATGATCAGCCATGGTCATATTAGACAATAGACAATAGGTGCAGGAGTAGGCCATTTGGCCCTTTGAGCCAGCACCGCCATTCAATGTGATCATGGCTGATCATCCCCAATCAGTACCCCGTTCCTGCCTTCTCCCCATATCCCCTGACTCCGTTATCTTTAAGAGCCCTATCTAGCTCTCTCTTGAAAGCATCCAGAGAACCTGCCTCCACCGACCTCTGAGGCAGAGAATTCCACAGACTCACCATTCTCTGTGAGAAAAAGTGTTTCCTCGTCTCCGTTCTAAATGGCCTACTCCTTTTGTTTGAGTTTTGAGGCAGGTCCAATAACGCCTTTTACAACATATTTGGACAGCTACCTTGATGGGAAAGGTTCAAAGAGATATCCGTCTAATGAGGGAAAATGGGATGAACATCTTGGTCAGCAAGGAGGAGTTGGGCAAAGGCCCTGATTCCATGCTGTATGAGTCTATGACTAAACACTAAAAAAAAACATTTAAAAACTTTATGTGGGAGCTAGGTTTTTAAGCCTGATGCATTTCAATATACTTTAGTTTAGTTTAGAGCACAGAAACAGGCTCTGGCGGCCCACCGAGTCCACATCGACCAGCGATCCCCGCACACCAGCACCATCCTACACACTCGGTACGATTAACAATCTTTACTGAAGCCAATTAACCTTGCAAACCTCCGCGTCTTTGGAATGTGAGAGGAAACCGGAGAAAACCCAGGTGGTCACGGGGTGAACGTGCAAACTCCGCACAGAAAGCACCGGTAGTCAGGATCGATCCCGGGTCTCTGGCGCTGCGAGGCAGCAGGCCTTTCAAAGCAAAGTACTCCAATGTAACTCAACAGAGGCCTCACCTCCGTCCCCACCTCAATGAGTTCCGCGTCCGTGCCTCCATCAATGTAACTTACTTAAAGTACTGCCTACTATGCCTGCTGGCATGTAGGGCAGCAACGAAGGTCCCCCACTCAGTAGTGTTGATTCCTTCAGTTGCTGTTTCCGTAACATATTTGTTTTACGAGACGGGGTTGTTAGCCATGTGCTCAACCTCCAACCTGGAGGACCAGTGGATCTCGCCTCTACCCTTCGACCTGTCCAGCATGGCAGACCCTAACAGGAGACTATATCTCCCCCTGGCATAGCTCTAGGGGTCACTGAGACACACAAGCTCCCCGACCACGACAAGGTTGCAATCCAACGGGGAACCATCAATGTAACCCATGTCCAAGATGGAACTGCCGATGCTGGAAAATCGAAGGTAGACAAAAGTGCTGGAGAAACTCAGCGGGTGCAGCAGCATCTATGGAGCGAAGGAAATAGGCAACGTTTTGGGCCGAAACCCTTCTTCAGACTGATGTAACTAACCCATGTCGTTTTGCTGTACGTCAGTAAATTTCAAGCTGCTTATCTAAACACATGGTACACAAAAATGCTGGAGAAACTCAGCGGGTGCAGCAGCATCTATGGAGCGAAGGAAATAGGCAACGTTTCGGGCCGAAACCCTTCTTCAGACTGATAGGGGGTGGGGAGAAGAAAGGAAAAAAGGAAAAAGGCGGAGGAGGAGCCCGAGGGCTGGGGGAGGGGAGGATACAACCAGATGGCTGATGAAGGGGAGGGGACAGCAAGGGCTAGCAGAATTGGGAGAATTCAATGTTCAAGCCCCCAGGATGTAGACTGCCCAAGCGGAATATGAGGTGCATTTCCTCCAATTTACGGTGTTGCTCGCTGTGGCCATGGAGGAGACCCAGGGCAGAGAGGTCAGATACGGAATGGGAGGGGGAGTTGAAGTGCTGAGCCACCGGGAGTTCAGGTTGGTTATTGCGGACCGACCGGAGGTGTTCGGCGAAACGATCGCCAAGCCTCCGCTTGGTCTCACCGATGTAGATCAGCTGGCATCTAGAGCAGCGAATGCAATAGATGAGGTTGGAGGAGATGCAGGTGAACCTCTGTCGCATCTGGAACGACTGCTTGGGTCCTTGAATGGAGTAGAGGGGGGAGGTGAAGGGACAAGTGTTGCATCTCTTGCGGTTGCAAGGGAAAGTACCCGGGGAGGGGGTGGTTTGGGAGGGAAGGGAAGAATTGACAAGGGAGTTACGGAGGGAGCGGTCTTTGCGGAAGGCAGACATGGGGGGAGATGGGAAGATGTGGCGAGTGGTGGGGTCACGTTGGAGGTGGCGAAACTGACGGTGGATCACTTGTTGTATGTGACGGCTGGTGGGGTGAAAGGTGAGGACTAGGGGGACTCTGCCCTTGTTGTGAGTGGGGGGATGGGGAGAGAGAGCAGTGTTGCGGGGTATGGCAGAGACCCTGGTGCGAGCCTCATCTATGGTGGAGGAGGGGAACCCCCGTTCCCTGAAGAATGAGGACATTTCGGACGCCCTGGTGTGGAACGCCTCATCCTGGGAGCAGATGCGGCGTAGACGGAGGAATTGGGAGTGGGGGATGGAGTCCATACAGGAAGCAGGGTGGGAGGAAGTGTAGTCCAGATAGCCATGGGAGTCGGTAGGTTTGTAGTGGATGTCGGTAAGGAGTCTATCACCTGCGATGGAGATAGTGAGGTCAAGGAATGGTAGGGAAGTGTCGGAAATGGTCCAGGTGTATTTGAGTGCCGGATGGAAGTTGGTGGTGAAGCGGATGAAGTCAGTCAGTTGTGTGTGGGTGCAGGATGTGGCACCAAAACAATCATCGATGTAGCGGAGGTAGAGGTCGGGGATGGGGCCCTGGTACGCATTGAACAAGGATTGTTCTACGTACCCGACAAAGAGGCAGGCGTAGCTGGGGCCCATGCGTGTGCCCATAGCTACGCCTTGTATTTGGAGGAAATGGGAGGAGTCAAATGAAAAGTTATTAAGTGTAAGGACCAGCTCCGCTAGGCGGAGGAGGGTGTCAGTGGCCGGGTATAGATTGCTTCTACGGTCGAGGAAAAAACAGAGGGCTTCGAGACCATCCTGGTTGGGGATGGAGGTGTACAATGACTGGACGTCCATGGTGAAGATGAGGGGGTGAGGGCCTAGAGAGTGGAATGCGCGGAGATGACGGAGAGTGTCTGAGGTGTCTTGAACATAGGTAGGGAGGGATTTAACCAAGGGGGATAGGATGGAGTCGAGGTAGATGGAGATGAGTTCGGTGGGAACGTTCTGCAAGTCACATTTTAACCATGTTATTCCAAACAGTCCACTTTTACATCTTTGCTCAAAATGTACTGTGCCGTAGAATCTCCGATTTCCGCAGTTGGAGGCGTAGACCAAGATTGTGCTTTGTTACATTTAATTACATTTACTTGCTCTCTATTCAATTATTTCCTGGACAACTCCCCAAGCAAAGTAAGAAATAGCTAGTCTCAAGTTCTGATCAAAAGCTTGCTTTCTTGTTCTGATCAAGTCCGAGCCGGAAACCCAGAGATTTAATTGCATTTGTCTGTTTTACCAATGACGCTCCCAAACCTTTCCCAGATTTTCTTTCTCTTCGGAATTTCGTTGTTAGATTTCCAGCATTTTCCCAGTGTTTCGTTTACTTATACAGATACAGCGTGGAAACAGGCCCTTTGGCCCACTGAGTCCGCGCCGACCAGCGATCCCCGCACACTAACACAATCCTACACACGAACTAGGCACAATTTACAATTTTACCAAGCCAATTAGCCTACAAACCTGATGAACAAAATTGATTTTAAAGAATCCGTCCACATAGATTAGGGTGGCACGGTGGAGCAGCGGTAGAGTTGCTGCTTTACAATGCAGGACAACAGACAATAGACAATAGACAATAGATGCAGGTGTAGGCCATTCGTCCCGTCGAGCCATCACTGCCATTCAATGTGATCATGGCTGATCATCTACAATCAGTACCCCGTTCCTGCCTTCTCCCCATATCCCCTGACTCTGCTATCTTTAAGAGCCCTATCTAGCTCTCTCTTGAAAGCATCCAGAGAACCTGCCTCCACCGCCCTCTGAGGAAGAGAATTCCACAGACTCACCACTCTCTGTGAGAAAAAGTGTTTCCTCATCTCCGTTCTAAATGGCTTACTCCTTATTCTTAAACTGTGGCCCCTGCATTCTGGACTCCCCCCAACATCGGGAACATGTTTCCTGCCTTTAGCGTGTCCAAGCCCTTAACAATCTTTGGAGACCCGGGTGCGATCCTGACTACGGGTGCTGTCTGTGCAGAGTTTGTACGTTCTCCCAGTGACATGCATTGAACAGTTTAGTTTATTGCCACGTGTCACAGGTACAGTGAAAAGCTTTTGTTGCATGCTAACCAGCCAACGGAAGGACGACCCTTGATTACAATCTCGGCGTTTACAGTGTATAGACACACGATAAGGGAATAACGTTTAGTGCAAGGTAAAGCCAGCATTGTCTGATCAAGGATAGTCCGTGGGTTTTCTCTGGGTGCTCGGGTTTCCTCCCACGCTCCAAAGACGTACAGGTTTGTAGGTTAATTGGCTTGGTAAAGTTGTAAATTGTCCCTAGTGCGCGCAGGATAGTGTTAGTGTTCGGGGAATCACTGGTTGGCGTGGACTCGGTGGGCCTGGGGCCTGTATCTCTGGACTAAACTAAACTATTTCCATTTAAAAACCACTTCTAACAGGTTTATTGGCACAGATGCTCTTTGTACAATCCAGTGTAATAGCTGCTACAATATATCAACACGTCTAAAACAGCCCTTTGTTCAGGCACTTCAAAATATTATGTTTTAAATATAGCCTGTTCGTTCGTGTTTAGTTAGTGCTTTGTGAACAGTGTAGAGAACTTTTTAAAGGCTGGATGAGTTAAATGCACGAAGGATGGCGGCGCAGGCACGGCTGGTAGAGTTGCCGTCGCACAGCACCAGAGACCCGGGTTCGATCCTGACCTTGGGCCCTGTCTAGAGATGGCAACTTTCTCACACCCAAATGAGACGCAAGAGGTGGCACGCCCGGCTAATACGGGACAGTTGGCAACCCTGCGCACAACTGACAGGTGAATCGCTCGTGCGCGGCATCAACAGCACACGCAACACGCGCGCACGCTGTTGTATCAGCTCTAGGATCTGTCTGTAAGCGTGCCCTCCGGTGATTACAGAGTACTCAAGGAGCGGTCAAATACGGGACAAGGGCAGTCCCGTATAGGACAAACCAATTTAGCCCAATATACAGGATGTCCGGCTAATACACTAGACAATAGGTGCAGGAGTAGGCCATTCGGCCCTTCGAGTCAGCACCGCCATTCAATGTGATCATGGCTGATCATCCCCAATCAGTACCCCGTTCCTGCCTTCTCCCCATAACCCCTGACTCCGCTATTTTCAAGAGCTTTGTCTAGCACTCTCTTAAAAGTATCCAGAGAACCGGCCTCCACCACCCGCTGAGGCAGAGAATTCCACCCTCTGTTAGGTGCATGCATACGGGGCAGTTGGCAACCCTAGCGCTATCTGTTTGGAGTTTGTACGTGACCGATTGGGTTTTCTCCTGATGTTCCGGTTTCAGAATCAGAATCAGACTTTATTCGCCAAGTATGTTTTGCAACATACGAGGAATTTCATTGGCCAGGTCAGTCATACAATTAAAAGCAACAAATCACTCAAAAACCCATTTTAACATGAACATCCACCACAGTGACTCCTACACATTCCTCACTGTGATGGAAGGTGAAATAAAGTTCAAGTCCTTCCTTTTGTTCTTCCTCAGTCGGGGGCCTCGAGCTCTCCGTTGACGGGACGATCTTGACTCCCGTAGCCGGCGGCGTTCGGGCCCTTCTTGTCGAGGCGATCAGCTCCCGCATCGGGGGGGGGGGGGGGGGGTTGGATGTCAGCTCCCCCGCGCCGGGCGATCGAACCTCGCGTCGGGGCTGGTCGAGCCTTCTGCGACGTTGGAGCTCCCGACTAGCCTGTCCTGACGGCGAGCTTGATGGTAAGTCCGCAGGCGGTGGGAGCGATCCCAGGCGAGGGCTCACGACAGTCGAGGAGGCGCCCAGCTCCGCGATGGAAGGCCGCAGAGTGTGCCCGGAGAATGCGATCCGAAAATTAATCACATCTCCGGCAAGGTAAGAACTTGAAAAAAAAATTCCCCCGATCCCCTCCCCCCTCCCCCACATAAAACAAACCGAAGAACATTAAAACAAACTTTTAACAACACAAAAAAATAACAAAAATAATGGAAAAACAAACAGACTGCCGGCAGGGCAGCCATCGCCCCGGCGCCCCCTGGTGGTCCAAAGGCGTGTGGGATTGTAGGTTAATTAGACTCTGTAAATTGCCTCGAGTGTATAGCTATAGCGTATATGATTGCAATTAACACATTGTGCAAAACTTTGAGGAAAAATGAAAAACATGAATCGAGTAAACACATTGCAAAATATGACAGGTGCTCGAAATCTGAAAGAGATAGAAAAATTGCCTGGGGCCCCTTGTAAGATTATTAAGGGTTTGGACACGCTAGAGGCAGGAAACATGTTATCAATGTTGGGGGGAGTCCGGAACCAGGGGCCACAGTTTAAGAATAAGGGGTAAGCAAATTAGAACGGAGACGAGGAAACACTTTTTCACACAGAGAGTTGTGAGTCTGTGGAATTCTCTGCCTCAGAGGGCGGTGGAGGCAGGTTCTCTGGATACTTTCAAGAGAGAGCTTGATAGGGCTCTTAAAGATAGCGGAGTCAGGGGATATACATTTTAGAGATACAGCATGGAAACAGGCCCTTCGGCCCACCAGGTCCAGGCCAACCAGCGATCACACCAACGCTAGCACTACCCTACACACTAGGGACAATTTACAGAAGTCAATTTACCGACAAAACCTGTACGTCTTTGGAGTGTGGGAGGAAACCGGAGCGCCCGGAGAAAACCCACCAGGTGACAGGGGCAACGTACAAACTCCGTACAGACAGCACCGTCGTCATCATCATCGTTGAAAACATTAGCGACGCAGTGGCGCTGGTTTCCGACGGGAACGGTGACGGACGCACCACACATCTCCGTCCTCCAGTTCCTGCGGGCTTGAACCGCTGGAAGTATAGGATGTTGGTGTGTGTGTGTGTGCTTTATCATCGTTCCTTACAATGCCGTGTACGACA
Source organism: Malacoraja senta (assembly GCA_038087875.1). Lineage (NCBI taxonomy): Eukaryota > Metazoa > Chordata > Chondrichthyes > Rajiformes > Rajidae > Malacoraja > Malacoraja senta. The sequence continues at coordinate 220,004,027 of CM075977.1, read as the reverse complement.
GTGATCACAGCTTCTACTGAAGTGTGGATAGCCGTGCTGTTTTGGTCCTGCTGGGGATCCACAGCCCCCTCCTCACCTGGCAAACCAGGTGGGGGAGACGGTTTAGTCGTTGACTACCCGACCATGGAGCAAGTAGCACGGGATTACATGGTACCCATGGCGGGGGGGGGGGGGGGGGGATCCCCCCCTGACCTGACCAGAAAATGATCCTGACTACAACGCCCGTAGTCAGGATCAAAGGTCGGGTCTCTGGCGCTGGGATGCAGCAACTCTACCGCTGCACCACCATGTGCCACAAGGCATTTTGCAGAAAGCCTCCTTTGCCAGAGGATTTTGCTTCACTGTTGTATGTTTGATGAAGGCCGAATCTTATAACGAGTCACTCCAAGATTAAATGCTGTACATCAATGCTCCATTGACTCACAGCACCTGAGATCAAAGATCCTACAGCGAGCAAGATAGTCCACTCGGCGAAAAAGACGTAGTACGGTCATGGGCAGATTCGTGGGTAATTTTCGACCCCATTTCCGTAACCGGCTTCCGTCTCCGCACCAAAGATGCCATCATAGCGGAGCAAAGATAACTAGTGCGGAGACGGAAGCCGGTTACGGAAACATCCTCGTAAAAATAAAAGCTTTTTGCTAAAAATCTTCTCCTCATTTTCAGAATTGAATTATAATTTATTAACACAAACTGTTCCCCCCCAAAGTTGATTACACTGCGAGTCAGGTCGAGTCGGGTCGGGTCGGGTTACTGAAATGGATGAAAAAAAGGCCCACGTTGCGCTCCGTTGCGTACTACACGTCAGCCCATTGCATTTAGAAGGAATCGTCTATCTTGCTTGCTATAGGATCTTTGCCTGAGACACAGGTTCGATCCTGACCTCTGGTGCTGTCTGCATAGGTCATAGGCGCAGAATTAGGCCATTCGGCCCATCAAGTCTACTCCACCATTGAATCATAGAAACATAGAAACATAGAAAATAGGTGCAGGAGTAGGCCATTCGGCCCTTCGAGCCAGCACCGCCATTCAATATGATCATGGCTGATCATCCAACTCAGTATCCTGTACCTGCTTTCTCTCCATACCCCCTGATCCCTTTAGCCACAAGGGCCACATCTAACTCCCTCTTAAATATAGCCAATGAACTGGCCTCAACTACCTTCTGTGGCAGAGAATTCCAGAGATTCACCACTCTATATGTGAAAAATGTTTTCCTCATCTCGGTCCTAAAAGATTTCCCCCTTATCCTTAAACTGTGACCCCTTGTTCTGGACTTCCCCAACATCGGGAACAATCTTCCTGCATCTAGCCTGTCCAACCCCTTAAGAATTTTGTACGTTTCTATAAGATCCCCCCTCAATCGTCTAAATTCTAGCGAGTACAAACCGAGTCTATCCAGTCTTTCTTCATATGAAAGTCCTGACATCCCAGGAATCAGACTGGTGAACCTTCTCTGTACTCCCTCTATGGCAATAATGTCCTTCCTCAGATTTGGAGACCAAAACTGTATGCAATACTCCAGGTGTGGTCTCACCAAGACCCTGTACAACTGCAGTAGAACCTCCCTGCTCCTATACTCAAATCCTTTTGCTATGAATACTAACATACCATTCGCTTTCTTCACTGCCTGCTGCACCTGCATGCCTACTTTCAATGACTGGTGTACCATGACACCCAGGTCTCGTTGCATCTCCCCTTTTCCTAATCGGCCACCGATTTCTTAATAGCTGATCTAACCGTGTGGAGTTTGCACGTTCTCCCTGTGACCGCGTGCGTCTTTTCTGGTGTCCTCCCACATCCTAAAGACGTGCGGGTTTGTAGGTTAATTGGCCCTCTGGATATTGGTGTGTAGGGAGCGGATGAGAAAATAAGACAACATAGAACTAATGTGAACGGGCAGTCGATGGTCAGCGCGGACTTGGTGGGCCACCCATCTATCACTCATTTACACAAATCCTACGATAATCTTTTTGTTTAATTTTCCCCACATTCTCATCAACTCCACCCAGAATCTGCCACTCTTCTTCATGCTGTGATAATTGTGTCGTCAAAATCCTACCAAACCGAATATTATTGGGCTATGGGAGGAAAGAGGAGCACCTGGAGAAAATCCACTCGGTCTCAGGGAGAACATGCAAACTCCACACAGAGAATAGAGAATGATAATAAAGAAGCAGGTTCAACAGAACCCAAAAGCAATCTTAAGGGCCTGTCCCACTGAGGCGATTTTTTTCGGCGACTGCCGGCAACTGTCACAGTCGTAGCAGGTCGCCGAAAAGGCGGCGACTGGACGAAGCTACCACCTAGTCAAGCTACGGCAAGCTACCGACAACCGGCGACCCATTAGGACGTCCACCTACGACCACACAGGCGACAACCAAAGTCAACCTACGTCCACCCGCGACAAGCTACGACAAGCAACGACCCTGTCGGCGACAACTGAAGACAATTCAGTCGCCGGTACCTGTCGCCGGTTGACGTAGGTAGTCGCCAATGGAATTTACCGAAGTCAGCACCCGGCCGACAAACAACGTCACCTGGCGACAACCTACAAGTAGGGCGACAGATGGCGCAATGGGCTAAGTGTTCGGCTGGCAACCGGAAGGTAGCCGGTTCGAATCCCGCTTGGAGTGCATACTGTCGTTGTGTCCTTGGGCAAGACACTTCACCCACCTTTGCCTGCGTGTGAATGTGTGTGAATGTGTGTGAGTGATTGGTGGTGGTCGGAGGGGCCGTAGGCGCAGATTAGCAGCCACGCTTCCGTCAGTCTGCCCCAGGGCAGCTGTGGCTACAGAAGTAGCTCACCACCACCGAGTGTGACTGAGGATGAATGAATAATGTGATGTAAAGCGCCTTGAGTATTAGAAAGGCGCTATATAAATCCCATCCATTATTATTATTATTATTAACCTACGACAGCACCTACGACAGGAGAAGTCAAGCTACGTCAAAAGCCCACACTTGCCGAAAAGTTTTGAACATTTCAAAATCCAGCAGAGACCAGAAAAACTTTATGACTCTTCAACCCAAAGATACTAGAGCAGAGAGCAAGATGCGCCACTCTGCGAAAAAAGCGTGGTATGACATGGGTGACTATGGACGCCATTTTACCGGACTGCAATTTTCAATAATAATAATAATATTTACAATAATATTAACTAAATATGTGAAGTGATAGATGCTATATACAACACTGTTCCCTACAACACGGATTACACCAAAGATGATAGAGCGGATCAATCTTTGGAACGGATTACACCAAAGATTCGAGAGGAGCATTGCCCGCTGCCTCGGGAGCGCCGACGCTTGAGGCTCTCCCGCCAGACAGACAGAGAGCCTGGTGCCGGCTGCATTTATCTGGTATCGGGGAGACCGAGAATCAGTCCTGGATCAACTCAGGAGTGGAGGAAACGTCTCTTCCCCCCAAAGATACTAGAGGGGCCTCCAGTATCTTTGCTCTTCCCTGCGACCTGATGTAAGCGCAGATTGTATAACTGTGGAGTCCGTCCCCGCTACCAAAGATGTCGCGTTTTGCATTAAAAAATGGCGTCCGTGACGTTCCGTTGCGTACTACACGTCACTCCATTGGATTTCGGAGGAGTGGTCTATCTTGCTCCTCTAGTATCTTTGCTTCAACCGACTTGAGGAGACAACTCACGACCGTACAGGCGTCACCCCGCGACCATGTGGCGACAGCCTGGGCGCCTGTAGTCGCCGAAAAAAATTGCCTAAGTGGGACAGGGGCTTTAGAAGCTGAAATGTTATTGGGACATTTAGTTGCCACACCTAACTCTAAATACCTTTCAGGAATTTAATTGCACTGCTCTTCAATAACTTTAAAACTTAAAAACAAAGAGCGTGTATTCCACTTAACATACAAATATCCTTCGGGCCAAACTCTTAGTTCAGGCTATACGCTATCTCATGTTTCAAGATCACAAGAATTTACATACAGACACTAAACCAACTTGTTCTATCCCTTTCCCACCCTGGTAATCGTACTAGTTTCACTGCCGGCCTGCTGAGTTTCACTCCTTATCCCCTCCCCCACAGCCAGCAATGGACCATTGTGGGCTCCACCTTTCCTTGCTCATGGTTGCTTTTTTGCATATCTTTCATTCATTTCTTCTATGTATCTTTCATGTCTCCCATTTCCCTCTCCCTGACTCTCAGTCTGTGGAACGGTTTCGACCCAAAATGTCACCTATTCCTTTTCTCCAGAGATGCTGCCTGCCCCGCCGATTTACTCCAGCTTTTTGTGTCTATCTTGGGTGTATCCTCAAGCCTCGAGCCAACACTCTCCCTACCTCCACTCCGGATCTCTGCAACTCATTCCTCCACTTTTTCGCTGACAAAATCAGCACCATCTATCAATCGCTATCCCCTGTACCCGACTCCCCAGCATCTACTCCACCACCTACCAAGGCCCCTCCTTTCAACATCTCCACTGACCTCCTTACCCCTCCTCCACACTGCTTCCTCTCCCAGTTTGACCCGGTCACCCTACTGAAATCTCCAAACTCATCAGCTCTTCCAAACCCACTACCTGCTCCCTCGACCCTCTCCCCACTCCCCTGCTGAAGTCCTGCCTCCCTGCTCTCTGCCCCTACCTCACTAATCTCTTCAACTGCTCATTGTCCCAAGGAATTGTCCCCTCTGCTTTCAAAACTGCTGCTGTCACACCAATCTTAAAGAAACCTGGTCTTGATCCCTCCTCTCTCATTAACTACCGCCCTATCTCAAACCTCCCCTTTCTTTCAAAAACCCTGGAGCGTATCGTCGCGTCACAACTTCATTCCCACCTCCTCGCGTATATAACCTATTCGAACCCCTCCAATCTGGCTTTCGCCCCCTCCATAGAACAGAAACTGCTCTCCTCAAAGTCCTCAACGACCTCCTCACCTCTGCTGATACTGGTTCCCTCAACATCCTCATCCTCCTCGACCTCAGTGCAGCCTTCGATACCGTGAACCATAACATCCTGCTTACCAGACTTAGGGACCTTGGCATTGAAGGTTCTGCACTCAGCTGGTTCCATTCTTACCTTTCCAACCGATCCCATTTCATCTCTCTCCATAACCACACCTCTGCCACAGCCACTGTCACTCAAGGCGTTCCCAAGGCTCCATTCTCGGTCTCCTCCTCTTCATCATCTACATCCTCCCCCTTGGTCATATACTCCGTCACTTCAACCTGGACTTCCACTGCTATGCTGATGACACCCAGATCTATCTCAGCACCAAGTCCCCCCTCCCTCCCATATCAACTCCTGCCTGTCAGCCATCAAATCTTGGATGCAACTCAACTTCCTTAAATTAAACAGTAACAAAACAGAATTTCTCCTCATTGGCTCCAAATCAACACTTACCAAAATTAACAACCCCACTCTCACTATTGATGGCACCATTGTCTCCCCATCTCCTCAGGCCCGCAACCTTGGCGTGATCTTTGACTCAACCCTCTCCCTTGAGCCTCACATCCGCCATGTTGTCAAAACATCATTTTTTCACCTCCGCAACATTGCCAAAATCAGACCCTCTCTCACACCCCCCGCTGCTGAAAGACTCATCCATGCCTTCATCTCCTCCCGACTGGACTACTGTAACTCTCTTCTCTTTGGCATTAATTCCAGCAACATCAACCGACTCCAACTGGTCCAGAATGCAGCCGCCCGACTCATCACCCACACCAAATCCTGGCACCACATCACCCCAGTTCTCAAAGAACTTCACTGGCTTCCCATTTCCCACCGGATCATCCCACCAAAATCCTGTTCCTCACCTACAAAGCCCTCAACCACTTGGCCCCCTCTTATCTCACTGACCTCCTCTCCCCCTACCAACCCTCACGGTCCCTCAGATCCACATCAGCCGGTCTCCTCTCCATTCCGAAATCCAACCTCTGCACTTTTGGAAACAGAGCCTTCTCCAGGGCAGCTCCCAGGCTCTGGAATTCCCTCCCACAACTGATCCGAAATTCTGAGTCCCTCACCATCCTCCAGTCCCGCCTCAAGACCCATCTCTTCACCTCTGCATACCCTTAGTCCCATGTCCCCCTCCCCTTTGAATCTCTGTCTTACTGCTCTATTTTGTTTTGTTTTTGACTCTCCATGTAAAGCGACTTTGAGTCCTTGAAAAGCGCTATATAAATAAAATGTATTATTATTATTATTATTATAAACAAGCATTTGCAGTTCCTTCCTACACTTATTTGCTGCTGGTTCTCGCTCCAAATTGCATATTTTATTATTTTAAACCTAATTTCCTATCTTTTCATGCCTAGTCATATCTTTCTTATATAGTCTCGCCCCCAGTTTGCCTGCTCCCACCTCTATCTTTCAGTCTGAAAACGGTTCCCGACCCAAAACGTCACCCATTCCTTCTCACCAGAGATGCAGCCTGACCCGGCTGAGTAACAATAGACAATAGACAGTAGACAATAGGTGCAGGAGTAGGCCGCTCGGCCCTTCGAGCCAGCGCCGCCATTCAATGTGATCATGGCTGATCATCCACAATCAGTACCCCGTTCCTGCCTTCTCCCCATATCCCCTGACTCCGCTATCTTTAAGAGCCCTATAAAGCTCTCTCTTGAAAGCATCCAGAGAACCGGCCTCCACCGCCCTCTGCGGCAGAGAATTCCACAGACTCACAACTCTGTGTGAAAAAGTGTTTCCTCATCTCCGTTCTAAATGCCTTACCACTTATTCTTAAACTGTGGCCCCTGGTTCTGGACTCCCCCAACATCAGGAACATGTTTCCTGCCTCTGGCGTGTCCAAGCCCTTAATAATCATATATATTTCAATAAGATTCCCTCTCATCCTTCTAAGCTCCAGAGTGTACAAGCCCAGCTGCTCCATTCTCTCAGCATATGACGGTCCCGCCATCCCGGGAATTAACCTTGTAAACCTACGCTGCACTCCCTCAATAGCAAGAATGACCTTCCTCAAATTAGAGGATCAAAACTGCACACAATACTCCAGGTGTGGTTTCCAGCACTTTGTGTCTATCTTGCATATATTTCTTAAAATGTGCATTTGCACGTCTCGTAATGACAGGTATTAACTGAATCACCCTGGGCATTGTATCGGACATTTCAATGGATGTTGATGCAAGGAACAGCAGAAGGTGGCATCTTGAGCAAAGCATAAGTGCTGGAGTAGTTGTCAAGAGTCAAAAGTGTTTTATCGCCATATGTCCCAAAATGGACATATAAATTCTACCATTCTCATATTCCATTTGGGCAGCTTACAACCCAGCGGTATGAATGTTGATTTCTCTAATTTAAATAACTCCTGCATTCTCTACCCTACCCTCTCTCTCCCCTCCCCCCGCCCCCACCCCCTCCCCCACTCCCCCAGTTCCACTGCTCTCATCGTTGTAAACCTCTCACTAGCACATCTTCCCCAGCCAACAATGGACCATTGTGGGCTCTACCATTCCTGAGGTTATCTGATGCAGGCTCTAATTTTTTTCTGGCCTTCTCTCGCCTCCGGTCCCTCCCCCCTCCATCGACCTGATGAAGGATTCCAACCGGGAACGTAACCTATTCCTTTTCTCCAGAGATGCTGCCTCACCCGCTGGGTTGCTCCTGCACTTTGTGCCTATCTTCGGTATAAACCAGCATCTGCAGTTTCCTTCCTGGCCAACCTGAGGAGCACCTTCAGCAACACACTGGCTCCACCAAGATGCAGGACAGAACGCCACAGGAGATCCTTCTTCACTATGGCTATCAAACTGTACAACATCCCAGGGTACTGAAGGAGGTGGCTCTAGAAACCGTGGACACATTGGAGATCATTTTCCAATGTTTTATAGATTCTGGATCAGTTCCTGTGGATTGGAGGGTAGCTAATGTTATCCCACTTTTTAAGAAGGGCCGGAGAGAGAAAACAGGGAATTATAGACCAGTTAGCCTGACATCGGTGGTGGGGAAGATGCTGGAGTCAATTATAAAAGATGAAACAGCGGCACATTTGGATAGTAGTAGCAGGATCGTTCCGAGTCAGCATGGATTTACGAAGGAGAATTCATGCTTGACTAATCTTCTGGAATTTCTCGAGTATGTAACAAGTAAAATGGACAAGGGAGAGCCAGTGGATGTAGTATATCTGGACTTTCAGAAAGCATTTGATAAGGTCCCACACAGGAGATTATATTGAGAAAAATGAAATTCAACTAATAGCCCTGTCCCACGTTACGAGTTCATTCCAAGAGCTCTCCCGAGTTTAAAAAAAATCAAACTCGTGGTAAGCATGGAGAATGAACGTAGTGGGTACGTCGGAGCTCGGGGACGTCTCTTAGAGGCTCGTGACGCTAACGGCAGGCACTCGGTAAGACTCGCTAACGGCAGGTGAGCACGGGAAGACTCGTGAAGATTTTTCAACATGTTGAAAAATCTCCACGAGAGCCCCGAGTACCGACGAGCGGCCATTACCGTAAATCTCCGAGTTCGAATCAGGGCAAACTCGGGAGAGCTCTTGGAATGAACTCGTACCGTGGGACAGGGGTTTGAGATAAATAAAAAAAAACACATTTCCCTTTGTCTCCTAATCAGCAGTCCTTCAATCAATATTTATTATCTAATGCGATGTCAGATCCTGTACCGAATGTAACTCAGTCTAGGATCCAAAGAGATGAGATCATGGATTGAAAATGAGTCCCAACCCTAAACGTCACCTGTTCCTTTTCTCCAGAGGTGCTGCCTGACCGGCTGAGTTACTCCAGCACTTTTATGTCTATCTCCAAAGAGACGATAATTCCTCAATATAAATACTGGGGAACGGACACAACTTAGTAAAAACTAGTGTCTTGCAAGGGGCGTCACGGTGGCGCAGCGGTGGAGTTGCTGCCTCACAGCGCCAGAGACCCAGGTTCAATCCTGACTACGGGTGCTGTCTGTACAGAGTTCCAACAATGTAAAGGGCCTGTCCCACTGTGCGAGGTAATTCGAGAGTTCTCCCGAGTTCTCCCCTGATTCGAGCTCGTGTAATGTACGTAGCCGGTCCGTAGGAGCTCGTGGATGTCACGTAGCGGCTCGTACGAGTAACGGTAGGTACTCGGGGAAATCGGGTAAACTCGTGACGTTTTTTTCAACACTGTGAAAAATGTCCACGAGTAAAAAAATACTTGTTTTTTTTTTTAAATAATTTTTTTAATAGAAGTACGGTAGATTACAGTAATGTACAACACGTATATATTAATACATTTTTTGTACCGCTTCACTTTTTTAAACTTTAAGAAAGAAAAAGAAAGAAGTAAGAAAAGTGAAGAAAGTGCGCAAAGGTTGTGAAGTGCAAAAGAGTGTTGGGAAAAGAAAGCCCCTTAGAAAAGAAGTTAGAGAAGGAAGTAAAGTTAGAAAATAGACCCTAGAAAAGAAAGAGAAAGAAAGAAGGAACAATCGCTCTATTATAACTCTTATAACATACTTCATAGAGAAGGAACTACCAACCAAGTCTGTTTTTGTTTTACCTCACATTACCAGGTCCAGATACCATTTATTTATTTATTTGTTTTTCTAAATTACTATTGCACCTCATGCTTGTAATAGGTCCAAAAACGTAGACCACGTCTTTTGAAATTGGTCTACTTTGCCTACTAGGAGGAATCTCATCTCTTCCAGATGTAATGTTTCCAACATATTTGATGTCCACATTTTTATTGTTGGTGTGGGCGCATTTTTCCAGAATTTAAGTATAAGCTTTTTTCCCATTATTAGCCCATAATTGAGTAAATTCTTCTGATACACGTTTAATTCAGGAATACCTTCCGATATTCCAAAAATAATCCATTCTGGTTTTGGTACCAGTTTTATTTTGATTAATTTTGAAAAAATATCAAATATTTCAAACCAGAATTTTTGGATTTTTGTACAAAAAACAAAAGAATGTGCTATGGTAGCTTCTTGACATATACATTTATCACAGATTGGTGAGACGTTAGGAAAGATTTTATTTAGTTTGGTTTTTGAATAATATAATCTATGTAATGTTTTAAATTGGATAAGCGTATGTCGTACGTTGATCGAGCATTTATGCACCTGTAATAAATGATTATCCCAACTCTCTTTTGAAATTTTTATACCTAGATCTTGTTCCCAATCTCTTCTAATTCCATCTGTTGTGGGTATTTCTATGTTTAAGATGATATTATATAAGTATGATATTAAATTAACTGATTCCGCCTTTGTCTTCATTGCTTCATCTAGTAAGTCGGAAGACATATTATAATAATCTTTTGTGTGTGTTTTCAAATAGTCACAGATTTGTAGATATTTAAAATATTGATTATTTTTCAAATTATATTTCAGTTGTAGTTGTTGAAATGATAGTAATTTTTCTAATTCATACAGATCTTCGAGCGTTTTGATTCCCATTCTTTCCCATTGTATAAATGATTTATCTATGATTGAAGGTTTAAACGATGGGTTATTGACTATTGGTATTAAGAGAGATAGGTTTCTTAATTTTAGATTCTGTTTTATTTGCTTCCATGTTCTAATAGTGCTATATATAATTGGATTTTTATTATGTAAAAAAATACTTGTGATGAAATTTTTAAAAACTTTTTACTCGTACGAGCCCCCACGTACCCGCTACGTACATTACACGAGCTCGAATCAGGGGAGAAACATAGAAAATAGGTGCAGGAGGAGGCCATTCGGCCCTTCGGGAGAACTCGGGAGAACTCTTGAATTACCTCGTACAGTGGGACAGGCCCTTTTTTTTTTTTTTTTTTTTTAATTTTTATTTTATGAGAAGTAAGTACAATTGTATACAATCATATTTTCATAATACCTTTTATGTACAGCTTCTTATTTTTTAAAAATTTTGAAATAAAGAAGAAAAAGAAAAAAGTTAGATAATGAAAAATAGAGAAATGTGAGATATATAGTGTGTGAAAAAGAAAAATAAAGAATGAAATAAGAAAGTTGAGACATAGAAAATAGAAGAGAGAGAATAAAAGAAAAGATGAGAAGAAAAGAAAATAGAAGGAGATCATTTATAATCTTGACCATCCGCAGTCACGGATTAGCTTTTACACCTGTTTTGCACCATACGTTTCCAAAAAGATGACAAATGGAGACCAACTCGTTATGAATTGGTCAAATTTTATCTATTAGGAGGAATCGCATTTCCTCAAGATGTGCGGTATCCAACATACTTGCAATCCACATTTTGAGCGTTGGTATTGGTGTATTTTTCCAAAATTTCAATATTAATTTTTTTGCTATTATTAAACCATAATTAAAAATTGACTTTTGAGATGAGCTCAATTTGTTCCCGTCTTCCATTACCCCAAATATAATCAATTCATTATTGGGTTCCATCAGGGGAGAAACATAGAAAATAGGTGCAGGAGGAGGCCATTCGGCCCTTCGGGAGAACTCGGGAGAACTCTTGAATTACCTCGTACAGTGGGACAGGCCCTTCACTACAATGTTCCAAACAAGTCAGAGAGTAATCGAGTGTTGTTATTTAAATACCAAAATGTCCACAGTTTCAAACCATATTTCCAGACATTTTTTCGACGCCTTGATGAAAGAGACAAAAATATATATTTTTAAAAGCGCACAAAATTAACCTTTGTTTCTTCTCGATTCAATATATCAATTGCCTTTTTGAACGGCAGATGGGGGGATTTAGTGGAAACGTTCTTGTTGTCAAGAGGCACTTTCATAAGCCACGGTTAAGACACAATGGAAGAATATGTCTGATGAATTCAGAATATTAAACAGCGCGCCAGCTAATTTCTTTGTGTTACAGCCCAACAATAAAATGTTGAAGAATATAGTTTCTGGACATTGCGGCTCTGGCGACACGCGCGGACGTCGCTGTTAACTCCCCGAGGTGCATTACACATCTTGAGTTTAAGAATTGAAACCAGATCCTCTGCCCTGTAGTAACCTTGAAAGCAGCCACTTAATTGTCTCTCTGGCTGCGGGCCAAGCAGGCAGCTGCCTCCTCCTACTCTGCTCCAAAGAACTCACAATGAACTTCGTTCTGCGTGGCAGAGATCGGCGAGGATGCCTGGCCATTGTTATGTGTACTCGTGTGTGCGCGGTGGAGTCACAGCCACAGCTGAATGAATAAACAAAGAGAGCTGATATACTGAGTTGGAATAGTTTGCCATTGCAGAGCGCACTGTTTACACACGGCTCCCGGTAAACACTGCCGACAAAGTGCGCTCTCACTTTACATAGAACATAGAAACATAGAAAATAGGTGCAGGAGGAGGCCATTCGGCCCTTCGAGCCAGCACCGCCATTCATTGTGATCATAGCTGTTCGTCCCCAATCAATAACCCGTGCCTGCCTTCTCCCCATATCCCTTGATTCCACTAGCCCCTAGAGCTCTATCTAAGTCTCTCTTAAATCCATCCAGTGACTTGGCCTCCACTGCCCTCTGTGGCAGGGAATTCCACAAATTCACAACTCTCTGGGTGAAAACGTTTTTTCTCACCTCAGTCTTAAACGACCTCCCCTTTATTCTAAGACTGTGGCCCCTGGTTCTGGACTCGCCCAACATTGGGAACATTTTTCCTGCATCTAGCTTGTCCAGTCCTTTTATAATTTTATATGTTTCTATAAGATTCCCCCTCATCCTTCTAAACTCCAGTGAATACAAATGTCACAAATAGTGTGAGTTAGAGAGAGCTCTTAGGGATAAGCGGAGCTAAGGGATATGGAGAGAAGGCAGGAACGGGGTACTGATTGGGGATGATCCGCCATGATCACATTGAATGGCGGTGCTGGCTCGAAGGGCCGAATGGCCTACTCCTACACCGATTGACTATTTAGAGATACAGCGTGGAAACAGGCCCTTCGGCCCCTCAAGTCCTGTTCTGTTGTGCTGCTGCAAGTAAGAATGTCATTGTTCATCTGACAGAAATATTAAATAGTAGCCTGTCCCACTTGGGCGTCATTTGCGCATCATTTATGCGACATCATTTACGCGTCACGTGTTACGTGAAGCGCGCATGGTGTGTGGTGACGTAGGCAGTGACGTGCGATCGTGCGCGGCGCGCCAGGATTTTGGGATGTACAAACTCTTTGCGCGCCATCTGCGTGACGCGCAAATGACGCCCAAGTGGGACAGGCCCTTTAGCACGCAACAAAAAAGCTTTTCACTGTACTTCGGTGCACATGACACAAAACTAAACGCTATTCAAACCCATCTGCAGTTCTACTGCAGTGTCAAATAATATATTACAGGTTTACCCAGTTTTATGTTGAAGTTTAATTATATAGTGAACAGGAGAAGTGAGCCCGTTTTATTTTGGGGCACAATTTGGTATAAGATTCCCCTAATTAACGCGTCATTCAACTGACAGCGAATGGAGCGGCTGTGCTTGTACACTCTAAAGAGTTTAGAAGGATGAGAGGGCATCTCATTGAAACATATAAGATTGTTAAGGGTTTGGACACGCTAGAGGCAGGAAACATGTTCCCGATGTTGGGGGAGTCCAGAACCAGGGGCCACAGTTTAAGAATAAGGGGTAAGCCATTTAGAACGGAGACGAGGAAACACTTTTTCTCACAGAGAGTTGTGAGTCTGTGGAATTCTCTGCCTCAGAGGGCGGTGGAGGCAGGTTCTCTGGATACTTTCAAGAGAGAGCTAGATAGGGCTCTTAAAAATAGCGGAGTCAGGGGATATGGGGAGAAGGCAGGAACGGGGTACTGATTGGGGATGATCAGCCATGATCACATTGAATGGCTCAAAGGGCCGAAGGGCCGAATGGCCTACTCCTGCACCTTATTTACGGTAAATCAGCATCCAGCAAGTTTTAGGCGGCAAGGTGGCGCAGCGGTAGAGCTGCTGCCTCACAGAGTCAGAGGTCCGGGTTCGATCCTGACTACTGGGGCTGTCTGTACGGAGTTTTACCCTCTCCTCATGACCGCGTGGGTTTTCTCCGGGTGTCATAGTCATCGAGTGATACAGTGTGGAAACAGGCCCTTCGGCCCAACATGTCCCATCTACACTAGTTCCACCTGCCTGCATTTGGTCCTGTCTAATGCTTCTAAAACGATCCAGACCCTGCTGCGATTTTTCACAACCATCTTCACTATCTGCAAAACCACCCACTTTTGTATCATCAGCAAACTTGCTAATCTTGCCCTGTATGTTCTCATGCAAATAAATCATTGATGTAGATGACAAACAGTAACGGGCCCAGCACCGAACCCTGAGGCACACCACTAGTCACAGGTCTCTCGTCCGAGAAGCAACCTTCCACCATCACCCTCTGGTTCCTTCCATGAAGCCAATTTGCTATCCATTGAGCTATCTCTCCTTGGATCCCATGCAATCTAAAGGGCCTGTCCCACTTACGCGACCTTTACAGGCGACTTAGAATAAAGGGGAGGTCATTTAAGACTGTGAGAAAAAACTTTTTCACCCAGAGAGTTGTGAATTTATGGAATTCCCTGCCACAGAGGGCAGTGGAGGCCAAGTCACTGGATGGATTTAAGAGAGAGTTAGATAGAGCTCTAGGGGCTAGTGGAGTCAAGGGATATGGGGAGAAGGCAGGCACGGGTTATTGATAGGGGACGATCAGCCATGATCACAATGAATGGCGGTGCTGGCTCGAAGGGCCAAATGGCCTCCTCCTACACCGATTGTCTATTTAGAGATACAGCGTGGAAACAGGCCCTTCGGCCCCTCAAGTCCTGTTCTGTTGTGCTGCTGCAAGTAAGAATGTCATTGTTCATCTGACAGAAATATTAAATAGTAGCTGCTTTAATTCAGTTTAGTTTAGTTTCGAGACACAACGCCGAAACAAGCCTATCGGCCCACCGAGTCCGTACCGAGTCCTCACCGATCCCCGCATATAACCTACACACACTCGGGACAATTTACAATCTTACCAAGCCAATTAATCTACAAACATGTACGTTTTTGGAGTGTGGGAGGAAACCTGAGCAGCCGGAGCAAACCCACGCGGGTCACGGGGAGAACGTACAAACTCCGTACAGACAGCACCCGTGGTCAGGATGGAACCCGGGTCTCTGGCGCTGTGAGGCAGCAACTCTACCGCTGCGCCACCGTGCCGCCCCTTGCATGACACTAGCTTCTCATTGAAACATATAAGATTGTTAAGGGCTTGGACACGCTAGAGGCAGGAAACATGTTCCCGGTGTTGGGGGAGTCCAGAACCAGGGGCCACAGTTTAAGAATAAGGGGTAAGCCATTTTGAACGGAGACGAGGAAACACTTTTTCTCACAGAGAGTGGTGAGTCTGTGGAATTCTCTGCCTCAGAGGGCGTTGGAGGCAGGTTCTCTGGATGCTTTCAAGAGAGAGCTAGATAGGGCTCTTAAAAATAGGTTGCCTGATAAGTTGGGAAGAAACTGAATCTGGAGGTATGAATTTTCACAATTTCTATCGTCGTGGCTATCCCTCGAGGTCGAGGATGATGGTCTACGTTCTGTTGTTTTTATGGACTCTCAGGTGGCTTATGAATCCAATCCTGGCTTTGAAAGTTCTTCGGCATTCAATAGACAATAGACAATAGGTGCAGGAGTAGGCCATTCGGCCCTTCGAGCCAGCACCGCCATTCAATGTGATCATGGCTGATCATCCCCAATCAGTACCCCGTTCCTGCCTTCTCCCCATATCCCCTGACTCCGCTATCTTTAAGAGCCCTATCTAGCTCTCTCTTGAAAGCATCCAGAGAACCTGCCTCCACCGCCCTGTGAGGCAGAGAATTCTCTCAGCATATGACAGTCCCGCCATCCCGGGAATTAACCTTGTAAACCTACGCTGCACTCCCTCAATAGCAAGAATGTTCCTTCCTCAAATTAGGGGACCAAAACTGCACACAATACTCCAGGTGTGGTCTCAGGACAGGGAATTCCAGATGGCAGATCGGGCATTGGTTGCTGCTGCCTCTCTTACTGTTTTCTTCTCTTTTCTTCTAATTCTGAGCATCTCTTGGCTTCGAAGGTCGCTGTTCCTTCTTGGATGATGGTTCGCCAGTGTTTCCCGTCCTTGGCGTTGGTTTCCCAATTGTCGATGTCGGTTGCACATTTCTTCACGCTGGCTTTTAAGGCGTCTTTGAATCTCTTCTTTAGTCCGCCTCTTTTACGTTTGCCGTCTTTAAGCTGGGAGTAGAAGGTTTGCTTTGGTAGACGCTCGTCTTCCATCCGAACAACGTGACCGACCCATCTAGGTTGGTTCTTGATGACGAAGGCTTCGATGCTGGATGTTTGGGTGGGCGGCGCGACTCATGTTGCAGCGGCCTCTGCAGTCCGTCTGTCTTTTTTTTCCTTTTTTTTTCCGTTTGAGTCTCGTAGTGTTTTTTAATTTTTTTACTGGGTATGTGTGGGGGGGGGGCGGGGGGTGGGGTGGGGGGGGGGAAACTTTTAAAATCTTTTCCCTGCACGGGAGACCCGACCTTTCTCTGTCGGGTCTCCATTGTCGTTGGGGCCTAGCACCGTGAAGCGGCCTCCAACCGGAACAACCTGGGGCTCCAGTCGCGGAGCCTGCGGACTACAAAACTAGTGGAGCTGGCCGAGTTCGGAGCGGGAGGAGCTGTGGTGGCGCGCTGCTGCTACCCGACCCCGGAGATTCGGAGGCTTCAGCCGCAGGTCTGGAGGATGGTAACATCGGGAGCTCGCGGGTCCATGGTGGGAGACCGCTTTTCGGGGCTCCCGCAACGGCAGCTACTCCCGCCCGAGTTGCGGGGTTGAGGATGACCTGGAGCGGGGTCTGACATCGCCCGGCGCGGCATTGGTGGCCGTGGGACTTGCTGGCGCTACCGGGGGCTACAACATCAAGACCCGGAGCGTGGCCTTGCATCGCCCGGCGCGGCTTTAATGGCCGCGGGACATATCTACAATCGCCCGCCGGGGGCTTTGACTTTGACATCGGGAGGAGAATGGGGAGTGCAGGGGAGAGATAAGACTTTGCCTTCCATCACAGTGAGGAGGAGATTCACTGTGATGGATGTTTGTGTAAATTGTGTTGTGTCTTGGTTCTTTTTACTTGTTTGTATGACTGCAGAAACCAAAGTTCGTTTGAACTTAGGTTCAAATGACAACAAATAAATATCTATCTTTCCGCTTCATTCAGCGCGCTGACGTTGGTTCTTCTGTCTTCCCAGCTGATATTTAAGCTGCTTCGAAGACATCGTTGATGGAACTTTTCAAGTGTTTTCAGATGGCGTCGGTATGTTGTCCAGGTTTCTGATGCATACAGGAGCGTTGGAATCACCACTGCCTTGTACACCAACATTTTGGTGTCTGTTCGGATGTCACGATTTTGAAAGACTCTCGTTCGAAGACGTCCAAAAGCTGTTCCAGCACACTTAATACGATGTTGGATCTCGTCATCAAGGTCGACATTGGAGGAGAGGTGACTTCTAAGGTACGGAAAGTGATCCACATTTTCCAGGGTTGTTTCACCAAGTTGAATTGACGGTTCTTTCCGATTTATCTCAGTTGGTAACGATTGGGAGATAATCGGAGTCATCTTGGAGTGGATGGTAAGTCCAAGTGTCGTGTATGCACTGTTGAAGGCAGTCAGGATCTGTTGCAGATGATTTTCTGAGAGAGCTGCAACACAGTTGTCGTCTGCGTATTGGAACTCGATGAGGGAGCTCATAGATGTCTTAGGTTTGGTCTTGAGACGGGCAAAATTGAAAAGTTGGCCATCTGTTCTGTAGACGATTTCGGATCCCTGGGGGTAGGTCATCCTGGATGATGTGGATGGTTGTCGCAATGAAGATGGTGAACAGTGTTGGGGCAATCACGCATCCCTGTTTCACTCCCGATCTGACTTGAAACGGCTCACAGTTGCTGTTGCTGGCCATGACTGTGGCAAGCATGTCATCGTGGAGGAGTCTCAGGATTCAAATGTACTTTGCAGGACATCCAGGGGTGGATAGGACGACCCATAAGAGTTCCCTTGATACCGAGTCGAAGGCCTCAATGAGGTCGATGAATGCCATGTACAAAGGTTTCAATTGTTTACAACATTTTTCTTGTAGTTGACGCATTGTGAAGATCATGTCGGCTGTTCCACGTGATGGTCTAAAACTGGCTTGTTTCTATGGAAAGATCTTCTCGGCTAAAGGCTTGAGTCGGTTGTTCATGATGCGGGCGAGGACTTTGCCTGCTGTTGCTAATAAGGAAATTCCACAATAGTTTCCGCAGTCAGATCGATCGCCTTTCCTTTTGTAGATGGTAACGATTGCCGAGTCTCTAAAGTCTCTTGAAACAGATAAGATTGTTAAGGGCTTGGACACGCAAGAGGCAGGAAACATGTTCCCGATGTTGGGGGAGTCCAGAACCAGGGGCCGCAGTTTAAGAATAAGGGGTAAGCCATTTAGAACGGACACGAGGAAACACTTTTTCTCACAGAGAGTGGTGAGTCTGTGGAATTCTCTGCCTCAGAGGGCGGTGGAGGCAGGTTCTCTGGATGCTTTCAAGAGAGAGCTAGGTAGGGCTCTTAAAGATAGCGGAGTCAGGGGATATGGGGAGAAGGCAGGAACGGGGTACTGATTGGGGATGATCAGCAATGATCACATTGGCTCAAAGGGCCGAAGGGTCGAATGGCCTACTCCTGCACCTATTTTCTATTGTCTATTGACGGACACTTCCAGAATAACAACATTTTGATTTCCCAATATGCATTCCAAAGATTAATTGTAGTAATTTTATGTAACTGCTCCAGTCTGCCTCCGAAGGTCTTTGCTTCAACTATTCACATTTCTACATTATACTTTAATGTCATCGTTGAGCGTACCTGGTGACAGGTCAGAAATTTGAGGTAGAAATGAGCCAAAATTAGGATATTCCCCGATTTACAACAAAATGCAAATTTTTAATGTAAGTACGTAGGTTTATTGGCCAAGTATTCACATACAAGGAATTTGCCTTGGTGCTCCGCCCACAAGTAACAACATGACATAGTGACAGTTACGAATGACTCAGAAAACACTAAACATTAATAATAATAAAACATTAATGATAAAACACCATTGATCAAGCATGTGAACCAACAAAATACCAGATCAAAGGGAGGCTACAGATTTTTGGCTGTTGAGTAGAGCAACTACTCGTGGATAAAAACAATTTTTATGTCTGGCTGTGGCAGCTTTGACAGTCCGGAGTCGCCTTATTTACGGTAAATCAGCATCCAGCAAGTTTTAGGCGGCAAGGTGGCGCAGCGGTAGAGCTGCTGCCTCACAGAGCCAGAGGTCCGGGTTCGATCCTGACTACTGGGGCTGTCTGTACGGAGTTTTACCCTCTCCTCATGACCGCGTGGGTTTTCTCTGGGTGTCATAGAGTCATCGAGTGATACAGTGTGGAAACAGGCCCTTCGGCCCAACATGTCCCATCTACACTAGTTCCACCTGCCTGCATTTGGTCCATATCCCTCCAAACCTGTCCGATCCATGGACCTGTCTAATGCTTCTAAAACAATCCAGACCCTGCTGCGATTTTTCACAACCATCTTCACTATCTGCAAAACCACCCACTTTTGTATCATCAGCAAACTTGCTAATCTTGCCCTGTATGTTCTCATGCAAATAAATCATTGATGTAGATGACAAACAGTAACGGGCCCAGCACCGAACCCTGAGGCACACCACTAGTCACAGGCCTCCAGTCCGAGAAGCAACCTTCCACCATCACCCTCTGCTTCCTTCCATGAAGCTAATTTGCTATCCATTCAGCTATCTCTCCTTGGATCCCATGCAATCTAAAGGGCCTGTCCCACTTACGCGACCTTTACAGGCGACTTAGAGTAAAGGGGAGGTCATTTAAGACTGAGGTGAGAAAAAACTTTTTCACCCAGAGAGTTGTGAATTTATGGAATTCCCTGCCACAGAGGGCAGTGGAGGGCAAGTCACTGGATGGATTTAAGAGAGAGTTAGATAGAGCTCTAGAGGCTAGTGGAGTCAAGGGATATGGGGAGAAGGCAGGCACGGGTTCTTGATTGGGGACGATCAGCCATGATCACAATGAATGGCGGTGCTGGCTCGAAGGGCCAAATGGCCTCCTCCTGCACCTATTTTCTATGTTTCTATGACTGCCGGCACCCGTCATAGGTCGCCAACATTTTCAACATGTTGAAAATTCAGCGGTGACCAGAAAGACGCTACGACTCTTTGGAGACCTCTCACGACCATAGGAGACCTCTCACGACCATAGGAGACCTCTCACGACCATAGGAGACCTCTCACGACCATAGGAGACCTCTCACGACCATAGGAGACCTCTCACGACCATAGGAGACCTCTCACGACCATAGGAGACCTCTCACGACCATAGGAGACCTCTCACGACCATAGGAGACCTCTCACGACCATACAGCCTGTGGTCGTGAGAGGTCTCCAAAGCGTCGTAGCGTCTTCCTGTGACGTGTGCCGGCAGTCGCCTGTAAAGGTCGCGTAAGTGGGACAGGCCCTTAACCTTCCAGAGCAGCTTATCATGCCGAACCTTGTCGGATGCCTTATTGAAATCCATGTACGCAACGTCTCCAGCTCTGCCCTCATCGACCTTTTGGGTCACGTCTTCCAAAAATTCACTCACGTTCGTGAGAAACGACTTCCCACGTACAAAACCCATGCTGACTATCCCTAATCAGCCCTTGTTTGTCTGAATGCCTGTATATCTTATCCCTCAGAATACTCTCCAGTAACTTTCCAACTCCAGATGTTAAGCTCACCGGCCTATAGTTCCCAGCACCGGTTTCCTCCCACACTCCAAAGACGTGCAAGGTTTGTAGGTTAGTTGGCTTCTGTCAATTGCCACTCGTTATAGAATGAGGAAGTGGGATAATATAGAACCAGTGTGAATGGGTAATCGATGGTCAGCATCGGTTGGCTGAAGGGCCTGTTTCCATGCTGTATTATCCCTCTCTAAACTTTAGACTTTAGCATGGAACCAGGCTCTTTGGCCCAGCGAGTCGGCGTTGACCAGCAATCACCCCATCATCGGCGGTCACTCGAAACGAGTAGGACTGTCCTCTCATGGAGGACGCCTGTGCGTGACTTTGTTTAACGTGGGGAGACTGGTGCACAGACAGCCACCCCACGGTCCTTGACAGATCTGGGTCAGGATTCCAGTGGCGTGGAGTCCAAGACGACCCGAGACCCTTTTCTGCTGCAGCCTTCATCCGCCTTCCCAGCCGTTGTGATGCTCCACTAAGGTCAGCCATCGTCCTCCCCCTGTTCCACCGTTGAGGTCTTGGTCGGATTGGCTCTTTGTCAGAGACCTCCCCCTTGACCTTACCACCATGGGTGGCCCTACCAGGAGCATAGCTCCAGACGGCATCGCTCTCAGGATCTCAGGACCACACAAGCTTCTCTTCACACTGGGGACAATTTACAATTTACAGAACGCCAATTAATCTGCACGTCTTTGGAGTGTGGAGGAAACCGGAGGACCCAGAGAAAATCCACACGGTCACAGGGAGAACGTGCAAACTCCGTATAAGCAGCACCCGTAGTCAGGATCGAACCTGGGTCTCCGGCGCTGTGAGGCAACAACTCTACCGCTGCACCACCGTGCCAGCCAAACACCTAACCAGCCTCCGAGATGTCAAAATCAAAGGTAACAGAATTTGCATAATTCTGTAAACTAGAACTAGAGTGCAGTACAGCACTAGGCAAATAACCTCTTAACCTGCCACTACTGTTTATCCTTCCCCTCGATCAGAATCAGCTGTAATGTAGGAACCAGGGTTCACAGTACAAGAATAGGGGCTTGGCCATCTGTGAATCTGTGGAATTCTCTGCCACAAAAGGCAGTGGAGGCCAATTCACATGGATGTTTTCAAGAGAGAGATTTAGCTCTTTGGGCTGATGGAATCAAGGGATATAGGGAGAAAGCAGGAACGGGATACTGATTTTAGATGATCCGCCATGATCATATTGAATGGCTCGAAAGACCGAATGGCGTACTCCTGCAACTATTTTAGGGCCTGTCCCGTTTAGGCTGTTTTTAGACGAATGTCGGCGACTGTCAGAGTCGTAGCAGGTCGCTGAAAAATCGGCGAATGGACCCCCCCCCCCTTCGACATAAAATGTAAACATAGAAAATAGGTGCAGGAGGAGGCCGTTCGGCCCTTCGAGCCAGCACCGCAAATAATTGTAAATTATTTATTTGAACTAGAATCATTAACTTTAACAACAAAAAATGATGTCAGCACTGGCGACAACCTACGTCATCCTGGCGACAACTACGACAGCACCTACGTCAGGAGATGTCAAGCTACGCTCATTATCGTCAAACCCACTGTCGACGACTGTCTCAGAAAGTTTTTGAAAAAACATGTTGAAAATCCAGCGGCAACCAGAAAAATGCTACGACTCTTTGGACGACTGAGGAGACGACTCACGACCATACAGGCGACACCATGGCGACAGCCTAGTCGCCTAAAAAATTTGCCTAAGTGGGACAGGCCCTTTACTCTACCACTGCACCACCGTACAGCCCTGAAGAACATTAAAACCAATCATTAGTGCCTGAAGAAGGGTCTCGACAGGAAACGTCACCCATTCTTTCTATCCCGAGACGCTGCCTGTCCCGCTGAGTTACTCCGGTATTTTGTGTCTATCTATTAGAGTATGAAACTATAAGATAATAGACAATAGACAATAGGTGCAGGAGTAGGCACCTTCGAGCCAGCACCGCCATTCAATGTGATCATGGCTGATCATCCCCAATCAAAACAACTGAACGTAGACCATCATCCTCGACCTCGAGGGATAGCCACGACGATAGAAATTGTGAAAATGCATACCTCCAGATTCAGTTTCTTCCCAACTTATCAGGCAATCTATTTTTAAGAGCCCTATCTAGCTCTCTCTTGAAAGCATCCAGAGAACCTGCCTCCACCGCCCTCTGAGGCAGAGAATTCCACAGACTCACCACTCTGTGAGAAAAAGTGTTTCCTCGTCTCCGTTCTAAATGGCTTACTCCTTATTCTTAAACTGTGGCCCCTGGTTCTGGACTCCCCCAACATCGGGAACATGTTTCCAGCCTCTAGCGTGTCCAAGCCCTTAACAATCTTATATGTTTCAATGAGATCTCCTCTCATCCTTCTAAAGATCAAAAACCTTTCAATGTCATTGTTCTGGATCTTGGTGTTTCAAAGAGTTTATGTGGATCAAATGATGTAATCCACCTGGCAGAATGATCACGTAACAACTGCACAGAATTGCCATTCAGAGTCTGGAAACTTGCACAATTGGTGACAGTGGGATTAGTGCTTGGAAAATAATGGCAGCAGCTGGGAATATTAGAATATTATAATACAGAGTCTAAAATCCAGGCACAAAGAATCAGAATCCGTCAGGGTTTCTGGAAATTCAAAACTGCTTAAATCTGAATCTGAAGAGGGTGGCTCAGCGGTAGAGTTGCTGCCTCACAGCGCCAGAGACCAGGTTCGATCCTGACTACGGGTGCTGTCTGTACACAGTTTGTGCGTTCTCCCCGTGATCTGCGTGGGTTTTATCCGTGATCTCCGATTTCCACCCACACTCCAAAGACGTACAGATTTGTAGGTTAATTGGCTTGGTATAAATGTGCTTTGTCCCGAATGCAAGATAGCGTTAATGTGCGGGGATCGCTGGTCGGCGCTGAGTCAATAGACAATAGACAATAGGTGCAGGAGCAGGCCATTCGGCCCTTCGAGCCAGCACCGCCATTCAATGTGATCATGGCTGATCATCCCCAATCATTACCCCGTTCCTGCCTTCTCCCCATATCCCCTGACTCTGCTATTTTTAAGAGCCCTATCTAGCTGTCTCTTGAAAGCATCCAGAGAACCTGCCTCCACCGCCCTCTGAGGCGGAGAATTCCACCACTCTCTGTGAGAAAAAGTGTTTCCTCGTCTCCGTTCTAAATGAATTACCCCTTATTCTTAAACTGTGTGTGGCCCCTGGTTCTGGACTCCCCCAACATCGGGAACATGTTTCCTGCCTCTAGCGTGTCCAAGACCTGAACAATCTAATATGTTTCAATGAGTCGGTGGGCCGAAGGGCCTGTTTCCGCACTGTGTCTCTAACCTAAACAAAACTAATACAGACTAACTGATTTAAAACAGGATGTATGGCCTTATTGTTCAGAACACTGGTTTTCTGTTCTCCGAGTGTAGTCTCGTGTCTTTGGCAGCAGATAGCAGACGTGGCTGGTACAACGAGGGCAGGATGGTAGAGGGAGTGTGTTAACGGGACACAATAACCTCTTATTGGTTTTGAGAATACACTTGAGCAAGAGCTCATTGAGAGCGCATGCCGCAGGGCGTGATGGTCAGCCCACAGGAAATGCGACAACTGACCTCTGGGAGAACGGAGGAAGACGGAGCAATTTATCACAGTGATTTTCCGATCCCAATTTAAAATATATTATCAGACAAGGATTAACTTTCATCAAAGTCTTGCTAAGGACCAACCAACTGGTGCTCAATGGCTGTTTTTCGATTAGTTTATTTTCGAGATACATCGGTGGAAACAGGCCCTTCGGCCCGCATTTGGCCCATATCTCTCTGATGAATGAATAAGTTTATTGGCCAAGTATTCACATACAAGGAATTTGCCTTGGTGCTCCGCCCGTAAATGACAACATGACATACATTGACAGAGAAGAATGATACATAAAACATTGAAACATAATCTCATTGAAACATATAAGATTGTTAGGGGTTTGGACACGCTGGAGGCAGGAAACATGTTCCCGATGTTGGGGGAGTCCAGAACCAGGGGCCACACACAGTTTAAGAATAAGGGGTGAGCCATTTAAACGGAGACGAGGAAACACTTTTTCTCACAGAGTCGTGAGTCTGTGGAATTCTCTGCCTCAGAGGGCGGTGGAGGCAGGTCCTCTGGATACTTTCAAGGGAGAGCTGGATAGGGCTCTTAAAAATAGCGGAGTCAGGGGATATGGGGAGAAGGCAGGAACAGGGTATTGATTGGGGGATGATCAGCCATGATCACATTGAATGGCGGTGCTGGCTTGAAGGGCCGAATGGCCTACTCCTGCACCTATTGTCTATTAAACATTAATAATTAAACATTATTGATTAAGCATGTGAATTAAATGAAATACCAGAGCAAAAGCTCTAAACCTGTGCTATCCAAGTACCTGTCGATATGTCCGTTAAACGTTGGGTTAGTCCCTGCCTCAACTACCTCCTTTGGCAGCTCGTTCCATACACCCACCATACATTGTGTTAAAAAGTCACCCCTCAGGTCCCTATTAAATCTTTCCCTCCTCACCTTGAACCTATGTCCTCTGGTTCTCGATTCCCCTACTCTGGGCAAGAGACTCTGTGCATCTACCCGATCTATTCCTCTCATGATTTTATACACCTCTATAAGATCACCCCTCATCCTCCTGCGCTGCAAGGAATGAAGTCGTGTATGTGGATAAATGATCCGTGTTTGAAGTACGCGCTCTGCTTGTCATGCTTGAAACCACCGTGTAAAACGCAGCGTGCCGATACAGCGCGATACAACCAATATGTCAAAACCTTGACATTTCAAATAATTGGCCACGAGTTTCAAGTATATAATTAAGCAATTATGGATGAGTTATTTCAAAACATTGATGCTATCAAGTTGTCCAGATAAGTAGAACATATTCCTAGTGACAATAAGTGCTGGTGTAAATCAACAGGTCAGGCAGCATCCCTCCATCACACGGTGGCACAGCGGTAGAGTTGCTGCCTTACAGCGAATGCGGCGCCGGAGACCCGGGTTCGATCCCGGCTACGGGTGCTGTCTGTACGGAGTTTGTACCTTCTCCCCGTGACCTGCGTGGGTTTTCTCCGAGATGTTCGGTTTCCTCCCACACTCCAAAGACGTACAGGTTTGTCGGTCAATTGCCTTGGTAAATGTAAAAATTGTCCCAAGTGGGTGTAGGATAGTGTTAGTGTGTGCGGGGATCGCTGGTCGGCGCGGACCCGGTGGGCCGAAGGGCCTGTTTCCGCGCTGCATCTCTAAACTACGAGAGCATGGATAGGCAATGTTTCGGTGTGAAGAAGGGTCCCAAAACCGAAATGTCGTCTATCCATGTTCCCCATTGATGCTGTCTGGCCAGCTGAGTTACTCCAGCAGTTTGTGTCTTTTTTGTTCTCGTAAACCAGCGCCTGCAGTTCCTTGTGATTCCTATAGAACCAAGTAAGTATTTAGATTACAATTTCATCATCTTCTATTGACAGTGCTTCTGAAAACAGTAATTATGCTTCTGATGAAGCAATGCGGAAAATTTCTTCCGGCTCTTTTCAGGCAACTAAACCATCCTATCAACAAATGGAGAGTGGTCCTGAGCTACCATCTACCTCACTGGAGACCATCGGACTACCTTTAATCTGACTTTACTGGAATTTATCTTGCACCTAAACATCACTCTCTTTATCATGTTTAAGAAAGAACTGCAGATGCTGGAAAAATCGAAGGTAGACAAAATTGCTGGAGAAACTCAGCGGGGTGAGGCAGCATCTATGGAGCGAAGGAAATAGGTGACAATAGACAATAGACAATAGGTGCAGGAGTAGGCCATTCGGCCCTTCGAGCCAGCACCGCCATTCAATGTGATCATGGCTGATCATCCCCAATCAGTACCCCGTTCCTGCCTTCTCCCCATATCCCCTGACTCCGCTATTTTTAAGAGCCCTATCTAGCTCTCTCTTGAAAGCATCCAGAGAACCTGCCTCCACCGTCCTCTGAGGCAGAGAATTCCACAGACTCACCACTCTCTGTGAGAAAAAAGTGTTTTCACGTCTCCGTTCTAAATGGCTTACTCCTTATTCTTAAACTGTGGCCCCTGGTTCTGGACTCCCCCAACATCGGGAACAAGTTTCCTGCCTCTAGCGTGTCCAAACACTTAACAATCTTATTTGTTTCAATGAGATTCCCTCTCATCCTTCTAAACTCCAGAGTGTACAAGCCCAGCTGCTCCATTCACTAAGCATATGACAGTCCCGCCATCCCGGGAATTAACCTTGTAAACCTACGCTGCACTCCCTCAATAGCAAGAATGTCCTTCCTCAAATTAGGGGACCGAAACTGCACACAATACTCCAGGTGTGGTCTCACTAGGGCCCTGTACAACTGCAGAAGGACCTCTTTGCTTGTATATTTGATTCCTCTTGTTATAAACCTACGTTTTGGGTACCTACGTTTTGGGTCGAGACCCTTCTTCAGTCTGAAGAAAGGTCTCGACCCGAAACGTCGCCTAATCCTTCGCTCCATAGATGCTGCCTCACCCGCTGAGTTTCTCCAGCATCTTTGCCTACTTCCCTTTATCATGTACACTGGATGGCTCGATGATAATCACGTACAGCTGACCGGTTAGCAAGCGACAAAAAGCTTTTCACTGTACCTCGGTGCACGTGACAATAAACTAAACCGAACCTAAGCAAACTTAATCAGGAAAATAAAATGCCTGGGAATAGCATCTAGTATGTAAAAAGCAAACAAGCTTCAAACCAACATTTCCCCTGCACCAGAGTTCCCTGCGGAGCAGAATAACGTACTTCCACTGCGGTTCTGTCGACTCGGAGGTGTCCGATGTGTGCGATGGATCCACAGACTCTTGCACAGATGCGGTGGGAGGAGTTGTGAAGGGACAAGCAGGGTGAACACTTGTGAAATGGTGCACCTCCTCTGTCATTCGAGTTATTGCACGACAGCTGTTGTTTTTTGCCAGTTGCAAAGCCAATGGTAATGTAGCCAGCGGCAATGTAATACTGTACGTCAGGCATGTTACAGCTGCATTCCAACGTGAGAACAATGCCTAAAATGCAGTGTGTGCCATAAAAGGCAATGGCAAATTCTTCCCATCTGTTGTCTGTAAGATAGAAGCAAAAGCTGGAGTAACCCAGCGGGTCCGGCAGCATCTCTGAGAAAAGCAGTAGGTGAAGTTATATCCCTTCCGTTTTAAGGGCTTGGACGCGCTAGAGGCAGGAAACATGTTCTCGATGTTGGGGGAGTCTAGAACCAGGGGCCACAGTTTAAGAACAAGGAGACGAGGAAACACTTTTTCTCACAGAGAGGAGTGGTGAGTCTGTGGAATTCTCTGCCTCAGAGGGCGGTGGAGGCAGGTTCTCTGGATGCTTTCAAGAGAGAGCTAGATAGGGCTCTTAAAAATAGCGGAGTCAGGGGATATGGGGAGAAGGCAGGAACGGGGTACTGATTGGGGATGATCAGCCATGATCACATGGAATGGCGGTGCTGGCTCGAAGGGCCGAATGGCCTACTCCTGCACCTATTGTCTATTGTCTATTGTCACCTCTTCCAAGCAACAATGGACCATTGCAGGCTCCACATTTCCTTGGTCATCGGTGCCGGCTCTGATTTGTCCTGAACACAGCAGGTGGGACTAGTGTCGAAGGAGCATGTTGGTTGGTGTCCGACAAGTTGGACCGTTGGGCCTGTATCTACGCTGGATATCTCTACGACTCCGTGATTCTTCTAAAAGCCTGTCTCACGTGCGAGTTGACCCACGAGTGACCCCGAGTGAAAGACTCGTGGTTGCGTACGAGACTCCAAGTTTATGATCAAGAGTTTAACCGAGTTCCCACGGGTAGGTCTAAGTTTGCCGTTTACTTCTTCCTCATTTCTGCGATGTTCCAAGTTTCCTCTCCCGAGTTACCAAGTTCCTCTCGCGAGTTACTCTTGAGCCAACCGTGAATGAAGGCCTGTTTTAAGTATCAAATAGAGGAGCTGGACAGCATCTGCAGAGGGTAGTGAGGGGAGCAGAGAAGATCATTGGCGTCTCCCTACCCTCGGTACAAGAACTGTTCCTGAGCCGCTGTCGGAAAAAAGCCCAAAAAATTGCCAAGGACAAAATGCACCCCCTCCACATACACCTGGATCTCTGCCATCAGGCAAGAGATATCGCAGCATCAAAGCCCGGACTACAAGACTGCTAAACAGCTTCCTGCCATATGCCTGTGAGGCTGCTAAACAGCCACTCTGTACTCACAGTCACCTGATTCTGCGGCTTGGCAAGGACACTATAATAACTGGCACTGGCCACTTCAATAACTGGCACTGGCACTTCAATAACTGGCACTGGCCACTCAAATCAGCTGCCCCGGACATGTTTATGATTGGTCTTACTGTATTTTAACGTTGTTTGTATCTATTTTAACTTTATACTGTTCCATCAGGGACTGGATTGTTTTAATGTTGTTATTATTATTATTATGTGTGAAATGTTTTAAACTTCATGTGCGTTTCCCTGGGAAACGTCTTTTTGTTTTGCACTGTACAACTGTTGCTTGCAAGATGTCAATAAAGGAATTGAATTGAATTGAATCTCTTACAGTAAGTATATTCTGATTCAGTATTGAAAGTTATTCAATTTCAGAACTTAAAAAAACTAGGCAAGATTTCGGCCCCGCACTCGCTGCCATTGTGCAGCAAGGAGGCGGTGGCGGCGATGCAGCAGTGTTTAAAGAAGACAGCTCCATCCTGCGGCTTTTTAAAGGTAGAATTCAGCGCGGCCGCATCTATTGATATGACCTACAAAGGGAAAATGCGCACCGTCCAGTGCCAGAGCTAGGCTGGGATCATTCTCTGCTCTCATCTCTCTCTTTCTGTGTGTGCATTTGCAGGGGGAAGAGCGGTCTACCTCGCTGGGCACAAGACACCTCTGCCGCCTGCCCCTTGCAGCCATCAACTTGTTTGTTCCTTTGGTGCGCCTCATCTGCCCTGCTCCCATCCCAACGCTGCCCCCAGCTCTCTGCCCCATTCTCTTGGAAATGTCACTTCCGCCGCTGTACGAGGAGGGGTCCGGCTGGCTGGCTTGGTGGGTGGGTGGGTGGGTGAGCAGGGAGGGGGAGTGGGTACAACCACCGAATCCATTCTCAAAAGTCGGGCAGAGCCGTGTAGAACTCGCGTTTCTCTCTGCTTCATATACGTGGGAATTCCCTCAGTGTGGTCACTCAGCGGGACAGGCAGCATCTCTGGAGAGAAGGAATGGGTGACGGGATGACGTTTAAAATTTAAATCATGGGCAAACCATCTTGCCCAGGCTGCTTGACATTATTTATTGTGTTGAGTTGTTTGTGAGGCTGGGACATCTCTGAGGGTCGCCACCTTGTAGTGGAGACATAATGCGTGTGCCTTGGATCCTGTAAGCTGGCCTCGTGGCAGGAAGGTCGAGGGGGAGGTCCCTGACAAAGGGCGGCCCAAGAAGATGACCTCAGTGGAACAGGCCGAGGAATGGTGTTTGACCGGCGGCTGAGAAGGTGGAAGAAGGCTGCAGCAGGGAGAGACTCCCAACCATGGTGGAGCCCATATCATTGGACCCGGGACTGTCAGTGAATGTTGTCAGGTTAAAGAGGTTCTGAGCAGTCCCTGGACTTCAGTCAAGGGTCAGTGTGTGGGGCAGTGCCCTGGAGTATACATCCTGCTGATCCCTGTAGACACCCACCATGGTTCCCCGCTCCCCGTCCCTCTCTCAACGTGTGACGGAGAATGGCCGAGACTCTAGTGTACTCAGTTTGAAGCCATTACCCTGTCAGTGAGGGTGATGAGAAACAGGAAGGACAGCGAGTTGTCCCTTAACCCGACGTAAACAGCCCTTTATTCTGGAATCGACACCACTACTTCTGCTGATCTGGTTTAGAGAGGAAAGATCGCAAAGCAAGGTCATATTCAACAAGTGCAGTTTGAGGACATTGGATTTTCCTCTCCACATTTTATTGGTTTTTGTAGCCAGAAAAGTCAAAACATGCAATCATTATTATCTTTAATTCTTACCTACCCTCGTGATGTAAACATTGTCAATCTCCAGTCAATTATATTCCCTCCATTACTGAAACAACCCTGACTGATCATCTCGATGTCATTGGGTTGGAGAACATGATCCCACAGGTGAACATCAGTTATCTCTCCGACAAACGGCTGACTGGCGTCAAAACCTCCACCGACTGAGTCTTGTTCCTGACCTAGAATATACTGACCAGACCCTTTCACAACCTGACCCTTATCACCAACCTTCCGTACACTGCGTCTCCCATTGACCCAGACTGTTATCTCCCCCCCTTGAGACTCCCAGGTCACACAGATGTGTCTCAGTAGAGAATTCACGTCTGGGATGTAAAACTCTGTTACAAAATTTCCTAAATACAGCCAGAGTTGTGTTTTAGATTCTACCCAAATCAGCAGTTCGTTGTCGGAAAAGCTTGTTGCGTAGGAGAGAAAACTGTAAGAGTGAGTCGCTTCAGAGGCTGCCCTGAAACAGACAGTAAAGGCGGTCAAACAGGTGAAGTCAGGCGCATGCAACCTGACGAAGCTGTTGGATGTTTTGCTTGAAAATATCACTGATTTCGCATCCAATCCTGTAAAATGTGAAGAGTTAAGAGTGTCATATGTCAGTTTAAAGTTGCAGCAGATGGAGCACAAAGACGCAGCAGAAATTTGGAAAAAGTCATCCCGTCACCCATTCCTTCTCTCCAGAGATGCTGCCTGCCCGCTGAGTTAAAGAATTCCCACGGTAGACTCACGAGTCACTAAGGTAAACGCACGGGCCACTACGTTCTTACAACGAGTTTAAATGTTTCAAATTTTAACCTCAAGAGTACATTTTACTCATGGAAAAGTTTAAACATGTTTGAATTTTTCCAAGAGTTAACAAGTTTCACGGGTACCTGCCGTTAGCGCCACGAGTCGCTAAGTTGCGTCCACGAGTTCCGACGTTCCCGCTACGTTAATCGTACGTGATTACCACGAGTTAAATTAGTTTTAAGCTCGGGGTACCTCGTGGGTCAGCTCGCACCGTGAGACAGGGGTTTAACTCTGTTTGTTTTCTGTGGAGCATTGGAGAGTGAGGAGAGACCCGATTATGAGAAAGACAAGTTATGAATAGACACCCAGAACCTTTTTTCCCCCAAAACCAAAATTAATTGGGGCGGCACGGTGGTAGAGTTGCTGCCTTACAGCGCCAGAGACCCGGGTTCGATCCTGACTATGGGTGCTGTCTGTACAGAGTTTGTACGTTCTCCCCGTGGGTTTTCTTCATGCTCCGGTTTCCTCCCACACCCCAAAGACGTGCAGGTTTCCATGGATTGTCACCTTGTCGTGGTGGAGAAGCTTGTGTGGTCCTGAGATCCTGAGAGCGATGCCGTCTGGAGCTATGCTCCTGGTAGGGCCACCCATGGTGGTAAGGTCGAGGAGGAGGTCTCTGACAAAGAGCGATCCAACCAAGACCTCAATGGTGGAACAGGCGGTGGACGATGGCTGACCTTAGTGGAGCGTCACAACGGCTGGGAAGGCGGATGAAGGCTGCAGCAGAAAAGGGTCTCCGGTCGTCTTGGACTCCATGCCACTGGATCCTGACCCAGATCTGTCAAGGGCCGTGGGGTGGCTGTCTGTGCACCAGTCTCCCCACGTTAACAAAGTCACGCACAGGCATCCTCCATGAGGGGACAGTCATACTCGTTTCGAGTGACCGCCGATGATGATGATGACAGGTTTGTAGCGGCAACTTCGGGGGGGTTCGGGAGCCCCTTACCACGGGAGGACAACAGAGGAGGATGACTGAATTTTGGAGCCTTCCCTCACAGTGGGAAACTTTGATCCCGCTGTGTGGCGATGTCTGTGTTAAAGACTATTGTGTTCTGTGCTCTTTCGTATGGCTGTATGGTATGTTAGCATTCATAGCAAAAGGATTTGAGTATAGGAGCAGGGAGGTTCTACTGCAGTTGTACAGGGTCTTGGTGAGACCACACCTGGAGTATTGCGTACAGTTTTGGTCTCCTAATCTGAGGAAGGACATTCTTGCCATAGAGGGAGGACAGAGAAGGTTCACCAGACTGATTCCTGAGATGTCAGGACTTTCATATGAAGAAAGACTGGATAGACTCGGCTTGTACTCGCTAGAATTTAGAAGATTGAGGGGGGATCTTAAAGAAACTTACAAAATTCTTAAGGGGTTGGACAGGCTAGATGCAGGAAGATTATTCCCGATGTTGTGGAAGTCCAGAACAAGGGGTCACAGTTTAAGGATAAGGGGGAAGTCTTTTAGGACCGAGATGAGAAAATCATTTTTCACACAGAGAGTGGTGAATCTGTGGAATTCTCTGCCACAGAAGGTAGTTGAGGCCAGTACATTGGCTATATTTAAGAGGGAGTTAGATGTGGCCGTTGTGGCTAAAGGGATCAGGGGGTATGGAGAGAAGGCAGGTACAGGATACTGAGTTGGATGATCAGCCATGATCATATTGAATGGCGGTGCAGGCTCGAAGGGCCGAATGGCCTACTCCTGCACTTATTTTCTATGTTTCTATGGCGACTACACATTTCACTGTACCAATTGGTACCTGTGACAAATAAATGTATCTTGTATCTTGTAGGTTAATTGGCTTTGGCAAAAATTGTAAATTGTCCCTAATGTGTGTAGGGTTGTGTTAAAGCCCTGTCCCACGGTACGAGTTCATTCCAAGAGCTCTCCCGAGTTTAAAAAAAATCAAACTCGTGGTAAGCACGGAGAATGAACGTAGCGGGTACGTCGGAGCTCGGGGACGTCTCTTAGCGGTTCGTAACGCTAACGGCAGGTACTCGGGAAGACTCGCTAACGGCAGGTAAGCTCGGGAAGACTCGTGAAGATTTTTCAACACGTTGAAAAATGCCCACGAGATCCCCGAGTGCCGACGAGTGGCCATTACCGTAAATCTCCGAGTTCGAATCGGGGCAAACTCGGGAGAGCACTTGGAATTAACTCGTACCGTGGGACAGGGCTATTAGTGTGCGGGGATCGCTGGTCGGCGCTGGCGCGGACCGGGTGGGCCGAAGGGTCTGTGTCCGCGTTGTATCTCTACAAACAAGGAACAAGACAATGCAACATGGAATGTGATCTATGTACTTCACCTGTGTCATTCACTTTGCCATGGATTCAACTTTGCCTTGCTTAATTGATTTCTGACAAATGAATAACTACTTGCAGAACATCAAATAGACAACCACGACTTGCATAATAATAACGCTCACAAAATCAATTCGAGAGATGAACTCTGGCTGTCCGAGATCCAAAAGCTAAATTCCACATGGGTCTCCTAATCTGAGGAAGGACATTCTTGCCATAGAGGGAGTACAGAGAAGGTTCACCAGACTGATTCCTGGGATGTCAGGACTTTCATATGAGGAAAGACTGGATAGACTCGGCTTGTACCCGCTAGAATTTAGAAGATTGAGGGGGGATCTTATAGAAACTTACAAAATTCTTAAGGGGTTGGACAGGCTAGATGCAGGAAGATTGTTCCCGATGTTGGGGGAGTCCAGAACAAGGGGTCACAGTTTAAGGATAAAGGGGAAATCTTTTAGGACTGAGATGAGAAAAACATTTTTTACACAGAGAGTGGTGAATCTCTGGAATTCTCTGCCGCAGAATGTAGTTGAGGCCAGTTCATTGGCTATATTTAAGAGGGAGTTAGATGTGGCCCTTGTGGCTAAAGGGATCAGGGGGTATGGAGAGAAGGCAGGTACAGGATACTGAGTTGGATGATCAGCCATGATCATATTGAATGACGGTGCATGCTCGAAGGGCCGAATGGCCTACTCCTGCACCTATTTTCTATGTTTCTATACTCACGGTTCCATAGCATGTCCCATCTATAGATTCATAAGTTCATAGTTCACAAGTTTTAGGAGCAGAATTCAGCCATTCAGCCCATCAAGTCGACTCCGTCATTCTCTCATGGCTGATCTATCTTTCCCTCTCAACCCCATTCTCCTGCCTTCCCCCCATAACCCCTGACATAGAATCATAGAATCGGAAACCGGCCTTTCGGCCCAACTCTGACGCTGTAAGGCAGCATCTCTACCACTGCGTCATTGAACCGTCCTGAGACCCGGGTTCGATCCTGCCCGCGGGTGCTGTCTGTACGGAGTTTGCACGTTCTCCCTGTGACCTGCGTGGGGTTACTCCGGGGGGCTCCGCTTTCCTCCCGCACTCCAAAGACCTGCAGGTTTGTAGGTTAATTGACTTCTGTAAACTGTAGAGGCAGGAAACACGCTAGAGGCAGGAAACATGTTCCCGATGTTGGGAGGAGTCCAGAACCAGGGGGGGCACAGTTTAAGAATAAGGAGTAAGCCATTTAGAACGGAGACGAGGAAACACTTTTTCTCACACAGAGTGGTGAGTCTGTGGAATTCTCTGCCTCAGAGAGGGGTGGAGGCCGGTTCTCTGGATGCTTTCAAGAGAGAGCTAGATAGGGCTCTTAAAAATAGCGGAGTCTGGAGGGGATATGGGGAGAAGGCAGGAACGGGGTACTGATTGGGGATGATCAGCCATGATCACATTGAATGGCGGTGCTGGCTCGAAGGGCCGAATGGCCTACTCCTGCACCTATTGTCTATTGTCTGTCCGTAGCGTGTAAGACAGAAGTGTAGGGGTGATCGTTGGTCAGCGCAGACTCGGTGGGCCTGTTTCCATGCTGTATCTCCAAACTAAACTAGACATAAAACAGAAGCAGAATCTGCTCCAAGTAACTAGATCCCACAGGGTGTTCTGTTCAATGTTGTCTGGAATGAAAGATAACTGTACCAGGGATTAATAATTTAAATTGACAGGCAGCCAACAAACAAACTGCAGACAAGGATAATCGCACGTAGAGATGGGAACTAATGTCTTCGAGTGATCTCATTCAGTCAGACAGAGAGAGGGAGATGTAATGCAAGCTTAAATTCCAGTCAAGGGATAAAGCTGTGTCACGACAGAGCTTCTTCCTGCTTGTGCATTACATTTTAGTGTAGTTTCTTGTTTAAAGCCCGTCCCACGGTACCAGTTCATTCCAAGACAATAGACAATAGACAATAGGTGCAGGAGTTAGGCCATTCGGCCCTTCGAGCCAGCACCGCCATTCAATGTGATCATGGCTGATCATCCCCAATCAGTACCCCGTTCCTGCCTACTCCCCATATCCCCTGACTCCGCTATCTTTAAGAGCCCTATCTAGCTCCCTCGTGAAAGCATCCAGAGAACCGGCCTCCACCGCCCTCGTTTCCTTTCCCCCGACTCTCAGTCTGAAGAAGGGTTTTCGACAGGAATCGTCACCTATTCCTTTTCTCAGAGATACGGCCGGACAGGCTGAGTTACTCCAGCTTTTTGTGTCGAGCTTCAAGAATTTATCAATCTCTGCCTTAAAAAGATCCATTGACTTGGGCTCCATGTGGCAATGAATTCCACTGCTAGCTCTACCTCTATCCTGATCTTGGTATTTTCTGTGGTAGTCTATATCAGATACATTTCCAGTGGTTTTGTGTAATATCTTATGCTACATTAATGGTACTTCATTTGCTTGGGTAGGTCCCTAATTTGAGGACGGACATTCTTGCTATTGAGGGAGTGCAGAGTAGGTTCACAAGGTTAATTCCCGGGATGGCGGGACTGTCATATGCTGAGAGAATGGAGCGGCTGGGCTTGTACACTCTGGAGTTTAGAAGGATGAGAGGGGATCTTATTGAAACATATAAGACTATTAAGGGTTTGGACACGCCAGAGGCAGGAAACATGTTCCCGATGTTGGGGGAGTCCAGAACCGGGGGCCACAGTTTTAAGAATAAGGGGTAAGCCATTTAGAACGGAGACGAGGAAACACTTTTTCTCACAGAGAGTGGTGAGTCTGTGGAATTCTCTGCCTCAGAGTGCGGTGGAGGCCGGTTCTCTGGATGCTTTCAAGAGAGAGCTAGATAGGGCTCTTAAAGATAGCGGAGTCCGGGGATATGGGGAGAAGGCAGGAACGGGGTACTGATTGGGTTTAAATCCTCCAGTTTAAATTCCATTTGGAATATTTTGGAGGACCAAGAAACCAAGGGGATGATCAGCTATGATAATATTGAATGGCTCGAAGGGCCGAATGGCCTACTCCTGCACCTATTGTCTATAGCATTTTCTTATTCATAAATCAGAGTGCTGTGTTGTTGTGCTTTGTGAACTTTGACTCACTTAGTCCTACTCAGACAGGCTCATGTCAAGATCAGACAACAACTGTGTACAGTTTGTTGTGAAATCAACTAAATTACTGCAATGTAATCTGAATCAGAATCAATCGGTTCAAAGGCTACAATTTATCTCCAAGTAACAAGATAATGAACATATAATACTGGTTACTTCAGTGGATCCCTTGTTTGAGTTGAGCAGAACGCTCAGATTTGGCATCTTTAAGGGGCTGTCCCACTGTGCGATCTAATTCAAGAGTTCTCCCGAGTTTCCCCTGATTCAACTCGGAGATTTACGGTAATGGCCGCTCGTAGGTACTCGGGGCTCTCGTGGACATTTTTCAACATGTTGAAAAATCTTCACGAGTCTTCACGAGCTTACCGCGTTTCTCGAGTACCTGCCGTTAGCGTTACGAGCCGCTAAGAGACGTCCCCGAGCTCCGACGTACCCGCTACGTACTTTCTACGTGCTTACCACGAGTTTGATTTTTTTTTTTAAACTCGATAGAAATCTTGAATTACCTCGTACAGTGGGACAGCCTCTTTAGTTTTCAGTTTTAGTTTTAGAGGTACAGCGCGGTAAACAGGCCCTTCGGCCCCCCCCCCCCCCCCCCCGAGTCCGCGCCGACCAGCGATCGCCCCGTACACTAGCACTATCCGACACACTGGGGACAATTTACTATTTTTACCGAAGCCAATTAACCTACAAACCTGGAGTGTGGGAGGAGACCAGAGCACCCGGATAAAACCCACGCAGGTCACGGAAAGAACGTACAAACTCCACACTGACAGCACCCGTAGTCAGGATCGAACCCGGGACACCGGCGGTATACGGCAGCAGCTCTACCACTGCGCCACCGAGCCGCCCTTCAGCTTTCCCTCATTGCGTTTTTGCATTAACATCACTCGTAGAGTCAAAGACTTTCCATTGTACCAAGGGGCAAATGTCTTTAGTTTGGTATATTATTGTCATGTGTACCAAGGTAGTGAACAGCTTTTGTTTGCGTGCCATCCAGTCAAAGAAAAGACTGTACATGATTACAAGGATTCAGAGACAACAGACAAAAGGATGAGAAAAGGATATGAAGAAAGAACACACCAACTTTAAGCAACGCCCCCCTCTCACTGGGGGTTTGAACATTGAATTCTCCCAATTCTGCTAGCCCTTCTGTCCCCTCCCCTATCAGCCATCTGGTTGTCTCCTCCCCTCCCCCAGCCCTCGGGCTCCTCCTCCTCCGCCTTTTTCCTTTTTTCCTTTCTTCTCCCAACCCCTATCTGTCTGAAGAAGGGTTTCGGCCTGAAACGTTACCTATTTCCTTCGCTCCATAGATGCTGCTGCTGCACCCGCTGAGTTTCTCCAGCATTTTTGTGTACCCCCTCTCACTCCTGTGCCCGTCTCCCACCCTGCTGCGCTTCCATGTCTCCCACTATCCTGCCCCCTTCCACCTTTATCCCTCCCACTGTCTATACATTTTAATAATAATAATAATAATAATCATTTTATTACTGGCGCCTTTCTAAAACCCAAGGACACCTTACAATGCATAGAATCACAACAAAACAGAAAACACATAATCGGAATAAATTAAATAAGAAAACACCACAGTACACAAATCAAGGACAGAATTCAATTTCAAAAGCACCAAAAGAAAATAAGAAACACAATTTTAGACAATAGACAATAGACAATAGGTGCAGGAGTAGGCCATTCGGCCCTTCGAGCCAGCAACGCCTTTCAATGTGATCATGGCTGATCATCCCCAATCAGTACCCCGTTCCTGCCTTCTCCCCATATCCCCTGACTCTGCTATTTTTAAGAGCCCTATCTAGCTCTCTCTTGAAACCAGAGAACCTGCCTCCACCGCCCTCTGAGGCAGAGAATTCCACCACCATTTTACCACTCTTCGCTCCTGAACCATCGTACCACAACCAGGGAGCGGTGCTGAACTACTATCTACCTCATTGGTGACCCTCGGACTATCTTTGATTGGACTTGGTGCTGGCTTTATTATAACTAAACGTTATTCTCTTATCATGTATCTGTACACTGTAAATGGCACGATTGTAATCATGTATTGTCTTTCCGCTGACTGGATAGCAAGCAACTAAAAGCTTTTCACCGTACCTCGGTAGATTTAGTTTAGTTTAGTTAACAGGTACAGTGCGGAAACAGGCCCTTCGGCCCACCGAGCCCGTGCCGACCAGCGATTCCTGCACATTAACAATCCTACACCCACCAGGGACAATTTTTTACATTTACCAAGCCAATTAACCTACAAACCTTGTACGTCTTTTGGAGTGTGGGAGGAAACCGAAGATCTCGGAGAAAATCCACGCAGGTCACGGGGAGAACGTACAAACCCCGTACAGACAGCGCCCGTAGTCAGGATCGATCCCAGGTCTGTATCCGGCGCTGCATTCACTGTAAGGCAGCGATGTCACAATAAACTAAACGGAACTAAACTGAAACTCCTCACCTCACACCCCTTTGTACTCTTTTCGCCTTTGTCACTTACTCCACCCATGTGCTAACCAACCCCCCCCCCCCACCACTCGCCTGTATCCACCTATCACTTAGAGACAGACACAAATGCTGGAGTAACTCAGCGGGTCAGGCAGCATCTCTGGAGAAAAGGAAAGGGGTCGAGACCCTTCTTCAGACTGAGACTTCTTCCTCTCACTTGTCGGACATTGTCCCGCCCTCTGCCATAATCGGACTGAAGAACGGTCCCGACCTGAACCATTGTCTGTCCTTCTGCAGTTGTACAGAGCCCTAGTGAGACCACACCTGGAGTATTGTGTGCAGTTTTGGTCCCCTAATTTGAGGAAGGACATTCTTGCTATTGAGGGAGTGCAGCGTAGGTTTACAAGGTTAATTCCCGGGATGGCGGGACTGTCATATGCTGAGAGAATGGAGCGGCTGGGCTTGTATACTCTGGAGTTTAGAAGGATGAGAGGGAAATCTCATTGAAACATATAAGATTATTAAGGGCTTGGACACGCTAGAGGCAGGAAACATGTTCCCGATGTTGGGGGAGTCCAGAACCAGGGGCCACAGTTTAAGAATAAGGAGTAAGCCATTTAGAACGGAGACGAGGAAACACTTTTTCTCACAGAGAGTGGAATTCTCTGCCTCAGAGGGCGGTGGAGGCCGGTTCTCTGGATACTTTCAAGAGAGAGCTAGATAGGGCTCTTAAAGATAGCGGAGTCATGGGGATATGTGGAGAAGGCAGGAACGGGGTACTGATTGGGGATGATCAGCCACGATCACATTGAATGGCGGTGCTGGCTCGAGGGGCCGAATGACCTGCTCCTGCACCTATTGGCTATTGTCTATTGTCATTCCCTCCACAGATACTGCCTGATCCGCTGAGCTCCTCCAGTGCATTCTCTTATGCATTACCTCACTGGAATAAGACGCACAAATGATCATTATGAGACCCAAGATTAAATACCTCATGTCATTTCTCAGTATGTTTAACATTCACAGTAAATTACATTTACAGCTGGTTTCATATGAAATTTATTTTCACTTCACAGATTCACGATGACAGGCTTCCTTGTTCTTCGAAAAATAAATTCCTTGTTCCTAGCCATTGTTAAAAAAAATACACCACTGTCATATCTGCCTCCACCACCACCCCCGGGGAGCACATACCAGGCACTCAGCATCCTCTGTGTTAAAAACAAATTGGCCCTGACAGAGTCATAGATACGTGGCAGATCCATCTCTCCCTCTTAACCCCATTCTCCTGCCTTCTCCCCATAACCTCTGACACCCGTACCTGTCCATGTACCTATCTGTTTCTCAAACATAGAAACATAGAAAATAGGTGCAGGAGTAGGCCATTCGGCCCTTTGAGCCTGCACCGCCATTCAATATGATCATGGCTGATCATCCAACTCAGTATCCTGTACCTGCCTTCTCTCCATACCCCCTGATCCCTTTAGCCACAAGGGCCACATCTAACTCCCTCTTAAATATAGCCAATGAACTGGCCTCAACTACCTTCTGTGGCAGAGAGTTCCACAGATTCACCACTCTCTGTGTGAAAAATGATTTTCTCATCTCGGTCCTAAAAGACTCCCCCCTTATCCTTAAACTGTGACCCCTTGTTCTGGACTTCCCCAACATCGGGAACAATCTTCCTGCATCTAGCATCTAGCCTGTCCTATATCGTAAGTTTCTATACGATCCCCCCTCAATCTTCTAAATTCTAGCGAGTACAAATCTGAGGAAGGACATTATTGCCATAGAGGGAGTGCAGAGAAGGTTCACCAGACTGATTCCTGGGATGTCAGGACTGTCTTATGAAGAAAGACTGGATAGACTTGATTTATACTCTCTAGAATTTAGGAGATTGAGAGGGGATCTTATAGAAACTTACAAAATTCTTAAGGGGTTGGACAGGCTAGATGCAGGAAGATTGCTCCCGATGTTGGGGAAGTCCAGGACAAGGGGTCACAGCTTAAGGATAAGGGGGAAATCCTTTAAAACCGAGATGAGAAGAACTTTTTTCACACAGAGAGTGGTGAATCTCTGGAACTCTCTGCCACAGAGGATAGTCGAGGCCAGTTCATTGGCTATATTTAAGAGGGAGTTAGATGTGGCCCTTGTGGCTAAAGGGATCAGAGGGTATGGAGAGAAGGCAGGTACGGGATACTGAGTTGGATGATCAGCCATGATCATATTGAATGGCGGTGCAGGCTCGAAGGGCCGAATGGCCTACTCCTGCACCTAATTTCTATGTTTCTATGTTTCTACAAGCCGAGTCTATCCAGTCTTTCTTCATATGAAAGTCCTGCCATCCCAGGAATCAGTCTGGTGAACCTTCTCTGTACTCCCTCTATGGCAAGAATGTATTTCCTCAGATTTGGTGACCAAAACTGTACGCAATACTCAAGGTGTGGCCTCACCAAGACCCTGTACAACTGCAGTAGAACCTCCCTGCTCTTATACGCAAATCCTTTTGCTATGAATGCTAACATACCATTCGCTTTCTTCACTGCCTTGGGATTGTCCCAGCCTCGTTGGGATAGTCCCAGCCTCAACTACCTCCTCTGCCAGCTTGTTCTGTACGCCCACCACCCTTTGTGTGAAAATGCTTTACCCCTCAGATTCCTAATCCTCTTCCCCCCTCACCTTAAACCAAATGTTTAAGAAGGAACTGCAGATGCTCGAAAAATCAAAGGCGGGTGAGGCAGCATCCTAAACTCAGCGGGTGAGGCAGCATCCTAAACCTATGTCCTCTGGCCCTTGATTCACCTACTCTGGGCAAGAGACTCTGTGCGTCTACCTGATCTATTCCTCTCATGCTTTTGTACACCTCTGTAAGATCACCCCTTATTCTCCTGCGCTCCAAGGAATAGAGTCCCAGCCTTCTCAACCTTTCCTCACAGCTCAGACCTAGTCCTGGTAACATCCTCATAAATCTTCTCTGTATCCTTTCCTGCTCCTTTAAACTTTGCACCTGTCACCTTAAAACTATGCCTTCTAGCCTTTAAGATTTCCATCAGGGGGGAAAGGTTCTGACTGTCTACCCTATCTATGCCTCTCATAGTTTTATATACTTCTATCTGGCATTCAATGATTGCTACAAAGAAAAAACCCTTCACCATTCACAATCACATACACCTCAACCACACCATACTGTGTTAGCTGAGTCCATTTACTGGTAATTTGTTGAAATACATAGAAACATAGAAAATAGGTGCAGGAGTAGGCCATTCGGCCCTTCGAACCAGCACCACCATTCAATATGATCAAGGCTGATCATCCAAAATCAGATGTCCTCTGGTCCTCGATTCCCCTACTCTGGGCAAAATACTCTGTGCATCTACCCGATCTATTCCTCTCATGATTTTATATACTTCGATAAGATCTTCCCTCATCCTCCTGCACTCCATGGAATAGAGTCCCAGTTTACTCAACCACTCCCTATAGCTCACACCCTCTAGTCCTGGTGTTAAACTGAGTTCTTTTGTCAATCTAAAGTCAACTTGTCTCAAACGCTTGTAGCTGTTGAAATTGATTCTTTATTCAACTGAGACTAGTCTCTGAACCTTCCAACACAGATCTAGGGCGGGTCCAGAGAGAATAGTAGTTTTGATAGAAACTCATGGCATTTATATAGGTATTAGACATTTCAGATACAGAGGGTATGACAAGCTAATAACTAATCATCGGAGTCCTTCTGGTGATTTACAACAGCAGTCACATGATCCCCCTACTCTGGCCTCATTTTACAACCTTCGTTTGCCTGTCATTTAACTGTTTAGAATTATTTTATTTCAACACAGCAAAACCCCTACTAGGCTCAATTATCAAAGTCCACTCCTCAAAATATAAGATACATATGTAATACAATGATCACACAAGTCATACACACTTTCTATACCAAGAAGAAAAATATTTCTATAAATCTAAACAAAGTCTAATGTTTGCCGTCCTACTGAGACACAATACATTTCATAAATGGTTTCACTACAATTTTACTACAAAAATACTATTACCTATGTATTAAAACATTAATTACATGAGTTCGCCGAATTACACAGTTTCTAAGTTAAATTCAAACCCACACACCTCCAAACTCCAAGCATACATGGATCGTAAATCTGTCAACAATTGATGATATGTGTTTTGTGCCAGGATACAGTTTCATTCTAATTTGCAGCCCCTTTTCCTGCTATCTGGGAGCTGGATTTCCAATCTCATCTGCAAGGCCTTTTACAAATATTACAGAACAAAGGTAGATTCACAACTTCAGACCATTACAACTTCAGAAGTACATCTGCTTCTTTGACTTTCTATAAACAGAAGGAAGATCACAAATCCATCAATCTGATTCTTTTCCTCTCCAAGCATCCATCCCTTATCTCAACCTCATTATAATTTAACATAGCCAAAGCTAACCACAGTCTATTATCTCTCAGCCTTGAATTCTGTCTCGAACTCAGCATAACCGATCATAACTCTTCATCTTTATGTCACATTCAGAGCTCAAAAATGTGACATAGAGAAAGAGCAGATGACCTCTGGCCTAAGAAGAGGCCCTATTCAGTAATCCATTCTTTAACACAAAATCATATCAAATACAATTTCCTCCAGCGTTATAATTGCCTCAAAGCAATAAACTAAGCTAAGCAGGTTCAGATTAGCGTTTCTATGTTTTGATTCATCTGTTCCCTGTGTGTGTTTCTTTGTACTTCATTTCTTTAGGATACATGTGTTTCTGAAAACCTTAAGCTTTTCATTTGCAAATTACCTAGCTTATATAAAAGTCACTATCCGAGCGGTTCTATGATATAATATTTCCTCACTGGCAACATCCTCGTAAATCTTTTCTGAACCCTTTCAAGCTTGACAATATCTTTCCTATAACATGGTGCCCAGAACTGAACACAATATTCTAAATGCGGTTTCACCATCGTCTTATACAACTGCAACATGACCTCCCAACTTCTATACTCAATACTCTGACTGATGAAGACCAAAGTGCCAAAAGCCTTTTTGACCACCTTATCTACCTGTGACTCGACCTTCAAGGAACCATGCACCTGTACTCCTAGATCCCTCTGCTCTACAACACTATCCAGAGGTCTACCATTCACTGTGTAGGTCCTGCCCCTGTGCGACGTCCCAAAATGCAACACTTCACACTTCTCTGTATTAAATTCCATCAACCATTCCTCCGCCCACCTGGACAATCG
This sequence comes from Malacoraja senta, assembly GCA_038087875.1. Taxonomy (NCBI): domain Eukaryota; kingdom Metazoa; phylum Chordata; class Chondrichthyes; order Rajiformes; family Rajidae; genus Malacoraja; species Malacoraja senta. The sequence continues at coordinate 219,959,413 of CM075977.1, read as the reverse complement.
ATCCAGATCCTGCTGCAATCGTTCACAACCATCTTCACTATCTGCAAAACTACTCACTTTTGTATCATCAGCAAACTTGCTAATCTTGCCCTGTTTGTTCTCATCCAAATCATTGATGTAGATGACAAACAGTAACGGGCCCAGCGCCGAACTTTAAGGCACACCACTAGTCACAGGCCTCCAGCCCGACAAGCAAACTTCCACCATCACCCTCTGCTTCCTTCCATGGAGACAATTTGCTATCCATTCAGCTATCTCTCCTTGGATCCCATGCGATCTAACCTTCCAGAAGTCCATGTACACATCTACAGCTCTGCCCTCATCAACCTTTTGGTCACGTCTTCAGTAGAATCAATCAGATTTCTGAGACACGACCTCCCACGTACAAAACCATGCTGACTGTCCCTAATCAGCCCTTGCCCATCCAAATGCCTGTATAACCTATCCCTCAGAATACTCTCCAGAAACGTACCAACTACAGATGTTAAGCTCACCGGCCTATAGTTCCCAGCCTTTTCCCTGCAGCCCTTCTTGAAAAGAATCACAACATTTGCCACCCTCCAATCATCCGGCACCTCTCCTGTATTTAAGGACGACTCGTAAATTTCAACCAGGACTCCCGCAATTTCCTCTCTAGTTTCCCAAAATGTCCTCGGATACATCAGATCTGGCCCTGGAGATTTGTCTACCTTCAAACACAACAGTATCTTCAGTACTTCTTCGACAGTAACACTGACTGCTCTCATGACACTTCCAGTGACTGCTCAAAGTTTCTCTGTCCTACTGTCTTTCTCCTCGGTAAACACAGAGGAGAAATACTCATTGAGGACCTTGCCCATCTCCTGTGGCTCCACACAGAGGTGACCGCTTTGATTCCTGAGAGGTCCCACTCGCTCTAGTTACCCTTTTCCCCCTTATGTATTTATAAAATCTTTTGGGATTGTCCTGAATGCTACCCGCCAGAGCTATCTCCTGGCTCCTTTTTTAGTTTACTCCTTAGTTCCCGAAACTCCTCCAGGGATGCGCTTGATCCCAGCTGCCTATACCTGTCCCATGCATCTTTCTTCTTTTTGACTAACGTCTCAATTTCCATCGTCAGCCAAGCTTCCTTACGTTTGCCTGCTTTGCCCTTCACTCTAACAGGGACGTACACATCCTGAGCTTTCTTCAGTGCACTTTTAAAAACATCCCACTTATGTTCCTTTCCCCTCAAATAACCTGCTCCAGTCAACTTGAGCGAGACCTTCTCTCACACCCTCAAAGTTGGCCTTACCCCAGTTGAGCATTTTAACACATGGACCCTCTCCGTCCCGATCCATACCTATCTTAAACCTAATCGAACAGTGGTCACTGGTCCCAAAAGGATCCTCCACACACACTTCATTAACTTGCCCTTCCAAATTTCCCAATACTAGACCCAGCGTTGCCCTCTCACGTGTGGGGGCCTCCACACACTGCTTCAGAAAACTCTCCAGGACACTTTTGAGGAATTGCACCCCATTTAAACCCTTTATGCTATGATTTTCCCAGTCTATATTGGGAAAGTTAAAATCCCCTACTACAACAACCTTATTTGACCAGCAGCTGTCTGCAATTGGGATCACGGAGACATGGCTCCAGGGTAACCAAGGCTGGGAGCTGAACATCCAGGGATATTCAATATTCAGGAGGGATAGACAGAAAGGAAAAGGAGGTGGGATAGCGTTGCTGGTTAGAGAGGAGATTAACGCAATAGAAAGGAAGGACATTAGCTTGGAGGATGTGGAATCGATATGGGTAGAGTTGCGAAACACTAAGGGGCAGAAAACGCTAGTGGGAGTTGTGTACAGGCCACCTAACAGTAGTAGTGGAGTTGGGGATGGCATCAAACAGGAAATTAGAAATGCGTGCAACAAAGGTAAAACAGTTATAATGGATGACTTCAATCTACATATAGATTGGGTGAATCAAATTGGCTGGGGTGCTGAGGAAGAGGATTTCTTGGAATGTATGCGGGATAGTTTTCTAAACCAACATGTAGAGGAACCAACGAGAGAGCAGGCTATTCAAGACTGGGTATTGCGTAATGAGGAAGGGTTAGTTAGCAGTCTTGTTGTGCGTGGCCCCTTGGGCAAGAGTGACCATAATATGGTTGAGTTCTTCATTAGGATGGAGAGTGACATTGTTAATTCAGAAACAAGGGTTCTGAACTTAAAGAAAGGTAACTTTGAGGGTATGAGATGTGAATTGGCCAAGATACTGGCAATTGATTCTTAAAGGGTTGATGGTGGATATGCAATCGAAGGCATTTAAAGGCTGCATGGATGAACTACAACAATTGTTCATCCCAGTTTGGCAAAAGAATAAATCAGGGAAGGTAGTGCATCCGTGGATAACAAGGGAAACCAGGGATAGTATCAAAACAAAAGATGAAGCATACAAATTAGCCAGAAAAAGCAGCCTACCATACGACTGGGAGAAATTCAGAGTCCAGCAGAGGAGGACAAAGGGCTTAATTAGGAAAGGGAAAATAGATTATGAAAAAAAACTAGCAGGGAACATAAAAACTGACTGCAAACGTTTTTATAGATATGTGAAGAGAAAAAGATGAGTTAAAACAAATGTAGGTCCCTTGCAGTCAGAAACAGGTGAATTGATCATGGGGAACAAGGACATGGCAGACCAATTGAATAACTACTTTGGTTCTGTCTTCACTTAGGAAGACATAAATAATCTGCCGGAAATAGCAGGGGACCGGGGGTCAAATGAGATGGAGGAACTGAGTGAAATCCAGGTTAGCCGGGAAGTGGTGTTAGGTAAATTGAATGGAATAAAGGCCGATAAATCCCCAGGGCCAGATAGGCTGCATCCCAGAGTACTTAAGGAAGTAGCCCCAGAAATAGTGGATGCATTAGTGATAATTTTTCAAAACTCTTTAGATTCTGGAGTAGTTCCTGAGGATTGGAGGGTAGCTAATGTAACCCCACTTTTTAAAAATGGAGGGAGAGAGAAAACGGGGAATTACAGACCAGTTAGTCTAACGTCGGTAGTGGGGAAACTGCTAGAGTCAATTATTAAAGATGGGATAGCAGCACTTTTGGAAAGTGGTGAAATCATTGGACAAAGTCAGCATGGATTTATGAAAGGTAAATCATGTCTGACGAATCTTCTAGAATTTTTCGAGCATGTAACTAGTAGAGTGGATAAGGGAGAACCAGTGGATGTGTTATATCTGGACTTTCAGAAGGCTTTCAACAAGGTCCCACATAAGAGATTAGTATGCAAACTTAAAGCACACGGTGTTGGGGGTTCAGTATTGATGTGGATAGAGAACTGGCTGGCAGACAGGAAGCAAAGAGTAGGAGTAAATAGGTCCTTTTCAGAATGGCAGGCAGTGACTGGTGGGGTACCGCAAGGCTCAGTGCTGGGACCCCAGCTATTTACAATATATATTAATGATCTGGACGAGGGAATTGAATGCAACATCTCCAAGTTTGCGGATGACACGAAGCTGGGGGGCAGTGTTCGCTGTGAGGAGGATGCTAGGAGGCTGCAAGGTGACTTGGATAGGTTGGGTGAGTGGGCAAATGCATGGCAGATGCAGTATAATGTGGATAAATGTGAGGTTATCCACTTTGGTGGCAAAAACAGGAAAGTAGACTATTATCTGAATGGTGGCCGATTAGGAAAAGGGGAGATGCAACGAGATCTGGGTGTCATGGTACACCAGTCATTGAAAGTAGGCATGCAGGTGCAGCAGGCAGTGAAGAAAGCGGATGGTATGTTAGCATTCATAGCAAAAGGATTTGAGTATAGGAGCAGGGAGGTTCTACTGCAGTTGTACAGGGTCTTGGTGAGACCACACCTGGAGTATTGCGTACAGTTTTGGTCTCCTAATCTGAGGAATGACATTCTTGCCATAGAGGGAGTACAGTGAAGGTTCACCAGACTGATTCCTGGGATGGCAGGACTTTCATATGAAGAAAAACTGGATAGACTCGGCTTGTACTCTCTAGAATTTAGAAGATTGAGGGGGGATCTTATAGAAACTTCTAAAATTCTGAAGGGGTTGGACAGGCTAGATGCAGGAAGATTGTTCCTGATGTTGGGGAAGTCGAGAACAAGGGGTCACAGTTTAAGGATAAGGGGGAAGTCTTTTAGGACTGAGATGAGAAAAACATTTTTCACACAGAGAGTGGTGAATCTGTGGAATTCTCTGCCACGGACAGTAGTTGAGGCCAGTTCATTGGCTATATTTAAGAGGGAGTTAGATGTGGTCCTTGTGGCTAAAGGGATCTGGGGGTATGGAGAGAAGGCAGGTACAGGATACTGAGTTGGATGATCAGCCATGATCATATCGATTGGCCGAATGGCCTACTCCTGCACCTATTTTCTATGTTTCTATCTCCTGGCACATTTGCTCTTCTAATTCCCGTTGACTATTTGGGGGTCTGTAGTACACCCACCAACAAGGTGATTTCTTGTTCCACAGCTCCACCCATATAGCCTCACTATACAAACCGTCCGTAATGTCACCTATCCATTTTCTCCAGAGATGCTGCCTGATGCACAGAGTTACTCCAGCACTCTGTGTATCATTTTTGTAAACCAGTATCTGCAGTTCCTTATTACTCCAGTCAGTATAATTTAATGCCATTTTCCCCAGATGCATTTCCAGGACCAAATTACACCACTCCACCCTGTCAAATGTCAAATGAAAGTCATGAAGGAGATTTTAATGCTTCCCCCGGAGAAAGCATTTTATCAGGATGCATCACAGGATGGTTTGGGAACAGCTCCATCCAAGACCGCAAGAAATCGCAGCGAATTGTGGACGCAGCCCAGACCATCACACAAACCAACCTCCCTTCCATTGACTCCATCTGCACCTCACGCTGCCTCAACAAGGCCAGCAGCATAATCAAGGACCAGTCGCACCCTGGCCACTCCCTCTTCTCCCCTCTTCCATCGGGCAAGAGGTACAGAAGTGTGAAAACAAACGCACACCTCCAGATTCAGCTACAGTTTCGTCCCAGCTGTTATCAGGCAACTGAACCATCCTACCACAACCAATAGACAATAGATAATAGGTGCAGGTGTAGGCCATTCGGCCCTTCGAGCCAGCACCGCCATTGAATGTGATCATGGCTGATCACCCCCAATCAGTACCCCAGTAACCAGAGAGCAGTCCTGAACTACTATCTACCTCATTGGTGACCCATGGAGTATCTTTGGTTGGACTTTACCTTGCACTAAAAGTTATTCACTTTATTCCATTCATCATGTATCTGTACACCGTGGACGGCTCGATTGTAATCATGCATTGTCTTTCCGCTGACTGGTTAGCACGCAACAAAAAGCTTTTCACTGTACCTCGGTACACGTGACAATAAACTCAACTCAAACTCACGCAGACAGAGAAACATGGGATTAAATGCTGGAGAGAAATTATTCAGGCAATTCTTCAAGAAGGAACTGCAGATGCAGGAAAATCGAAGGTAGACAAAAATGCTGGAGAAACTCAGCGGGTGCGGCAGCACCTATGGAGCGAAGGAAATAGGCAACGTTTCGGGCCGAAACCCTTCCTCAAACAAATCTTACCAGGTTCAGATCTTCAATTAATCCTAACCTCTCTCTGCAACTTTCTTCCAAATGATTAATTGTTTTCATTTCAACTGATCCAGAAAGAAGTCGTCCAGATCTAAGCTTCTCTGGCAAGGAGTTCCTCTTTCCTGACTGTGGTTACCACCAGGACTCAACGAAACTGTCATCATCAAGAAAGCCGAGCGTCCAAATTACATTGAACAACTCCCGTGCAGTAAAACAGAAAGTTTAGTTTAGTTTACTTTAGAGAAACAGGGGGTGCTATAGGCCTGCACGGGAAGGTAGTCGCTCCCCCCCCCCCCCCCCCACCTCCCCACGAGTCTCGGGCAGATGGGGCTCGTCAGCCAGGGAAGGCAGTCCATCTAGGAGAGGGAAAACTCTGATTTAAAACCTCCACTGCCTTGTGGCCATATCCAGTCATGGAAAAGGCTTCTGGAGTAAACCTCAAGAAAATCAGGTCGGAGCCCCTAAAGGCCCTGTCCCACTATGCGAGTTTACCCAAGAGCTCTTCCGAGTTTAAAATAAATATCAAACTCGTGGTAAGTACGTAGAATGTACGTAGCGGGTACGTCGGAGCTCGGGGACGTCTCTTAGCGGCTCGTAACGCTAACGGCAGGTACTCGGGAAACGCGGTAAGCTCGTGAAGTTTTTTCAACATGTTGAAAAATGTCCACAAGAGCCGCGAGTATCTATGAGCGGCTATTACCGTAATTCTACGAGTTCGAATCAGGGGAAACTCGGGAGAATTACCTCGTACAGTGGGACAGGCCCTTTAGGCAGTTCGTCGTTGTCTACAACCTCGCTCTGGCAGCTCCTGCGACGGCGCTGGTGCGAAACTGTAACGGCCTTGCTGTTCCTTTGGATCGATCAGCGACGTGGAGAGGGGGGACGTGCTGCACGAGCAACAGCCTGTCCTCCATATGACATCGCCCAGGCTTGCATCCGACCAGGATGCATCACCCATGGTCAGTCATGACCTAGGGGGGCCTACTACTAGAGATACAGCGCGGAAACAGGCCCTTCGGCCCACCGCGGCCATACCAACAAGCGATCCCCTTACACTAACACTATCCTGCACGCACTAGGGACAATTGACAATTTTTACCGAAGCCAAATTAACCTACAAACCTGTACCTACGCCTTTGATGTGTCGGATGAAACCGGAGCACCCGGAGAAAACCCATTTCCAAGAAAAGCCGGGGAAAAGCCAAGTCACAGTTTTTAACTGATATTTTAAATATTACACCCGATACAAAATGAAGAAGAGACTAGAAAGAGAGGCTGTTGAAAGGATGTTTCCAGTAATGGGAGAGTCTAGGACCAGAGGGCACAGCCTCAGGACAAAAGGCCGTGCCTACAAAATAGAAATGAGGAGGAATTGCTTTAGCCAGAAGGTGGCAAATCTGTGGAATTCATTGCCACAGGTGGCTATGGAGGCCGTGACATTGGGTATTTTTAAGGCACAGATTGATCAGTTCTTGATTAGTACGGGTGTTAGGCGCTGTGGGGAGAATGGGGTTGAGAGGAAAAAACAGATTGGATGGTATGATTGCATGGCAGAGCAGAGTTGATGGGCAGAATGGCCTAATGCTGCACTTATGTCTTATGGTCTAAGATCAGACACAAAATGCTGGAGTTACTCAGCCGCTAAGGTATGACCCGCTGAGTTACTCCAGCACTTTGTGTCTTTTTTTGTAAATCTGCTATTCATTGTATCCACAAAATGAAGGTATCACTGCAATATTATTAT
>CM075977.1:219939580-219947080 GCA_038087875.1 Malacoraja senta | reverse complement strand
TTAAATTTTTTAATGTATATTATCTGCACGTTTTGTGTTTATGAGCCCGATAAGCTACTACAAAAAAGCATATAATTATTCTGTCGTCGGTAAATATGACAATTGAACACCCTCGACTCTTAAAAGAGACAAAATGCTGCGGTAACTCAGCAGGTCAGGCAGCATCTGTGGAGAACATGGATAGGTGACGTTTCACAGAGTGCTGGAGTAACTCAGCGGGTCAGGCAGCATCTGTGGAGAACATGGATAGGTGACGTTTCACAGAGTACTGGAGTAACTCAGCGGGTCAGGCAGCATCTCTGGGGAACATGGATAGGTGATGTTTCGGGGTTGAGACCTTTCATCTGCCTGAAGAAAGGTCTCGATCCGAAACGTCACATATTCCATTTCTCCAGAGATGCTGCCTGACCCGCTGAGTTACTCCAGCACTCTGTGAAACGTCACCTATCCATGTTCTCCACAGATGCTGCCTGACCTGCTGAGTTACTCCAGCATTTTGTGTCTATCTTTGGTGTAAACCAGCATCTGCAGTTCCTTTCGACAGCCTCGACTCGTGCTTGGGCCAGAGTTGAATCCAGTCTCTTCAAGGCAGTAACTAGCAAAGAGAAGGAACAGCCGATGCTGGGATTTTGCGTGGGCGGCACGGTGGAGCAGCGGTAGAGCTACTGCCTTACAGCGCCAGAGACCCGTGTTCGATCCTGACTACGGGTGCTGTCTGTACGGAGTTTGTACATTCTCCCCGTGGGTTTTCTCCAAGATCGTCGGTTTCCTCCCACACTCCAAAGACGTACAGGTTTGTAGGTCAATTGGCTCGGTATAAATGTAAGTTACCCTTGGATAGTGTGTAGGATAGTGTTAATGTGCGGGGATCGCTGGTCGGTGTGGACTCGGTGGGCCGAAGGGCCTGTATCTCTAAACCAAACTAAAGAAATCACAAAGCACTGGAGGAACTCAGCAGGTCAGGCAGCATCTCTGGAGGACATGGAAATTAATGTTGTCCAGCCGTGTCCTCCACAGATCTGCCTCAACCTCAGATGCGCTTCCTTGGCCCTGTTGATGTCTAAAGCTGAAACACAAGATAAGGGAATAGAAATACATGGTCTGAAGAAGGGTCTCGACCCGAAACGTCACCTATTTCCTTCGCTCCATAGATGCTGCCTCACCCGCTGAGTTTCTCCAGCATTTTTGTCTACCATCGATTTTTTCAGCATCTGCAGTTCCTTCTTAAACAGGAATTCATGGTTTGTCACTTTTATTAAGGGCACATATATAACAGCTGCTGTCTGCTGTGCTCCACTTCAGAACAATCAAATCTCAAGGAGAATCTATTCTGGGAGGCTTTGGCAAACTTTTGACTTTGGTTCACTTGTTCATAAGTTCAAGGAACAGAAATAGGCCATTCGGCCCATCAAATCTACTCTGCCATTCAATCATGGCTGATCTATCTCTCCCTCTCAAGCCCATTCTCCTGCCTTCTCCCCATAACCCCCGACACCCGTACTAATCGAGAATCTGTCAAACTCCGCCTTAGAAATATCTATTGACGGTCTCCACAGCCGTCTGTGGCAATAAATTCCACAGATTTTATTAAGGGTTTGGACAGGCTAGAGGCACGAAACATGTTGCCGATGTTGGGGGAGTCCAGAATCAGGGCCAACAGTTTAAGAATAAGGAGTAAGCCATTTAGAACGGAGACGCGGAAACACTTTTTCACACAGAGAGTTGTGAGTCTGTGGAATTCTCTGCCTCAGAGGGCGGTGGAGGCAGGTTCTCTGGATGCTTTCAAGAGAGAGCTAGATAGGGCTCTTAAAGATAGCGGAGTCGGGGGATATGGGGAGAAGGCAGGAACGGGGTACTGATTGGGGATGATCAGCCATGATCACATTGAATGGGCAGTGCTGGCTCGAAGGGCCGAATGGCCTACTCCTGCACCTCTTGTCAATTGTTTATTGTCTATTCACCACCCTCTGACTAAAGAAATTCCTTTCTAAAAGTAAGTCCTTTTATTCTGATGATGTGGCCTCTTTCTTTTTGTTAAACCAGCATCTGCAGTTCCTTATGTCTTAGTCTGTTTAATATCTCTTTCTATGACAACCTCCCCCCTCCCCCCCCCCCCTCATTCCCACTCCCAATCTCAGGAAGCAGTCTGGCAAATCTTTCCTCACTTGCTCTATTTCTGGTCATTCTCAGAAAAAGCAGTCTTGTACACAGCATCCCTGGTGCGGTCTTGCCAGGAACATAAAATAACAGAAAGACCCTTTCAAATGTTTCATTTTTTAATATTTCCGAGATAGGGTGGAAACAGGCCCTTCGGCCCACCGAGTCCGCATTGACCAGCGACCCCCGCACATTAACACTATCCTACACACACACTAGGGACAATTTACACTTATACCACGCTAATTCATCTACACACCTGTACGTCTTTGGAGTGTGGGAGGAAACCGAAGATCTCGGAGGAAACCCACGCAGGTCACGGGGAGAACGTACAAACTCCGTACAGACAAGCACCCGTAGTCGGGATCGAACCCGGGTCTCCGGTGCTGCAATCGCTGTAAGACAGCAACTCTACTGCTGCGCCACCGTAGCCGCCTAGATCTTTGAACCCAGATCCCATTGTGATTAAAGCCAATATATACTGTAATTTGCCTCCACGTACATGAATCTCAGCCGTGACTGCACGTCACCTCCAGTGATTCATGTACCAGAACAACCTGGGCCCTTTAAACCTAGATGAGGGTGGTGGGTGTATGGAATGAGCTGCCAGAGGAGGTGGTCCGTGGCAGGTACTATGGCAACATTTAAGAAGCAGTTAGACAGGTACATGGATAGGACAGGTTTGGAGGGATATGGGCCAAGCGCAGGCAGGTGGGCCTAGTGCAGACGGGACATGTTGTGGGCAAGTTGGGCCGAAGGGCCTGTTTCCTCACTGCGTCACTGCCTCACTCCTGTCCCACTTACGCAACTTTTTCGGCGACTACCGACACCCGTCATAGGTCGTTGCAGGTCGCCGTAAATGTTCAACATGTTGTAAATCCAGCGGCGACCAGAACAAGGAACGACTCTTTGGGCGACTACTCACGACCGTACAGGCTTCACCCCCGCGACATGTCGCCTGTACGGTCGTGAGTCGTCTCCTCAGTCGCCCAAAGAGTCGTAGCGTCTTGCTGGTCGACGCTGAATTTTCAACATCTTGCGCAAGGCATCGTCAGAAAGTTAAAATGGTTTCTCAAATCAAAAGCCGTGGATTTATGACAATGTAAACATATAAATTGTGCTCCCAAATAAATGCCTCCCCTCCCTCCCCAACAGCCGTGTTAAGGCAGGTTTCAGTTCGAAAATTCATTAAGTTATTTATTTATTTTATTTTTGTGGTTTTCTTCAATCAGCTCCTCCTGGAAGAATTCCCTCGGGGCCAAGTCAAGTTGCAGCGAAATAAATTCCATCAGAATAAAAGGACGTACCTTTGGAAAGGAGAAGGAGGAATTTATTTCGCCAGAGGGTGGCGAATCTGTGGAATTCATTGCCACAGACGGCTGTGTGGAGGCCAAGTCATTGGGTATTTCAAAAGCGGATATTGATAGCTTCTTGATCAGTAAGGGTGACAAAGGTGACAGGGAGAAGGCAGGAGAATGTGGTTGAGAGGGAAAGATCAGCCACTAGAGCAGATTTGATGTGCCGAATGGGCCAATTCTGCTCCGTTGACTTATGAACGGTCGGTCACAGTGGCACAGCGGCAGAGTAGCTGCTTTACAGCAAAATGCAGCGCCAGAGACCCGGGTTCGAACCCGACTACGGGTGCTGTCTGTATGGAGTTTGTACGTTCTCCCCGTGATCTGCGTGGGTTTTCTCCGAGATCTTCGGTTTCCTCCCACGCCCCAAAGACGTACAGGTTTGTAGGTTAATTGGCTTGATAAAAATGTAGAATTGTCCAAGTTGGCGATACGCAGAGTACTGCCCTGCCGACTACAAAATTCAGAAGGTTCAGAACTAGGGCGTCACGGTGGCGCAGCGGTAGAGTTGCTGCCTCACAGCGCCAGAGACACGGGTTCGATCCTGACTACGGGTGCCGTCTGCACGAAGTTTGTACCTTCTCCCCTTTAACCTGCGTGGGGTCTCTATGGAATTCTGTGGAATTCTCTGCCAGAGGGCAGTGGAGGCCGGTTCTCTGGATGCTTTCAAGAGAGAGCTAGATAGGGCTCTTAAAGTTAGCGGAGTCAGGGGATATGGGGAGAAGGCAGGAACGGGGTACTGATTGGGGTTGATCAACCATGATCACATTGAATGGCGGTGCTGGCTCGAAGGGCCAAATGGCCTACTCCTGCACCTATTGTCTAATTGTCTATGGTTTCCTCCCACACTCCAAGGACGTACAGGTGTGCAGGTTAATTGGCATGGTATGAATTTAAACTGTCCCTGGTGTGTGTAGGATAGTGTTAATGTGCGGGAGAGTTCGCTGGTCGGCCTGTTCCAGTGCTGTATCTCCGAACTAAACTAACTTTGCAGTAACAAAGTAGGTGTGGTCCACAATTGGAGAACATGTAGGTAACATGTTCCTGATGTTGGGGGAGTCCAGAACCAGGGGCCGCAGTTTAAGAATAAGGGGTAAGCCATTTAGAACGGAGACGAGGAAACACTTCTTCAAACAGAGAGTGTGGAATTCTCTGCATCAGAGGGCGGTGGCGGCCGGTTTTCTGGGTACTTTCAAGAGAGACACACTGAACTTTTATCTCCTGTTCTGTATTATGTTTACATATTCTGTTGTGCTGCAGCAAGCAAGAATCTCACTGTCCTATCTAGAACACATGACAATAAAGGGCCTGTCCCACTGTACGAGTTAATTCAAGAGCTCTCACGAGTTTAAAAAAAAAATCAAACTCGTGGTAAGCACGTAGAATGTACGTAGCGGGTACGTCGGAGCTCGGGGACGTCTCTTAGCGGCTCGTAACGCTAACGGCAGGTACTCGGGAAACGCGGTAAGCTCGTGAAGACTCGTGAAGTTTTTTCAACATGTTGAAAAATGTCCACGAGAGCCCCGAGTACCTACGAGCGGCTATTACCGTAATTCTCCGAGTTCGAATCAGGGAAACTCAGGAGAACTCTTGAATTAGCTCGTACAGTGGGACAGCCCCATAAAACTCTCTTGACTCTTGACTTGAGAGCTAGATAGGGCTCTTAAAGATAGCGGAATCAGAGGATATGGGGAGAAGGCAGGAACGGGGTACTGATTGGGGATGATCAGCCATGATCACATTGAATGGCGGTGCTGGCTCGAAGGGCCGACTGGCCTACTCCTGCACCTATTGTCTATTGTAAAGTAAATCCAAGAGGGTCTACTTGTCACCTGTTTGGATGTGAACCAAAACAATGAGCTTCTTACTTGCTGCAGCTTTAAAGGGTACATTGGTCCTTTACCCAGAATGAAACATAGAAAATAGGTGCAGGAGTAGGCCATTCGGCCCTTCGAGGCCATTCAATGTGATCATGGCTGATCATCCGAACTCAGTATCCTGTACCTGCCTTCTCTCCATACCCCCTGATCCCTTTAGCCACAAGGGATCAGGGGCCACAAGGGCCACAAGGGCCACAAGGTGATGGAACCTAGTTTAGTTGGAGCATTCAGTAGAAACGTTGTTGATATTCTTCTTCCTCGTGTCCGGCCACCTTCAAAATCACGTCTTTCCAGTGGTTGGCGCAGGCGAGCGCGGCGGCATTTGGTTGGGCCAGGTCATCTTCGGTACATTGCGGAGCTTGGCTACATCTCATGATGTGTTCCATGGTTTGAGATTTGCCACACACACGCGCGTCGGAAGTTGTTATTTTCCATTTCTTCATGGACACCTTGCTGCATCCAACCACTGTTGACATTATCCAATGTTGGCATTAAAGATTAGATTAAGCGAGGGATCAAAGAAAGGCTCGGGGAAGGTGGTCAGGAAAACGTCACTGGGGCACTTTGCTCACCGTGGGGGTGTGAGCACCAACATCGACTGCCTGGTTCAATTGGTAACTCATTACTAATCACCAATTGGCAACTCAAACCTAATTACTTGCAACAATAATAATAATAATAATAGATTTTATTTTAAGGGCGCCTAATACCGAGGTCTCTAGGACACCTTACAATTTAAGAAACATATAAACATATAATCAGAGTAAAACAAGTTATAAAGACATCACAAATACACAAATTAAAAACAGAAATTCGATCCAAAAAAAGACTACAACAAAATTCAGAAAACACAACAATGAACAAGTATATGGGGTGGCGCAGCAGTGGAGTTGCTGCCTTACAGCGCAATGGGCCTGTCCCACTTAGGCGACTGTCACAGTCGTAGCAGGTCGCTGAAAAATCGGCGACTGGATTCCCCCCCCCCCCACGGTAATGTCTACAACAATCTACCACATAGTAGACGTCAAGGTACCGTGAGCTACCGCCAACCGGCTGACCCATCAGGACGTCCACCTACGACCACACCTATGACAACCTACGTCCACAAGGTTAGACAATTCAGTCGCCGGTACCTGTTGCCGGTTGACGTAGGCAGTCGTCAATGGAATTCACCGAAGTCAGCACCGGCGACGACCTACGTCATCCTGGCGACAACCTACGACAGCACCTATGTCAGGAGAAGTCGAGCTACGACAAAAGACCACGGTCGCCGAAACGTTTTGAACATTTCAAAATCTAGCGGCAACCAGAAAAACGCTTCGATTATTTGGGCGACTGAGGAGACGACACAGGCGACACCCCGGCGACCATGTGGCGACCGTCTAACCGCCTGTAGCCGGCTAAAAAAAAATCGCCTAAGTGGGACAGGGGCATTAGAGACCCGGGTTCGATCCCGACTACGGGTGGTGTCTGTACGGAGTTTGTACGTTCTCCCCGTGACCATGTGGGTTTTCTCCAACTGCTTCAGTTTCATCCCACACTCCAAAGACGTAGACTTCTGTAAAATTACCGCCCCCCCCCCACCCGTGTGTAGGCTGCGAAACTTGGATAACGTAGAACTGCAGTACGGGCGATCATTGATTGGCCGCAGACTCGGTGGGCGGAAGGGCCCGTTTCCATGCTGTATCTCTAAACTATAGGAATATTATGCATTAACCTTTCCTGTCTGCAGTGTTCATTTACACATCTGTCCCAGAAGATAAGAATGGCAACATAAGAACAGGAGGCAACAAAAACTTCCAAGCTAACCTCCCCCAAATCCACAAAGCACTAAGCGACTGAACTTGGCTCCCTTCCAGACTATTGCTTTGCTAATAATTCTAATCTTTTAATGGCAGAGTAATGCAGCTGCACAAATCTTTCGCGGGACCACACTCGGAGCGCTGTGCACAACAGTTCTGGTCACCCGGCCACAGGAAGGAAGTCGTTAGGTTGGAAAGGGAGCGGGAGAGATTCGCCAGGATGTTGCCCCGAGCTCGTACACTTGAGTTACAAGGGAGGGGTTTGGATAGACTGGGTCTTGTTTACTTTGGAGCATGGCAGGCTAC
>CM075977.1:219893312-219939380 GCA_038087875.1 Malacoraja senta | reverse complement strand
TATTTCGGTAGAGATTTCACTTTTCATTCCAAGTATCCACTCCTGATTAAATTTCGTCGTGTTTATGTTGACATTTTTAATAAAATCCTTCTTTCTCCCCCCCCACCCCACTCTCTCATTTTGTCTCCTCCTGCTGGCCAGCCACCATAACGGCTGCTGCCGACCGCTCTGCTCCAAAAACGAAGCCTTTTTTTTTTTCGCTAGCGATTTTCGCCCCGGGTCTGAAGCACGTTCGGGGTCTAGACCTAACAGGTCTGCACTTGTCTAGTAACAATTAAAACTATGCACCTTTTTTTAAATTACTTGTCTCCTTTCTCCGTCAGACCAGCAGACCCTAGTAGTTCCGTGACTTCAGAGTCGGGTCTGATTGTCTGTCTAGTTTAGAGATACAGCGTGGAAATAGACCCTTCGGCCCTACCAAGTCCACACCGACCAGCAATCCCCGCACATTAACACTATCCTACACACACACTAGGACAATTTTACATTTATACCAAGCCAATTCGCCTACAAACCTGTGCGCCTTTGGAGCGTGGAGGAAACCGGAGCTCCAGAGAAAACCCACGCAGATCATGCCGAGATCGTACAAACTCCGTACAGGCAGCACCCGTATCAGGATTGAACCTGGGTCTCTGGCGCTGTAAGACAGTAGCTCTACCACTGTGCTTACTGTGCTTCCACTGTTGTTCTATGATGGTCTCGGTCATATTGTTTAGAATGTGTGAGTTGAATATTTAACGCAACGTTTAAGAAACATTTAGACAGGTGAATGGATTAGACAGGTTTGGAGGGGATATGGTGGCCAAGCGTAGGCAAGTGGGACTAGTGTAGATGGAACATGTTGGTCGTTTGTGGGGCAAGTTGGGGCTGAAGGGCCTGTTTCCGAACTGGATGATCCCTCCATGACTCTATTTAGAGTGGAGCCACGGGAAAGCAATATCAATAAATTTGAGTCAAAACAACCTGAGGTTTTGATCGCAGCCCATCTTTGTAATTTGTGATTTATTCATACAGAGTCCTTTTGCTTCACAATTGTGTGGCGCACTGGTTGAGGAAGTGAGGGACCAGGGGAGGAATTTGCAATCACCGTAGGATCGCAGCGGTAGAGTTGCCTGCCTTACAGCGAATGCAGCGCCGGAGACCCGGTTTCGATCCCGACTACGGGTGCTTGTCTGTACGGAGTTTGTACCTTCTCCCCCGTGACCTGCGTGGGTTTTCTCCGAGTTCTTCGGTTTCCTCCCACACTCCAAAGACGTACAGGTTTGTACGTTGACAATTGAGTTAGATAGAGCTCTGGGGGCTAGTGGAATCCAGGGATATGGGGAGAAGGCAGTACGGGTTATTGATTGGGGACCATCAGCCATGATCACAATGAATGGCGGTGCTGGCTCGAGGGCCGAATGGCCTCCTCCTGCACCTGTTTTCTATGTTTTCTGTTTTCTATCTAGGTTAATTGGCTTGGTAAATGTAAAAACTGTCCCTAGTGGTGTAGGATAGTGTTAGTGGTGTGGGGATCGCTGGTCAGCGCGGACCCAGTGGGCCGAAAGTCCTGTTTCTCCGCGCTGTATCTCTAAACTAAACTGAAGTAAACTTTCACACTTGAAGAGTACAAGGTGGTGCCAAACACATGTACGCTATGTGCCCTGTGTACTGCCTCAGTGTAATCTTCTATTTTTACACTGTAACAATTACGCTCTTGGATGTGGATGTGATTGTGCTTATATATAGTAAGATTATATATATATAGTAAGATCGCAGGCGGTTCATGTGACACTGAAGTGCCATTGAAACCACGAACCGGGTGTTAAAATGGTCTTCCGACGACTGAGCTATTCTGAGCTGGATTAAAGGGCCTGCCCCACGTAGGCTATTTTTAGGCGACTGCCGGTTACTGTCAGAGTCGTAGCAGGTCGCTGAGACTGGACCCCCCTCCCCCCCCCCCCCTTCGACATAAAATTTGAAATAGAATCATTACTTTAACAACAACAAAAACCCGAAGTCAGCACCGGCGACAACCTATGTCTTCCTGGTGACAACCCACGACAGCACCTACGTCAGGAGAAGACGAGCTACAGCAAGCCCATGGTCGCCGACTGGCGCCGAAAGGTTTGAACATTTTCAAAATCCATCGGTGACCAGAAAAACGCTACGACTCTTTGGGCGACTGAGGAGGCGACTCGCGACCATACAGGGCGACAACCCCCCGGTGACCATGTTGGCGACAGCCTAGTTGCCTGTAGTCGCCTAAAAAATCGCCTAAGTGGGACAGGGGCATAACTCAGCAGTCAAGCAGTCTGAAGAAGGGTCGTGACCTGAATCGTCACCCATTCCTTCTCTCCAGAGATGCTGCCTGTCCCGCTGAGTTCCTCCAGCTTTTTGTGTCTTATCTTCGGTTTAAACCAGCATCTGAATGAATGAATGAATAAGTTTATTGGCCAAGTATTCACATGCAAGGAATTTGCCTTGGTGCTCCGCCCACAAGTGACAACATGACATACAGTGACAGTTAGGAATGACACATACATTAAGCATTAATAATAAAACATTATTGATTAAACATGTGAATTATATAAAATACCAGAGCAAAAGGAGGCTACAGATTTTTGGTTATTGAGTAGAGCTACTGCTCGTGGAAAAAAACTAGTTTTTATGTCTGGCTGTGGCGGCTTAGACAGTCCGGTCGCCTTCCAGAGGGAAGTGATTCAAAGAGTTTGTGGCCAGGGTGAGAGGGGTCAGAGATGATCTTACCCGCTCGCTTCCTGGCCCTTTGCAGTGTACAGTTAGGTTCGTCAATGGAGGGAAGGTTGCGGCCATCTGGCAGTTCCTTCTTACACACATGGTCCACTGCTGGCTGTGGAGAAGGTGATAATAAGTGCATGCAAACAGTGAAACTAAGCAGATGACAGTGAAACTAGTAGAATGACAAGGGTGGGGTAGGGGTTGGAGAGAGAGGTAATGCAGGGGTTCTTAAACATAGAAACATAGAAACATAGAAATTAGGTGCAGGGAGTAGGCCATTCGGCCCTTTCGAGCCTGCACCACCATTCAATATGATCATGGCTGATCATCCACTCAGTATCCCGTACCTGCCTTCTCTCCATACCCTCTGATCCCTTTAGCCACAAGGGCCACATCTAGCTCCCTCTTAAATATAGCCAATGAACTGGCCTCGACTACCCTCTGTGGCAGAGAGTTCCAGAGATTCACCACTCTCTGTGTGAAAAAAGTTCTTCTCATCTCGGTTTTAAAGGGTTTCCCCCTTATCCTTAAGCTGTGACCTATTCGTCTCCTTTTCCATTTCCCCAGCGATGCTGCCTGACCCTCTGAGTTACAATAGACAATAGGTGCAGGAGTAGGCCATTCGCCCTTCGAGCCAGCACCGCCATTCAATGTGATCATGGCTGGGTCATCCCCAATCAGTACTCCGTTCCTGCCTTCTCCCCATATCCCCCCCGACTCCGCTATCTTTAAGAGCCCTATCTAGCTCTCTCTTGAAAGCATCCAGAGAACCTGCCTCCACCGCCCTCTGAGGCAGAGAATTCCACAGACTCACAACTCTCTGTGAGGAAAAGTGTTTCCTCGTCTCCGTTCTAAATGGCTTACTCCTTATTCTTAAACTGTGGCCCCTGGGTTCTGGACACCCCCAACATCGGGAACATGTTTCCTGCCTCTAGCGTGACCAAACCCTTAACAATCTTATATGTTTCAATGATTTTCCCTCTTCATCCTTCTAAACTCCAGAGTCTACAAGCCCAGCCGCTCCATTCTCTCAGGCATATGACAGTCCCGCCATCCCGGGAATTAACCTTGTAAACCTACGCTGCACTCCCTCAATAGCAAGAATGTCCTTCCTCAAATTAGGGGACTTTGCGTCTATCTTTGGGTGTAAACCAGCGTCTGGAGTTCCTTGCCTGCACATGTGTTCATGTCTCTTTTGCTGCTGCTGCTGCAAGTACTAATTTAATAGTTTCTGTTCCGGGTCATATGACCACACCACCCGGGGCGGCACGGTGGCCCAGCAGTAGAGTTGCTGCCTCACAGCACCAGAGACCCGTTGTTCGATCCCGACTACGGGTCCTGTCTGTACGGAGTTTGCATGTTCTCACGTGACCAGCGTGGGGCTTTCTCCGGGATCTCCGGTTTCCTCCCACACTCCAAAGACGTGCAGGTTTGTAGGTTGATTGGCTTTGGTATAAATTGTAAATTCTCACTGGTGTGTAGGGATAGTGTTAATGTGCGGGGATCGCTGGTCGGCATGAGCTCGATGGGCCCCCCCCCCCCCCCCCCCCCCCCCCCCCCCCCCCCCCCACCCCCCCCCCCCCCCCCCCCCCCACCCCCCCCCCCACCCCCCCCCCCACCCCCCCCCCCCCCCCCCCCCCCCCCCCCCCCCCCCCCCCCCCCCCCCCCCCCCCCCCCCCCCCCCCCCCCCCCCCCCCCACCCCCCCCCCCCCCCCCCCCCCCCCCCCCCCCCCCCCCCCCCCCCCCCCACCCCCCCCCCCCCCCCCCCCCCCCCCCCCCCCCCCCCCCCCCCCCCCCCCCCCCCCCCCCCCCCCCCCCCCCCCCCCCCCCCCCCCCCCCCCCCCCCCCCCCCCCCCCCCCCCCCCCCCCCCCCCCCCCCCCCCCCCCCCCCCCCCCCCCCCCCCCCCCCTCCCCCCCCCCCCCCCCCCCCCCCCCCCCCCCCCCCCCCCCCCCCCCCCCCCCCCCCCCCCCCCCCCCCCCCCCCCCCCCCCCCCCCCCCCCCCCCCCCCCCCCCCCCCCCCCCCCCCCCCCCCCCCCCCCCCCCCCCCCCCCCCCCCCCCCCCCCCCCCCCCCCCCCCCCCCCCCCCCCCCCCCCCCCCCCCCCCCCCCCCCCCCCCCCCCCCCCCCCCCCCCCCCCCCCCCCCCCCCCCCACCCCCCCCCCCCCCCCCCCCCCCCCCCCCCCCCCCCCCCCCCCACCCCCCCCCCCCCCCCCCCACCCCCCCCCCCCCCCCCCCCCCCCCCCCCCCCCCCCCCCCCCCCCCCCCCCCCCCCCCCCCCCCCCCCCCCCCCCCCCCCCCCCCCCCCCCCCCCCCCCCCCCCCCCCCCCCCCCCCCCCCCCACCCCCCCCCCCCCCCCCCCCCCCCCCCCCCCCCCCCCCCCCCCCCCCCCCCCCCCCCCCCCCCCACCCCCACCCCCCCCCCCCCCCCCCCCCCCCCCCCCCCCCCCCCCCCCCCCCCCCCCCCCCCCCCCCCCCCCCCCCCCCCCCCCCCCCACCCCCCCCCCCCCCCCCCCCCCCCCCCCCCCCCCCCCCCCCCCCCCCCCCCCACCCCCCCCCCCCCCCCCCCCCCCCCACCCCCCCCCCCCCCCCCCCCCCCACCCCCCCCCCCCCCCCCCCCCCCCCCCCCCACCCCCCCCCCCCCCCCCCCCCCCCCCCCCCCCCCCCCCCCCCCCCCCCCCCACCCCACCCCCCCCCCCCCCCCCCCCCCCCCCCCCCCCACCCCCCCCCCCCCCCCCCCCCCCCCCCCCCCCCCCCCCCCCCCCCCCCCCCCCCCCCCCCCCCCCCCCCCCCCCCCCCCCCCCCCCCCCCCCCCCCCCCCCCCCCCCCCCCCCCCCCCGAAGGGCCTGTTTCGGCGGTGTATCTCTAAATCTAAAAAACAAAATAAAACAAACGACTCTTGAGAACAAGGTACACAAAAATGCTGGAGAAACTCAGCGGGTGCAGCAGCATCTATGGAGCGAAGGAAATAGGTAACGTTTCGGGCCGAAACCCTTCTAGCAGTCTGAAGAAGGGTTTCGGCCCGAAACGTTACCTATTTCCTTCGCTCCATAGATGCTGCTGCACCCGCTGAGTTTCTTCAGCATTTTTGTGTACCTTCGATTTTCCAGCATCTGCAGTTCCTTCTTTAACTCTTGAGAACAAATGTTTAAGAAAGAACTGCAGATGCTGGATAAATCGAAGGTAGACAAAAATGCTGGAGAAACTCAGCAGGTGAGGGCAGCATCTATGGAGCAAAGGAATAGGTGATGTTTCGGCTCGAGGCTCTTCTTCAGACCCTTCTTCCCTGCCTCAACTACCTCCTCCGTCTGAAGAAGGGTCTCGACCCGAAACATCACCTATTCCTTCGCTCCATAGATGACAATAGACAATAGGTGCAGGAGTAGGCCATTCGGCCATTTGAGCCAGCACCACCATTCAATGTGATCATGGCTGATCGTCCCCAATCAGTACCCCGTTCCTGCCTTCTCCCCATATCCCCTGACTCTGCTATCTTTAAGAGCCCGATCTAGCTCTCTCTTGAAAGTATCCAGAAGCTGCCTCACCCGCTGAGTTTCTCCTGCATTTTTGTCTACTTTGAGAACAAATGGGTCTCATTTGCACCTGTTTTCTACCTGCAAATAAAGTATGCGTAAAATTCATTTGGTTCCTTCCTCTGATGTCCCATTGCCATGGCAGTCTCTCTGGCAGTGACACTGGCTGTCATGGGGACGATACCTGAAGGCTAAAAAACAAGTCTCAACCTCCCTTAGGCCACAGCTGTGATCTCCCCAGGCCTCGGCAGGCGTGAATCACACGTGTTGTATTGTTAGTTGTCAGCCCTGGGGCTAAGCCTGCTCTTGGATCTTGATCTTGAATTAAAGGAACATTTCTTCCATTTATTGACACTCATTGCTGGTGTATGCCTGTTGTGCATCAGCACCATAAGGCATCGACTCATAGAGTGATACAGCGTGGAAACCGGCCCTCTGCCCAACTTGTCCACACGGGCGACACTAGTCCCACCCGCCTGCATCTGGCCCATATCCCTCCAAACCTGTCCTATCCATGTACCTGTCTAACTGTTTCCTAAACTTTGGGGATATTCCCTGCCTCAACTACCTCCTCTGGCAGCTCGTTCCATACACCCACCACCCTTTACATTGATACATACAAAATAGGTGCAGGAGAAGGCCATTCGGCCCTTCGAGCCAGCACCGCCATTCAATGTGATCATGGCTGACCATCCACAATCAGTACCCTGTTCCTGCCTTCTCCCCATATCGCTTGATTCCGCTAGCCCTAAGAGCTCTATCTAACTCTCTTTTGAATGCATCCAGTGAATCGGCCTCCACTGCCTTCTGTGGGGGCAGAGAATTCCACAAATTCACAACTCTCTGGGTGAAAACGTTTTTCCTCATCTCCGTTCTGAATGGCCTACCCCTTAATCTTAAACTGGCGGTAGACAAAAGTGCTGGAGAAACTCAGCGGGTGCAGCAGCATCTATGAGCGAAGGAAATAGGCAACGTTTCGGGGCCGAAACCCTTCTTCAGACTGATGTAGGGTGGGGGCTCTTAATCTTAATCTTAAACTGTGGCCCCTTGTTCTGGACTCCCCCAACATCGGAACATGTTTTCTGCATCTAGCGTGTCCAATCCCTCAAGAATTTTATGTTTCCATAAGATCCCCTCTCATCCATCTAAAATCCAGTGAATACAAGCCCAGCTGTTCCATTCTTTCATCATATGTCAGTCCCGCCATCCCAGAATTAACCTGGTGAGCCTACGCTGCACACCCTCAATAGCAATAATGGTCCTTTCTCTAATTAGAAGACCGTGTGTGGAAAAAGTTACCCCTCGGAATCCTATTAAATCTTTTCCCCCTTCACCTTAAAAAACCTACGTCCTCTGGTTCTCGATTCCCCAACTTGGGGCAAGAGATTCTGTGCATCTGCCTGATCTATTCCTCTCGATTTTCTACACCTCTATAAGATCACCCCTCATAGGAAGGAACTGCAGATGTCCGTTTACACCAAAGATAAACACACAATGCTGGAGTAACTCGGCAGGTCGGGCAGGCATCTCTGAGGAAAAGGAATAGGTGACGTTTCAGATCAAGATCCCCCCTTCAGACTGAAGAAGGGTCTCTACCAGAAATGTCGCCTATTCATTTTCTCCCGATATGCTGCTTGAGCCGCTTAGTTACTCCAGCACTTTGTGTTAATCTGCAGCACTATAATGCAACTCCCATTTAGTGCACCATTTCAGGATTACTTTTTTTAACTGGTTAAGGGCCTGTCCCACTTACGCGACCTTGACTCGCAAATTACGCAACCTCGTGGTCGCTTGAGGCGTACGGGCACCGTATGGCCGCGGGGCCGGTCCCACTTAGAAGCACGGAGGGGGTATGGAGTTGTGCGGGGGCTGGTCCCGACATCGCGCGGGGGCTCCGAAATTCTTGCAGTGGCCGAAATCTTCGCGGCCCCAAAGGCCTGTCGGCACGCAGGCGCATTGCGGTCGTACGCAGCGTCTTGACAGCGTAGCCTAGCGCGTGGCGTTGCACGATGATGTCACCGCCCGGCGGTGGTGTTGCGTGATGACGTCACCGCCCGACACCGTCCGACGCCCCAAATTCAGTCGGCCCGCCATCTGGCCAGCTGATTGGTAAGCATGACGTAAATTACGTCACGCGCGAACTTCGCGTGAACTCCGCTTCCGGTTGGTCGCGCCAAACGCACGCAATCGCATGCAAGTGGGACAGGCCCTTTAGTGACAGGAAATTCTAAGATATTGAAGCAAGAATAAGCCCCTTGCATCTGGTGGGCAAGATTGTAAATTGGCACTAGTGTGTATGATAACGTTATTGTATGGGGATCGCTGGTCGGCATGGGCCTCTGTGGGCTGAAGGTCCTGTTTCTGGTGCTGTGTCTTTTTATTTGGTTATTTTGACTATTCTTTGACTATTCCCAGTCCAGAATGTCAAGTCTAATTAATCCTGTTGCCTGTTTTAAGTTTCTTTGTTGAGCATTACTAATCGCATCGAGCAGCTGAGTCCTGCAAACCGTGGAAGCTCGTAATGATATCAGAAGCCCAATGGACATGCACTTTTAATGGTTTGTTTTTACAAATGCACTGGTTCATACGTTCACAAGTTATAGGAGTAGAGCCAGGCCATTCGGCCCATCAAGTCTATTCCGCCATTCGGTCATGGCTGATCTATCTTTCTCTCTCACCCCCATTCTCCCCGTAACCCCTGACACCCTACGGATCAAGAATTTGTCAATCTCCGCCTTAAAAATATCCACTGACTTGGCCTCCACAGCCGCCTTTGGCAATGAATCCCACAGATTCACCTCTCTCTTCCCTCCTCATCTCTTTAGCACTGTGCTTTTTGATTTCTCTTTTTGTTGCCCTATAGTGTGGTAATAGGCCCTTCGCCCACAGTGTCTATGTTGGCCATTACCTGTCTAGACTGATCCAATATTCCAGCAGCCTACCTGTAGCTCTCGATGCCAGTACCATTGGGGTGAATCTCCTCTGTGACGTAGGGCCGAATGGTCTACTGCACCTATTGTTTATTGTCTATTTAGGGCTCTTAAAAATAGCGGAGTCAGGGGGATATGGGGAGAAGGCAGGAACGGGGTGCTGATTGTGGATGATCAGCCATGATCACATTGAATGGCGGTGCTGGCTCGAAGGGCCGAATGGCCTACTCGTGCACACAATTGTGTATTGTCTATTGACGTCTCCAACAATATCATCTTAAAATCTTTATTTTTTAAAAGGTTGCTCACTTGTTTTACAGAGCAGGCATTTATGAATCTGTAACAAAGGGGGTGGGATGTCCTAATTGATTTTTGAGCCCACCAAAACAGCAGGGATATTAAAATTGAAATTCATCTGAAGCAAAATGTGAAATAAACTTGTGTAGGAGTGAACTGCAGACGCTGGTTTACATTGAAGATAGACGCAAGATGCAGGAGTAACTCAGCGGTCAGGCAGCATCTCTGGAGAATATGGATAGGTGTGCTGCCTGACCCGCTGAGTTACTCCAGCATTTGGTGAAAAACTTGCTTTATTTACAAGGACGGCACGGTGGCACAACAGTAGAGCTACTGCTTCACAGCACCAGAGACATGGGTTCGATCCCGACTACGGGTGCTGTCTGTACAGAACATAGAACTGCCAATGAACCTGTGGCCCACAATGTTTGTGACGAGCATGATGTCTAGCTGAACTGATCTCTCTGCTTGCCTATGATCTATATCTTTCCATGCCCTGCTCTTCCGTATGCCCATGGTACCCACGCTGACCAACATGTTCCATCCACACTAGTCCAACCTGTCTGAGTTTGACCCATATCCCTCAAAACCTATCCTATCCATGTACCTTTAGTTTAGTTTAGAGATGCAGACCTTCGGCCCACCGAGTCCGCGCCGACCAGCGATCCCCGCACATTAACACCATCCTACACGCACCAGGGACAATTTACAATTATACCAATCCAATTAACCTACAAACCTGCACGTCTTTGGGAGTGTGGGGAGGAAACCGAAGATCTCGGAGAGAACCCACGCAGGTCACGGGGAGAACGTACAAACTCCGTACAGACAGCACCCGTAGGTCGGGATCGAACCCAAGTCTCTGGCTCTGTAAGCACTGTAAGGCAGCAACTCTACCGCTGCGCCACTGTGCTGCCTCAAATATGACAGTGGTGTCCAATTTTTTTTAAACATTGCAATAATACCTGCCTCCGCTACCTTGACCAGCAGCTCGTTCCATATACCCACCATCCTATGTTTTTTTTTTTTAAATCGCTTATTAAATCTTTCCCCCCCCCTTCACCTTAAATCTATGTCCTCTGGTTCTTGATTCCCTCCTCTGGCTAAAAGACTAATTCCTAGGCTATTGTTTAAAAAAAAAATACACCACTGTCATATCTGCCTCCAACACATACCAGGCACTCAGCATCCTCTATGTTAAAAAAAAAAAAAAAGGTCCTCCCATAGTCATAGATACATGGCTGATCTATCTCTCCCTCCTAACCCCATTCTCCTGACTTCTCCCCACAACCTCTGATACCTGTCCATGTACCTGTCTGTTTCTCAACGTTGGGATAGTCCCAGCCTCATCTACCTCTTCTGGCAGCTTGTTCTGTACACCCACCACCCTTCGTGTGAAAATGTTACAGGATTCCTATTAAATCTCTTTCCCCCCCCTGCCTTAAACCTATGCCCTCTGGTCCTCGATTCCCCTACTCTGGGCAAGAGACTCTGTGCGTTTACCCGATCTATTCCTCTCATGATTTTGTACCCCTCATCCTCCTGCGCTCCAACCTGCTCAACCTCTCCCTATAGCTCAGGCCCTTGGTCCTGGCAACATCCCCATAAATCTTCTCGTTCTGTTTACAAATCTGTTAAGCTGCTGCAGATAAAAGACTCTTCTCATCCCATTACTGCGGATCGTAAACTCAATTTAGTGCTCTTAGCTTGTCTCCTGGGCCATAAAAAGATCAGCTGATTCATCAACCCATCCTTGCCGAGTTGGGACGAGCTGCTGGAAATAATTTTGTTCGCAATCCTTCAGTGATGTTGATGCTTAGTTACACGGCAATCTTTACAACCTTTAACCCAATTTATCGAAATACAGCGAGATAGACACAGAGTGCTGGAGTAACTCAGCAGGTCAGGCAGCATCTGTGGAGAACATGGATAGGTGACGTTTCACAGAGCGCTGGAGTAACTCAGCAGGTCAGGCAACATCTCTGCAGAACATAGATAGGTAACTGTCTCGGGTCGAGACCTTTCTTCCGAAGTCTGAAATGTCGCCGAAACGTCACCTATCCATGTTCTTCAGAGATGCTGCCTGACCCGCTGAGTTACTCCAGCGCTCTGTGAAACGTCACCTATCCATGTTCTCCACAGATGCTGCCTGACCTGCTGAGTTACTCCAGCACTCTGTGTCTATCTCGCTGTATTTCGATAAATTGGGTTAAAGGTTGTAAAGATTGCCGTGTAACTAAGCATCAACATCACTGAAGGATTGCGAACAAAATTATTTCCAGCAGCTCGTCCAACTCGGCAAGGATGGGTTGATGAATCAGCTGATCTTTTATGGCCCAGGAGACAAGCTAAGAGCACTAAATTGAGTTTACGATCCGCAGTAATGGGATGAGAAGAGTCTTTTATCTGCAGCAGCTTAACAGATTTGTAAACAGAAGAGAAGATTTATGGGGATGTTGCCAGGACCCAAGGGCCTGAGCTATAGGGAGAGGTTGAGCAGGTTGGAGCGCAGGAGGATGAGGGGTACAAAATCATGAGAGGAATAGATCGGGTAAACGCACAGAGTCTCTTGCCCAGAGTAGGGGAATCGAGGACCAGAGGGCATAGGTTTAAGGCAGGGGGGGGAAAGAGATTTAATAGGAATCTGTAACATTTTCACACGAAGGGTGGTGGTGTACAGAACAAGCTGCCAGAAGAGGTAGATGAGGCTGGGACTATCCCAACGTTTGAGAAACAGACAGGTACATGGACAGGTATCAGAGGTTGTGGGGAGAAGTCAGGAGAATGGGGTTAGGAGGGAGAGATAGATCAGCCATGTATCTATGACTATGGGAGGACCTATTTTTTTTTTTTTTAACATAGAGGATGCTGAGTGCCTGGTATGTGTTGGAGGCAGATATGACAGTGGTGTATTTTTTTTTAAACAATAGCTAGGAATTAGTCTTTTAGCCAGAGGAGGGAATCAAGAACCAGAGGACATAGATTTAAGGTGAAGGGGGGGGGAAAGATTTAATAAGCGATTTAAAAAAAAAAAACATAGGATGGTGGGTATATGGAACGAGCTGCTGGTCAAGGTAGCGGAGGCAGGTATTATTGCAATGTTTAAAAAAAATTGGACACCACTGTCATATTTGAGGCAGCACAGTGGCGCAGCGGTAGAGTTGCTGCCTTACAGTGCTTACAGAGCCAGAGACTTGGGTTCGATCCCGACTACGGGTGCTGTCTGTACGGAGTTTGTACGTTCTCCCCGTGACCTGCGTGGGTTCTCTCCGAGATCTTCGGTTTCCTCCCACACTCCAAAGACGTGCAGGTTTGTAGGTTAATTGGATTGGTATAATTGTAAATTGTCCCTGGTGCGTGTAGGATGGTGTTAATGTGCGGGGATCGCTGGTCGGCGCGGACTCGGTGGGCCGAAGGTCTGCATCTCTAAACTAAACTAAAGGTACATGGATAGGATAGGTTTTGAGGGATATGGGTCAAACTCAGACAGGTTGGACTAGTGTGGATGGAACATGTTGGTCAGCGTGGGTACATGGGCATACGAAGAGCAGGGCATGGAAAGATATAGATCATAGGCAAGCAAGAGATCAGTTCAGCTAGACATCATGCTCGTCACAAACATTGTGGGCCACAGGTTCATTGGCAGTTCTATGTTCTGTACAGACAGCACCCGTAGTCGGGATCGAACCCATGTCTCTGGTGCTGTGAAGCAGTAGCTCTACTGTTGTGCCACCGTGCCGTCCTTGTAAATAAAGCAAGTTTTTCACCAAATGCTGGAGTAACTCAGCGGGTCAGGCAGCACACCTATCCATATTCTCCAGAGATGCTGCCTGACCCGCTGAGTTACTCCTGCATCTTGCGTCTATCTTCAATGTAAACCAGCGTCTGCAGTTCACTCCTACACAAGTTTATTTCACATTTTGCTTCAGATGAATTTCAATTTTAATATCCCTGCTGTTTTGGTGGGCTCAAAAATCAATTAGGACATCCCACCCCTTTGTTACAGATTCATAAATGCCTGCTCTGTAAACAAGTGAGCAACCTTTTAAAAAATAAAGATTTTAAGATGATATTGTTGGAGACGTCAATAGACAATACACAATTGGTGCACGAGTAGGCCATTCGGCCCTTCGAGCCAGCACCGCCATTCAATGTGATCATGGCTGATCATCCACAATCAGCACCCCGTTCCTGCCTTCTCCCCATATCCCCTGACTCCGCTATTTTTAAGAGCCCTAAATAGACAATAAACAATAGGTGCAGTAGACCATTCGGCCCTACGTCACAGAGGAGATTCACCCAATGGTACTGGCATCGAGAGCTACAGGTAGGCTGCTGGAATATTGGATCAGTCTAGACAGGTAATGGCCAACATAGACACTGTGGGCCGAAGGGCCTATTACCACACTATAGGGCAACAAAAAGAGAAATCAAAAAGCACAGTGCTAAAGAGATGAGGAGGAAGAGAGAGGTGAATCTGTGGGATTCATTGCCAAAGGCGGCTGTGGAGGCCAAGTCAGTGGATATTTTTAAGGCGGAGATTGACAAATTCTTGATCCGTACGGGTGTCAGGGGTTACGGGGAGAATGGGGGTGAGAGAGAAAGATAGATCAGCCATGACCGAATGGCGGAATAGACTTGATGGGCCGAATGGCCTGGCTCTACTCCTATAACTTGTGAACGTATGAACCAGTGCATTTGTAAAAACAAACCATTAAAAGTGCATGTCCATTGGGCTTCTGATATCATTACGAGCTTCCACGGTTTGCAGGACTCAGCTGCTCGATGCGATTAGTAATGCTCAACAAAGAAACTTAAAAACAGGCAACAGGATTAATTAGACTTGACATTCTGGACTGGGAATAGTCAAAGAATAGTCAAAATAACCAAATAAAAAGACACAGCACCAGAAACAGGACCTTCAGCCCACAGAGGCCATGCCGACCAGCGATCCCATACAATAACGTTATCATACACACTAGTGCCAATTTACAATCTTGCCCACCAGATGCAAGGGGCTTATTCTTGCTTCAATATCTTAGAATTTCCTGTCACTAAAGGGCCTGTCCCACTTGCATGCGATTGCGTGCGTTTGGCGCGACCAACCGGAAGCGGAGTTCACGCGAAGTTCGCGCGTGACGTAATTTACGTCATGCTTACCAATCAGCTGGCCAGATGGCGGGCCGACTGAATTTGGGGCGTCGGACGGTGTCGGGCGGTGACGTCATCACGCAACACCACGCCGGGCGGTGACATCATCGTGCAACGCCACGCGCTAGGCTACGCTGTCAAGACGCTGCGTACGACCGCAATGCGCCTGCGTGCCGACAGGCCTTTGGGGCGCGAAGATTTCGGCCACTGCAAGAATTTCGGAGCCCCGCGCGATGTCGGGACCAGCCCCGCACAACTCCATACCCCTCCGTGCTTCTAAGTGGGACCGGCCCCGCGCGGCCATACGGTGCCCGTACGCCTCAAGCGACCACGAGGTTGCGTAATTTGCGAGTCAAGGTCGCGTAAGTGGGACAGGCCCTTAACCAGTTAAAAAAAAGTAATCCTGAAATGGTGCACTAAATGGGAGTTGCATTATAGTGCTGCAGATTAACACAAAGTGCTGGAGTAACTAAGCGGCTCAAGCAGCATATCGGGGAGAAAATGAATAGGCGACATTTCTGGTAGAGACCCTTCTTCAGTCTGAAGGGGGGATAAGAAGGGGGATCTACCAGAAACTGTCAGCCTATTCCTTTTCTTCAGAGATGCTGCCCTTGAGCCGCTTAGTTACTCCAGCACTTTGTGTGTTTATCTTTGGTGTAAACGGACATCTGCAGTTCCTTCCTATGAGGGGTGATCTTATAGAGGTGTAGAAAATCAAGAGAGGAATAGATCAGGCAGATGCACAGAGTCTCTTGCCCCAAGTTGGGGAATCGAGAACCAGAGGACGTAGGTTTTTTTAAGGTGAAGGGGGAAAAGATTTAATAGGATTCCGAGGGGTAACTTTTTCCACACACGGTCTTCTAATTAGAGAAAGGACATTATTGCTATTGAGGGAGTGCAGCGTAGGCTCACCAGGTTAATTCCTGGGATGGCGGGACTGACATATGATGAAAGAATGGAACAGCTGGGCTTGTATTCACTGGAATTTAGATGGATGAGAGGGGATCTTATGGAAACATAAAATTCTTGAGGGATTGGACACGCTAGATGCAGAAAACATGTTCCCGATGTTGGGGGAGTCCAGAACAAGGGGACACAGTTTAAGATTAAGAGCCCCCACCCTACATCAGTCTGAAGAAGGGTTTCGGCCCGAAACGTTGCCTATTTCCTTCACTCCATAGATGCTGCTGCACCCGCTGAGTTTCTCCAGCACTTTTGTCTACCGCCAGTTTAAGATTAAGGGGTAGGCCATTCAGAACGGAGATGAGGAAAAACGTTTTCACCCAGAGAGTTGTGAATTTGTGGAATTCTCTGCCCCACAGAGAATTCCGCAGTGGAGGCCGATTCACTGGATGCATTCAAAAGAGAGTTAGATAGAGCTCTTAGGGCTAGCGGAATCAAGCGATATGGGGAGAAGGCAGGAACAGGGTACTGATTGTGGATGGTCAGCCATGATCACATTGAATGGCGGTGCTGGCTCGAAGGGCCGAATGGCCTTCTCCTGCACCTATTTTGTATGTATCAATGTAAAGGGTGGTGGGTGTATGGAACGAGCTGCCAGAGGAGGTAGTTGAGGCAGGGAATATCCCCAAAGTTTAGGAAGCAGTTAGACAGGTACATGGATAGGACAGGTTTGGAGGGATATGGGCCAGATGCAGGCGGGTGGGACTAGTGTCGCCCGTGTGGACAAGTTGGGCCAGAGGGCCGGTTTCCACGCTGTATCACTCTATGAGTCGATGCCTTATGGTGCTGATGCACAACAGGCATACACCAGCAATGAGTGTCAATAAATGGAAGAAATGTTCCTTTAATTCAAGATCAAGATCCAAGAGCAGGCTTAGCCCCAGGGCTGACAACTAACAATACAACACGTGTGATTCACGCCTGCCGAGGCCTGGGGAGATCACAGCTGTGGCCTAAGGGAGGTTGAGACTTGTTTTTTAGCCTTCAGGTATCGTCCCCATGACAGCCAGTGTCACTGCCAGAGAGACTGCCATGGCAATGGGACATCAGAGGGAAGGAACCAAATGAATTTTACGCATACTTTATTTGCAGGTAGAAAACAGGTGCAAATGAGACCCATTTGTTCTCAAAGTAGACAAAAATGCAGGAGAAACTCAGCGGGTGAGGCAGCTTCTGGATACTTTCAAGAGAGAGCTAGATCGGGCTCTTAAAGATAGCAGAGTCAGGGGATATGGGGAGAAGGCAGGAACGGGGTACTGATTGGGGACGATCAGCCATGATCACATTGAATGGTGGTGCTGGCTCAAATGGCCGAATGGCCTACTCCTGCACCTATTGTCTATTGTCATCTATGGAGCGAAGGAATAGGTGATGTTTCGGGTCGAGACCCTTCTTCAGACGGAGGAGGTAGTTGAGGCAGGGAAGAAGGGTCTGAAGAAGAGCCTCGAGCCGAAACATCACCTATTCCTTTGCTCCATAGATGCTGCCTCACCTGCTGAGTTTCTCCAGCATTTTTGTCTACCTTCGATTTTTCCAGCATCTGCAGTTCTTTCTTAAACATTTGTTCTCAAGAGTTAAAGAAGGAACTGCAGATGCTGGAAAATCGAAGGTACACAAAAATGCTGAAGAAACTCAGCGGGTGCAGCAGCATCTATGGAGCGAAGGAAATAGGTAACGTTTCGGGCCGAAACCCTTCTTCAGACTGCTAGAAGGGTTTCGGCCCGAAACGTTACCTATTTCCTTCGCTCCATAGATGCTGCTGCACCCGCTGAGTTTCTCCAGCATTTTTGTGTACCTTGTTCTCAAGAGTCGTTTGTTTTATTTTGTTTTTTAGATTTAGAGATACACCGCCGAAACAGGCCCTTCGGCCCATCGAGCTCATGCCGACCAGCGATCCCCGCACATTAACACTATCCTACACACCAGTGAGAATTTACAATTTATACCAAAGCCAATCAACCTACAAACCTGCACGTCTTTGGAGTGTGGGAGGAAACCGGAGATCCCGGAGAAAGCCCACGCTGGTCACGTGAGAACATGCAAACTCCGTACAGACAGGACCCGTAGTCGGGATCGAACCCGGGTCTCTGGTGCTGTGAGGCAGCAACTCTACCGCTGGGCCACCGTGCCGCCCCGGTGGTGTGGTCATATGACCCGGAACAGAACTATTAAATTAGTACTTGCAGCAGCAGCAGCAAAAGAGACATGAACACATGTGCAGGCAAGGAACTCCAGACGCTGGTTTACACCAAAGATAGACGCAAAGTCCCCTAATTTGAGGAAGGACATTCTTGCTATTGAGGGAGTGCAGCGTAGGTTTACAAGGTTAATTCCCGGGATGGCGGGACTGTCATATGCTGAGAGAATGGAGCGGCTGGGCTTGTAGACTCTGGAGTTTAGAAGGATGAGAGGGAAACTCATTGAAACATATAAGATTGTTAAGGGTTTGGTCACGCTAGAGGCAGGAAACATGTTCCCGATGTTGGGGGTGTCCAGAACCAGGGGCCACAGTTTAAGAATAAGGAGTAAGCCATTTAGAACGGAGACGAGGAAACACTTTTCCTCACAGAGAGTTGTGAGTCTGTGGAATTCTCTGCCTCAGAGGGCGGTGGAGGCAGGTTCTCTGGATGCTTTCAAGAGAGAGCTAGATAGGGCTCTTAAAGATAGCGGAGTCGGGGGGGATATGGGGAGAAGGCAGGAACGGAGTACTGATTGGGGATGACCAGCCATGATCACATTGAATGGCGGTGCTGGCTCGAAGGGCCGAATGGCCTACTCCTGCACCTATTGTCTATTGTAACTCAGAGGGTCAGGCAGCATCGCTGGGGAAATGGAATAGGTGACGAATAGGTCACAGCTTAAGGATAAGGGGGAAACCCTTTAAAACCGAGATGAGAAGAACTTTTTTCACACAGAGAGTGGTGAATCTCTGGAACTCTCTGCCACAGAGGGTAGTCGAGGCCAGTTCATTGGCTATATTTAAGAGGGAGCTAGATGTGGCCCTTGTGGCTAAAGGGATCAGAGGGTATGGAGAGAAGGCAGGTACGGGATACTGAGTTGGATGATCAGCCATGATCATATTGAATGGTGGTGCAGGCTCGAAGGGCCGAATGGCCTACTCCTGCACCTAATTTCTATGTTTCTATGTTTCTATGTTTAAGAACCCCTGCATTACCTCTCTCTCCAACCCCTACCCCACCCTTGTCATTCTACTAGTTTCACTGTCATCCTGCTTAGTTTCACTGTTTGCATGCACTTATTATCACCTTCTCCACAGCCAGCAGTGGACCATGTGTGTAAGAAGGAACTGCAGATTGGCTGCAACCTTCCCTCCATTGACGAACTAACTGTACACTGCAAGGGCCAGGAAGCGAGCGGGTAAGATCATCTCTGACCCCTCTCACCCTGGCCACAAACTCTTTGAATCACTTCCCTCTGGAAGGCGACCGGACTGTCTAAGCCGCCACAGCCAGACATAAAAATAGTTTTTTTCCACGAGCAGTAGCTCTACTCAATAACCAAAAATCTGTAGCCTCCTTTTGCTCTGGTATTTTATATAATTCACATGTTTAATCAATAATGTTTTATTATTAATGCTTAATGTATGTGTCATTCCTAACTGTCACTGTATGTCATGTTGTCACTTGTGGGCGGAGCACCAAGGCAAATTCCTTGCATGTGAATACTTGGCCAATAAACTTATTCATTCATTCATTCAGATGCTGGTTTAAACTGAAGATAAGACACAAAAAGCTGGAGGAACTCAGCGGGACAGGCAGCATCTCTGGAGAGAAGGAATGGGTGACGATTCAGGTCACGACCCTTCTTCAGACTGCTTGACCTGCTGAGTTATGCCCCTGTCCCACTTAGGCGATTTTTTAGGCGACTACAGGCAACTAGGCTGTCGCCAACATGGTCACCGGGGTGTCGCCTGTATGGTCGCGAGTCGCCTCCTCAGTCGCCCAAAGAGTCGTAGCGTTTTTCTGGTCACCGATGGATTTTGAAAATGTTCAAAACCTTTCGGCGCCAGTCGGCGACCATGGGCTTGCTGTAGCTCGTCTTCTCCTGACGTAGGTGCTGTCGTGGGTTGTCACCAGGAAGACATAGGTTGTCGCCGGTGCTGACTTCGGGTTTTTGTTGTTGTTAAAGTAATGATTCTATTTCAAATTTTATGTCGAAGGGGGGGGGGGTGGAGGGGGGTCCAGTCTCAGCGACCTGCTACGACTCTGACAGTAACCGGCAGTCGCCTAAAAATAGCCTACGTGGGGCAGGCCCTTTAATCCAGCTCAGAATAGCTCAGTCGTCGGAAGACCATTTTAACACCCGGTTCGTGGTTTCAATGGCACTTCAGTGTCACATGAACCGCCCTGCGATCTTACTATATATATATAATCTTACTATATATAAGCACAATCACATCCACATCCAAGAGCGTAATTGTTACAGTGTAAAAATAGAAGATTACACTGAGGCAGTACACAGGGCACATAGCGTACATGTGTCTGGCACCACCTTGTACTCTTCAAGTGTGAAAGTTTAGTTCAGTTTAGTTTAGAGATACAGCGCGGAAACAGGACTTTCGGCCCACTGGGTCCGCGCTGACCAGCGATCCCCACACACTAACACTATCCTACACCCACTAGGGACAATTTTTACATTTACCAAGCCAATTAACCTAGATAGAAAACAGAAGACATAGAAAATAGGTACAGGAGGAGGCCATTCGGCCCTCCGAGCCAGCACCGCCATTCATTGCAATCGCGGCTGATCGTCCCCAATCAATAACCCGTGCCTGTCTTCTCCCCATATCCCTGGATTCCACTAGCCCCCAGAGCTCTATCTAACTCAATTGTCAACGTACAAACCTGTACGTCTTTGGAGTGTGGGAGGAAACCGAAGAACTCGGAGAAAACCCACGCAGGTTACGGGGACAAGGTACAAACTCCGTACAGACAAGCACCCGTAGTCGGGATCGAAACCCGGGTCTCCGGGGCTGCATTCGCTGTAAGGCGGCAACTCTACTGCTGCGATCCTACGGTGATTGCAAATTCCTCCCCTGGTCCCTCACTTCCTCAACCAGTGCGCACACAATTGTGAAGCAAAGGGCTTGTATGAATAAATCACAAATTACAAAGATGGGCTGCGATCAAAACCTCAGGTTGTTTTGACTCAAATTTATTGATATTGCTTTCCCGTGGCTCACTCTAAATAGAGTCATGGAGG
Source organism: Malacoraja senta (assembly GCA_038087875.1). Classification (NCBI taxonomy): domain Eukaryota; kingdom Metazoa; phylum Chordata; class Chondrichthyes; order Rajiformes; family Rajidae; genus Malacoraja; species Malacoraja senta. The sequence continues at coordinate 219,918,548 of CM075977.1, read as the reverse complement.
GATCATCCAGTTCGGAAACAGGCCCTTCGGCAGAAAACTTGCCCACAACCGACCAACATGTTCCATCTACACTTGTCCCACTTGCCTGCGCTTGGCCCATATCCCTCCAAACCTGTCTAATCCATTCACCTGTCTAAATGTTTCTTAAACGTTGCGTTAAATATTCAACTCTACATTCTAAACAATATGACCGAGACCGTCATACAACAACAGTGGAAGCACGGTAGCACAGTGGTAGAGCTACTGTCTTACAGCGCCAGAGACCCAGGTTCAATCCTGACTACGGGTGCTGCCTGTACGGAGTTTGTACGATCTCGGCATGATCTGCATGGGTTTTCTCTGGGAGCTCCGGTTTCCTCCCACGCTCCAAAGGCGCACAGGTTTGTAGGCGAATTGGCTTGGTATAAATGTAAAATTGTCCCTAGTGTGTGTAGGATAGTGTTAATGTGCGGGGATTGCTGGTCAGTGTGGACTTGGTGGGCCGAAGGGTCTATTTCCACGCTGTATCTCTAAACTAGACAGACAAATCAGACCCGACTCTGAAGTCACGGAAACTACTAGGGTCTGCTGGTCTGACGGAGAAAGGAGACAAGTAATTTTTAAAAAGGTGCATAGTTTTAATTGTTACTAGACCAAGTGCAGACCCGTTAGGTCTAGACCCCGAACGTGCTTCAGACCCCGGGGCGAAAATCGCTAGCGGAAAAAAAAAAAAAGGGCTTCGTTTTTGGAGCAGAGCCGGTCGGCAGCAGCCGTTATGGTGGCTGGCCAGCAGGAGGAGACAAAATGAGTGAGTGGGTGGGGGGGGGGGAAGAAGGATTTTATTAAAAATGTCTACATAAACACGACGAAATGTAATCAGGAGTGGATACTTGGAATGAAAAGTGAAATCTCTACCGAAATGGAAAAAATCTCGGCGTTTCTGCGTGTGGTGTTGGCGTAGCAACGAATCAAAGGAAGGCTGGCACCCACAAGACAGGCAGAAACACACACAGGCAGAAACACACACACACACACAGAGTTTCAAATATAGATAGAAGATAGATAGCGATTTAATTAACTTGTAAAGTAATGCAGTGTTCTGGTAGTGTTAAAGCAAAAATCGATACAGTAATTATTGGAGAAGAGCAATTTGAACAGTGACATATCATCCCAGGATAATCAAACATATCACAATCTGACAATTGGCACAACAAATTAAATATTTTTTCTAAAAAATATTTCAACACAAAAAATCAAATTTCAGGTTAACTAGAGGCATAAATGGCGATTTCTCAAACTAAGTTAAAATGAAACAATTAATTCTGTGCACACCACTATTTAAGCTGTTGTCATAATTTACAGAGACAAAAGAGACTGCAGATGCTGGAATCTTGAGCGAAACAGACACAATACCTGGAGGGTGTGAATGGGCACCATCTAAGTGACTCGCTGAGCTCCTCCAGCATTTTGTGCTTTGAGCATAATTCACAATTCACATAATTCAAAAATAGAAGCGTGAAAACGCACACCTCCAGATTCAAGGACAGCTTCTTCCCAGCTGTTACCAGGCAACTGAATCAATCTACCACAACTAGAGAGCAGTGCTGAACTACAATCTACCTTATTGGAGATCCTCGGACTATCTTTGATCGGACTTTATCTTGCACTCAACAAAAGCTTTTCACTATACCTCGGTATACGAACACTCAAACATTTGTAAAAATGAAAGCCATTTTTTTTTTTAAGTTGATTAGTTTGTTTGCACAGGTCGCACAGACTTTAGTTTATTGTGTACAGTGAAAATCATTTGTCGCATGCTAACCAGTCAGAAGACAATACATGATTACCATCGAGCCATTTCAGTGTACAGATACATGATGAGGGAATGTTTAAAGGGCCTGTCCCACTTACGCAACCTTGGCTCGCAAATTACGCGACCTCGTGGTCGCTTGAGGCATACGGGCACCGTATGGCCGCGCGGGGCCGGTCCCACTTAGAAGCACGGAGTTGTCCGGGGCTGGTCCCGACATCGCGCGGGGCTCGGAAATTCTTGCAGTGACCGAAATCTTTGTGCGCCAACGACCTGTCGGCACGCAGGCGCATTGCGGTCGTACGCAGCGTCTTGACGTCGTACGCAGCGTCTTGACGGCGTACGCCTAGCGCGTGGCATTGCGTGATGTCACCGCCCGGCGTGTCGTTGCGTGATGACGTAACTGACCGACGCCGTGCGACGCCCAAATTCAGTCGGCCCGCCTCCTGCCCAGCTGATTGGTAAGCATGACGTCACGCGCGAACTTCGCGTGAACTCCGCTTCCGGTTGGTCGCGCCAAACGCACACAATCGCATGCAAGTGGGACAGGCCCTTAAGAAAGAACTGCAGATGCTGGTACAATCGAAGGTAGACAAAAATGCTGGAGAAACTCAGCGGGTGAGGCAGCACATCTATGGAGCGAAGGAATGAGTGACGTTTCGGGTCGAGACCCTTCTTCAGATGAGGGAATAATGTTTAGTGCAAGGGGAAGCCAGTAAAGTCCGATCAAAGATAGTCCGAGGGTCAAAGAGGTAGAATACGGCATCCCGAATGGCAAAATATCTATTATTCAACAAGGTAATATTTCTTGAAACAATAACAAAGTTTGCATGGTGTCAGTAGCAGACAGACTTACTATGTTTACTCTAATAGTCAGCGATATTTCCGACAGACTGCCAAGGCAAAAACAATGGGGTTTTTTAAATGGAAATACAAATGTTTATTTTTTAATTTTAGTTTTTTTTTTTATCACCATTATTTTTCAATTTATTTATTTATTTGTTTCTTCACGTATTTCTATTTTTTATTTATTTTTTTAAATTTGAAGAGAATCTTTTAAAAACGATTTTAAACGTTTTTTTAAAAGAGAGAAAAAAAATACAAATGCGATTGTTCACTGTCGACATTATCTCATAAGCATTGACAACCTCATTTATATTTAATCACGAGATGAGCTTCTAAGGTTACACCGTTTCCATAACGAGGGCTTGCCCAGTAATACTTGACACTCCCAAATGCTGCTTGAGGAATGTTTTTTCCAGTCTTGTCCGACATGAGTGCTAAGAAAATATATTCATTTCCCAGAACTGAGATCCTGCAGGATTTCCAAAAGTTCCACCAGAGTTTGTTTCTATAAATAAATATCAATATATAATGTGGACAAAAATGCTGGAGAAACTCAGCGGGTGAGGCAGCATCTATGGAGCGAAGGAAATAGGCAACGTTTCGGGTCGAAACCTTCTTCAGACTGATGCTCCATAGATGCTGCCTCACCCGCTGAGTTTCTCCAGTATTTCTGTCTACCTTCGACTTTTCAGCATCTGCTGTTCCTTCTTAAACATCAATATATAATGTGAAAGCCCACTGGCATCTAAATACAAGACCATTTAAAATTGAATCAATAATTGAATACTTCCCCTTCCAAAGGCTGTAAGAACGAACTGCAGATGCTGGTTTAAATTGGAGGAACAGCACCTCACATTTCGCTTGTTTTTCCAGGTGCGGCAGAGGTTCGCCTGCACCTCCTCCAACCTCATCTATTGCATCCGCTGGTCTAGGTGTCAGCTGCTCTACATCGGTGAGACCAAGCGTAGGCTTGGCGATCGCTTCGCCCAACACCTCCGCTCAGTTCGCAATATTTTTTTTCTCAGTTCGCAATAACCAACCTGATCTCCCGGTGGCTCAGCACTTCAACTCCCCCTCCCATTCCGAATCCGACCTTTCTGTCCTGGGCCTCCTCCATGGCCAGAGTGGGTCCCACCGTAAATTGGAGGAGCAGCACCTCATATTTCGCTTGGGTAGTTTACACCCCAGCGGTATGAACATTGACTTCTCCAATTTCAGGTAGTCCCTGCTTTCTCCCTCCTTCCCCTCCCCTTCCCAGCTCTCCCACAGCCCACTGTCTCCGCCTCTTCCTTTCTTCTTCCCACCCCCCCACCCCCACATCAGTCTGAAGAAGGGTCTCGACCCGAAACGTCACCTATTCCTTCTCTCCATAGAAGCTGCCTCACCTGCTGAGTTACTCCAGCATCTTGTGTTGTCCTTCCAAAGGCTGCCCAGCTCTCTTGCACCATGCATAAATATAGCGTCGTAAGCATCCCACCTCAGACCTCCTGACTCACACTTTCTATAATTAACCTCAATCTGTTCTTCATCTTTATTATGCAGACTCGGTGGGCCAAAGGGCCTGTTTCCACGCTGCATCTCCAAACTAAACTACCATGGGTAGACACAAAATGCTGGAGAAACACAGCGGGACAGGCAGCATCTCTGGAGAGAAGGAATGGGTGACATTTCGGGTCAAGATCCTTCTTCAGACTCGACCCGAAACATCACCCACCCCTTCTCTCCAGAGATGCTGCCTGTCCCGCTGAGTTACCCCAGCATTTTGTGTCTATCTTCGATTTAAACCAGCATCTGCAGTTCTTTCCTAAACTAGCATAGGATTAGTACAAATGGATGTTTGACAGTCAGCATAACCTTGATGGGCCGAAAGGACATTTTCCAAATCTGTATTCTCGGTATACTCTGGCACCTGTTGATCTACATTGTTGATTCAGTCCAAAAACATTTCAATTTTTTAAATGCTTATTCATGGTTAATCAGTTCATACGTCATTGGAGCAGAGTTCCAGGACCAGGGGCCACAGTTTAAGAATAAGGGGTAAGCCATTTAGAACGGAGACGAGGAAACACTTTTTCTCACAGAGAGTGGTGAGTCCGTGGAATTCTCTGCCTCAGAGGGCGGTGGAGGCGGGCTCTCTGGATGCTTTCAAGAGAGAGCTAGAAGGGCTCTTAAAAATAGCGGGAGTCAGGGGATATGGGGAGAAGGCAGGAACCGGGTACTGATTGGGGATGATCAGCCATGATCACATTGAATGGCGGTGCTGGCTCGAAGGGCCGAATGGCCTACTCCTGCGTCTATTGTCTATTGAGTTAGGCCATTCGGCCCATCATGTCTACTCTGCCATTCAATCATGGCTGATCTATCTTTCCCTCTCATTCAGTATAGCTGGGCGCCACTCCCTCGTACTCATCCAGAGAGTAAAACCTTGCACTTCTTTAAATGCTCTAACCATCACCGTGACCACTTACTTCCTCTTCTGTAACATTATCTATTCATGCTCCTAATTCACTTCTTCATCCAAAACACTTTCAACCACCAACTCAATTCCGAGTCCAAACGTCTGCCATTCTGGCGCCCTTTGCCCTTTCCCCACTAGTCTCTTGTTGTGGCCCGTTGGCAACAATGATTCCACCATCACTTTAATTATTTTTTATACTTGCACCAAGGTCCCTTTCCTTCTGCAAAACTCAAAGTGCTAGATTGACTGAGCGGGTCAGGCAGCATCCGTGGAGGGAATGGACAGGCCACGTTTCAGGTCGTGACCCTTCTACAAAATCGAAGTCCCGAAATGGCGCCTTGTCCATTCCCTCCACAGATGCTGCCTGACCCGCTGAGTTTATCCAGCACTGTGTGCTTTGCTCAAGATTCCAGCATCTGCAGTTTCTTGCAAGTCCTTATTCTTTACTCTGGTACCTGTTGATCTACATTGATTCAGTCCAAAAACATTTAAATTTAAAAAATGCCAATTCATGGTTGATCAGTTCATACGTCATAGGAGCAGAATTAGGCCACTCGGCCCATCGAGACTACACTGCCATTCAATCATGGCTGATCTGTCTTTCCCTGTCAATATCGTAGCCTGCCTTCTCCCCATAACCTTTGACACCCTTACTAATCAACAACCAGCATGAATGGGTTACGATGATTGGCATGGACTCAGAGGGCCGAACGGCCTGTTTCCATGCTGTATCACTCAACTAAAAACGAAACCATTGATCAACAGGTGAGGAAAAGCAATCCCAAAAGGTTGCAATTTGATTGGTCCGCACTGGCTGTACGCCTGGGGCCGCCACTGCTCCGGGCCGGTGTCCCGTCAGTCCAGGGTCACTCCGGACATCTCCGGCCTTCCCCGGAAAGGGATGGGACACTCGGGAGGGGACGGGGACGGTCCAGCAGCAATTCAACAGCGCTTGCAGTGTTCAGACACGGGTTCGATCCTGACTACGGATGAAACACGGGCCTGCACACACGCAGCCTTCAGCTGCCGAGAATGTCTCTCTGCCGGTCTAGTCTCTCCCCCTGTCTCCCACCGCATCTGCCCCCTCTCTCTCGCTGTTGCACCCCGCTCTCCTGCTACCTGGCACCGCCGTTCCTCAGACTAAATTATATTTTTACACAGAAATCATGAATAAAGATAAGAATTAATACACAGTTTATACAGCCAGCGCTTCATTCGCTTTTTCTTTATCACGAATGACCTTTGACAAATCCCATGATTCATCGCATTTTTCGGAATACCGAACTCGCTTATTGCAACTTTTGACCAGTTTATGTTCTCTACATCTGTTGATCAATGATTTAGCAGAGGTTTATTCACAAGAGCCCACAGTCTGGGTGGAAGCTACAAGCACAATGTAAAGGTCACAGCCAAACACTAGGCAAATCTGTCAAGGCCCTTCGGAAATTCATTGACAAATCACATTAAGGTGTAATTAAAATATATAACGGGGATGCAGGATGGGGAGGGGAGAAAACCCACACGGTCTCGGGGAGAACAAACAAACTCCGTGCAGACAGCAGCCGTGGTCAGAATCGATCCCGGGTCTCTTGGCGCTGTGAGGCAACTGCTCTACCGCTGCGCCACACTGTGCTAAAGGGCCTGTCCCACTGTACGAGGTAATTCACGAGTTCTCCCAAGTTTTCCCCCCCGATTCGAACTCGGAGAATATCCGTAGCCGGTCCGTAGGAGTTTGTGGAATGTCTCGTAGCGGCTCGTACGAGTAACGGTGGGTACTCGGGAAATCCGGTAAACTCGTGACGTTTTCTCAACACTGTGAAAAATGCCCACGAGTAAAAAAAACTCGTGATGAATTTTTAAAAAACTTTTTACTCATACGAGCCGCTACGAGACATCCACGAACTTCTACGGACCCGCTACGGACATTCTCCAAGTTCGAATCAGGGGAAAACTCGGGAGAACTCTTGAATTACCTTGTACAGTGGTGCAAGCCCTTAAGGATATACCAAGGATGAGATCCTGATCTTCCAATCCACCTCATGGCAGCCCTTTTTTTTGCACAGTTTTTACCTGCACTTTCTCTGCAGATGCAACACTATATTCTACACTCCGTTTATTTTCTCTTTTGCACCACCTGTTGTAAACCTTTATGACATGATCTTCTGGCTAGCACACAAACTGCATTGTTCCACCGTACCTCAGTACACGTGACGATAGCAAACCCAAGCTTGCGAAGAATTTTGATATATTTTACTGCCCCGAACTAATGATATATTTTTTTCCCCTTCAACAGCTGGATTTTGCAACCACATGCCCTAGTCTTGGACAATAGACAATAGACAATAGGTGCAGGAGTAAGCCATTTGGCCCTTCGAGCCAGCACCGCCTTTCAATGTGATCATGGCTGATCATCCCCAATCAGTACCCCGTTCCTGCCTTCTCCCCATATCCCCTGACTCCGCTAATTTTAAGAGCCCTATCTAGCTCTCTCTTGAAAGCATCCAGAGAACCTGCCTCCACCACCCTCTGAGGCAGAGAATTCCACAGACTCACCACTCTCTGTGAGAAAAAGTGTTTCCTTGCCTCCGTTCTAAATGGCTTACTCCTTATTCTTAAACTGTGGCCCCTAGTTCTGGACTCCCCCAACATCGGGAACATGTTTCCTGCCTCTAGTGTGTCCAAGCCCTTAACAATCTTATATGTTTCTTGGCTCCTACCATTTGTGCAATTCCGCACTACTCTTTTACCTGAGCAGTTAAAGACGGCAATAAAGAATTACGGCTGATAAACAAAATAAAATCACTTAAGTTAACAGAGGCCACAAGAAACTGCAGAGCTTTGAGCAAAACAAGGAACTCAGCGGGTTCAGGCGGCATCTGTGCAAGGTGTGCGGGGAGGAACTGCAGATGCTGGTTTACACCGAAGATAGACACAAAGTACTGGAGGAACTCAGCGGGTCAGGCAGCATCTCTGGTGAAATGGAATTGGTGCCGTTTTGGGTCGAGGCCCTTATTCAGACTGAAAGTCGGGGGAGAGGGAAACTAGTGGACGGAATGGACACATCTGAAGAAGGGTCCCCAACCCAAACGCCATCTGTCCATTCCCTCCGCAGATGCTGCCTGACTCACTGAGTTCCTGCAGCACTTGCGTTTCATTTAAATTAACTGCATGGTTTTACTTTTGAATAAAACAACAATGTTGGACTTGCATGTTTTATTAAAATGTAAAACTCCCCACACTGGGGTGAAGTTCAAAGTTTAAAACAATACACCCCTGCTATTCCACATTCTCCACAGATGCTGCCTGGCCTACTGAGTTATAGCCCTGTCCCACAGTACGAGTTCATTCCAAGAGCTCTCCCGAGTTTAAAAGAAAATATAACTCGTGGTAAGCACGGAGAATGAACGTAGCGGGTACGTCGGAGCTCGGGGACGTCTCTTAGCGGCTCGTAACGCTAACGGCAGGTAATCAGGAAGACTCGCTAACGGCAGGTAAGCACGGGAAGACTCGTGAAGATTTTTCAACATGTTGAAATATGTCCACGAGAGCCCCGAGTACCGACGAGCGGCCATTACCGTAAATCTCCAAGTTCGAATCAGGGCAAACTCGGGAGAGCTCTTGGAATGAACTCGTACCGTGGGACAGGGCTTTAACGCCAGCAAAATTTCATTCTTGCCAAATTCAGCGTCCCCAGTATTATGGACAATTAAGGATGGGGAATGAATTTCGATCCCATAACAGGAATTCAGAACCAACACCGTAATGGCGAGACACAAGGAACTGCAGGTGCTGAAAGTAAAAGACAAAGTGCTGGAGTAACTCAGCGGATCAGGCAGCATTTATGGGGGGGAATGGTCAGTCAATTCCTCACATCAGGACACTTCTTCAGACAGATTATATAGTAGGGGGTAGAAAGCTGGACAGGTGAGGTGGGAGGTAGGGATTAGCAGCACAGAGAAACAAACAACACCTTAGAGAGGAGTTGAGGAGGAATTTCTTCAGAGGGTGGTGAATCTGTGGGATTCATTGCGGAGGCCAAGTCAATGGATATTCTTAAAGGCAGAGATGGATAGATTATTGATTAGTAGAGGTGCCAAGGGTTACGGGGAGAAGGCGGGAGAATGGGGTTGAGAGGGAAAGATAGATCAGCCATGATTGAATGGCAGAGTAGATGATGGGCTGAACGGCCTAATTCTGCTCTTACGAACAAGAGGGTGTGTGTGTGTGTGTGTGTGTGTGTGTGTGTGTGTGTGCATATATGTATAGAAACAAATAACTGCAGATTCTCGTTAATACACAAAAGGACACAAAGTGCTGGAATAACTCTGCAGGTCAGGCAATATCTGATTCTCTACGTATGTGTGTACAGATAGCATGTGTAGGAAGGAACTGCTGATGCTGGTTCACACCGTAGACACAAAATGCTGGAGTAAATCAGCGGCTCGGGCAGCAGCTCTGGAGAGAAGAAATGGGTGACCTTTCGGGTCGAGTCCCTCGTTCAGACTGAGAGTCGGGGAGAGGGAAACGAGAGATATGGAAGGGCAAGGTGTGAAAACGAGAGATCAAAGGGGATGAAGGTCTAGAAAAATGCAGAATAGATCATTGTTAACGGAGGGGAAGGTGACAAAGAGGCACACATGTAGACCCAAGGGTCTGTAAATGGTGGAGTCATAAGCAAAACGCAAAATGCTGGGGGAGCTCAGCAGTCGGGCAGCAGCTGTGGAAGGGATGGTCAGGCAACGTTTCAGGTCAGCACCCTTCCACAGACTACAATATTTTCGTGGACGAATTAGATTTCTTTCACCCTCGGCTTACTTAACAACACAGTTCAGTTTAATTTATTGTCACGTGTACCGAGGTACAGTGAAAAGCTTTTGTTGCGTGCTAACCAGTCAGTCGTAGAGTGATACAGTGTGGAAACAGGCCTCTCGCCCCAACTTGCCCACACCAGCCAACAATGTCCCAGCTGCACTAGCCCCACTTGCCTGCGCTTGGTCCATATCCCTCCATACCTGTCCTATCCATATGTACCTATCTAACTGCTTCTTAAACGTTGGGATGGTCCCAGCCTCAACTACCTCCTCCGGCAGCTTGTTCCATGCACCCACCACCCTTTGTGTGAAAAAGTTACCCCTCAGATTCCTATTAAATCTTTTCCCCTTCACCTTGAACCCATGTCCTGCCGCCCTCGATTCCCCTACTCTGGGCAAGAGATTCTGTGCATCTACCCGATCTATTCCTCTCATGATTTTATTCCTCTCATGATTTTATACACATGATTGTCAGTAGAGAGACAAGACATTGATTGTCAGTAGAAAGACAATACAATTGAGGCATTTACAGTGTATAGATACGTGATAAGGGAATAACGTTTAGTGCAAAGTAAAGCCAGCAAAGTCCAATCAAAGATAGTCCATGGGGTAGATAGAAATACAGGACTGTCGGTAGGATGGCTCAGTTGCCTGATAACAGCTGGGAAGAAACTATCCCTGAAAAATAAAGCATGGCATAGTGTGGAACATAGTATAGATTCAAAAAGGCATCTTCACCAACTCCACGACCAGCAGCCCTGGAGGTTAGCTGACACCAATCGTGTGTGGAGGCACAGGCTGGAGTCACCTCTCCAATTACACAAAGGCATCTTACGACATTGTCACAGAACGCTTCCAACAAAACAAATGTGTAGTAGATGTTGGTTTAAACCAAAGACAGACAGAGTGCTGGAGTTACTCAGCGGGTCAGGCAGCATCTCTGGAGGGGGGGGGGGTGTTGGAGAGGGAGGGTTACTTGAAGTTAGAGAAATCTGTTGCATTAGGCCTATTGCGTGACCCACATTTCCTTGATTATCCTGGCTTTTTTCACATTTCCCCATCACTTCTCCCAAGTACAGTCGACTAATATCCAGTTTAAATTCCATTTGGGATATTTTGGAGGACCAAGAACCAAGACTCCCAGTTTGAAGAAGGGTCTCGACCCGAAAGGTCACCTATTCCTTTTTTTCCCCCTCCTCTCCGGAGACGCTGCCCGACCCGCTGAGTTACTCCAGCACTTTGTGTCTTTGTGCGTATGTGTGTGGCCCTGTCCCACGGTACGAGTTCATTCCAAGAGCTCTCCCGAGTTTAAAAAAAAACTAACCCGTGGTAAGCACGGAGAATGAACGTAGCGAGTACGTCGGAGCTCGGGGACGTCTCTTAGCGGCTCGTAACGCTAACGGCAGGTACTCGGGAAGACTCGCTAACGGCAGGTAAGCTCGGGAAGACTCGTGAAGATTTTTCAACAGGTTGAAAAATGTCCACGAGAGCCCCGAGTACCGACGAGCGGCCGTTACCGTAAATCTCCGAGTTGGAATCAGGGCAAACTCGGGAGAGCTCTTGGAATGAACTCGTACAGTGGGACAGGGGTTTAAAGGTGTACCTCCACACATTCCACCTCAACATCTTCTGCCCTTTCTCTCCCCCCCCCCCCACCCCCCCACACACACACAATTGTCTTCAAAACAAAAGAAAGCATGTTCACTTCACAACATTGCAAACCTGGCTTCCCCTCCCTCCACGTCGAGAGATGGATACATTGTGTAGCAATAAAGTAGCAAATAAAGTAACAATCGCCCCAGAGTCTGCTCGTCCGCCGCCGAGCTCCGTCTAGCGGGGCTGGGGGGTCTCGTATCTTTGGTTGGGGTTCGGGTTAGGGTTGGGGGGAAGACAGCAGACGGGTGTGGGGAGACAGTAGACAGGGAGACTTGGTGGGCTCACCATTCACGTACCGGGCAAATCGCAGCATCCAACACACAGCTTCAAAGACAAAAGCACCGGCCGCCTCCTCCTCCTCCTCCTCCTCCTCCTCCTCCTCCTCCTCCTCCTCTCTCCCCTTCTTTCTTTCTCTCTCTTTCTTTCTCTCCTCCTTCACTCTCTCTCTCTCTCTCCGGCTCCTGAGTGAGGCTCCTTGAAGATGTTTAGGTTTGTTTTGTGCTATTTATAAATATAAATATATATATATCCCCCTCACACAAACGTCTGGGACCTAAACCATGTGCTTCCACGTTCGGGCTTCGCCCACTTGACTGATCTTCCAGGCAACTGCTGCCAATCGCTTATGCTTCCTGCAGTGATCCACGCGGTCCTAAAGCCCGATAGCTTCAAGTACACATACATAAAGCAGACACACACACACACATACATACATACATACAGACTGCTGGAGTAACTCAGCGGGTCAGACAGCATCTCTGGATTTCTGTATTTCAAGTAGCCCTTGCTTTACCTCTCTCTGGATAGAATGGGTGCGGAGAGGATGTTTCCACTAGTGGGAGAGTCTAAGACCAGAGGTCGCAGCCCCAGAAGTAAAGGACGTTCCTTTGGGAAGGAGATGAGGAGGAATTCCTTTAGTCAGGGGGTGGTGAATGTGGAATTCATTGCCACAGACGACTGTGGAGACCAAGTCAATGTAATTTGTAAAGTTTGTCAAGGGCCTGCCCCACTTGGGCGTCATTTGCGCGTCATTTACGCGACATCATTTACGCGTCACGACGCACGATGCACGCGTCGTTACGCGCGCGTGACGCGCATGACACAGGGTGGCGTAGGCAGTGACGCGCAGTAGCGCGCGGCACCCCAGGATTTTGGGATTCTCAAAATCCTCGCCCGCCACCTGCGTGGCGCGCAAATGACGCCCAAGTGGGACAGGCCCTTTTTAGTCAGACAAGGGTCTCGACCCGAAACGTCACCTATTCCTTCGCTCCATAGAAACATCACCTATTTCTTCGCTGCCTCACCCGCTGAGTTTCTCCAGTATTTTTGTCTGCCTTCGATTTTTCCAGCATCTGCAGTTCTTTCCTAAATAATTTTGTAAGTCAAGTAATTTGTAAGGCAGAGCTAGATAGATTCTTGATTAGTACGGGTGTCAAGGGTTATGGGAGAAGGCAGGAGAATGGGGTAAGGAGAGAAAGATAGATGAGCCATGATTGAATGGTTGAATAGCACACAAATAAAAGCCTTTCACTGTACCTCGGTACACGTGACCATAATAAATTAAACAAAACTAAACAAAAGATGTGTTGGATGGAAATGCAGCTGATGGTTTAAGCCAAAAATAGACACAAAAATCTGGAGTAACTCAGCGGGACAGGGCACATCTCCGGAGAGAAGGAATGGGTGAAGAAGGGTCTCAACCCGAAACGTCGCCCATTCCTTCTCTTCAGAGACGCTGCCTGTCCTGCTGAGTTACTCCAGCATTTTGTGCCTATTTTCTTAAACTAAAAAAGTTTTGATGCATAAGTTATAGGAGCCGAATTAGGCCATTCGGCCCATCAAGTAAATTCCGTCATGGCTGATCTATCTTTCCCAGGAGCGAACCTGGGGTCTCTGGCACAGTAAGGCAGCATCTCTAACGCTGCACCAACGTGCCACCTAAGGAGGGAGAGACGAAAGGTGAAATGTAATGCTAGAGGGCGGGATATAGATGGGATGGGACGGTGGTGAGGGACCTTATCTGACGGCACATGATCCATACCCATCCATGGCTATTTTATGAGGGGATTAACTCAGATCACTTTTTTAAAATCAAGGGAATATTTACAGTCATAAGTCATAAGGTCATAAGGAATTGGAGTAGAATTAGGCCATTTGGCCCATCAAGTCTACACCGCCATTAACTTTAAAGATTAACTTTTCGGAATCCTGCACCAGCACTCCCAACTCCCTTTGCACCTCCGATTTCCGGATTCCCTCCCCATTTAGAAAATAGTCTACGCCTTTATTCCTACTTCCAAAATGCATGACTAAACACTTTGCTACACTATATTCCATCTGCCACTTCTCTGCCCACTCTCCTAACCTGTCCAAGTCCTTCTGCAGAGTGCCTGCTTTCTCTACACTACCTGCCCCTCCACCTATTTTCGTATCATCCGCAAACTTTGCCACAAAGCCTTCAATCCCCTCGTCCAAATCGTTAATATACAACGTGAAGAGTAACAGCCCCAGCACCGAGCCCTGCGGAACTGGCAGCCGACCAGAAAAAGCCCCCTTTATTGCCACTCTTTGCCTTCTGCCATCCAGCCAACCTGCTATCCATGCTAGTATCTGCCCTTTGATACTGTGGGCTCTCATCTTCCTTTGCAGATCACGTGTGGCACCTTATCAAAGTCTTTCTGAAAATCAGGTGCGCTCAGGTGCGCCCAGGTGCGCTCAGGTGAGGTCAGGTGAGCTCAGGTCATTTTGTCTGGATTAAAGGAGGTGCCGGACTACCAGTTGCCGGAATATCGGTGGTGGAGCTGTCCTGCTATTGTGATCCTACGCCTCTCCCATTCAATCCCCGACAAGAATTTGTGTGACAATCCAGTTCAAGGGTTACAGTGATCATATGGTATTAGGTAGCGATTCAAATCATAGAATCATAGAATCATAGAAAGTAGGTGCGAGAGCAGACCACCAGGTCCATCGAGCCCGCACCGCCATTCGCTCATGGCTGAACACCAAACAAACACCCCTACCCACAAACAGTAGACACAAGACACAGAACACAAGACACTACCCTCCCCTTTATACCGCTATCACCCCTCTCCACCCCAAGAACCGCGTGATCTCCTGGGGGAGGCAAAAAAACGGATAAAAACCCAGGTCCAATTCGGGAAAAAAATCCGGGAAATTCCTCTCCGACCCCAATCCAGGCGATCGACACTTGTCCAGGAGATCACTCAGGTCTTACTATACTAACCCTACCTAGGTCCATATCCCTGCCCTCTCCCCGTAGCCCCTTATCCCCTTGGCAGCTAAAAAAACCATCTATTTTAGACTTAAATATATTTAATGTTTCTGCTTCCACTGCCTTTATGATCTAAATTAAACAATAGACAATAGGTGCAGCACCGCCATTCAATGTGATCATGGCTGATCATCCCCAATCAGTACCCTGTTCCTGCCTTCTCCCCATATCCCCTGACTCCGCTATCTTTAAGAGCCCTATCTAGCTCTCTCATGAAAGTATCCAGAGAACCCGCCTCCACCATCCTCTGAGGCAGAGAATTCCACAGATTCACAACTCTCAGTGTGAAAAAGTGTTTCCTCATCTTTGTTCTAAATGGCTTACACCTTATTCTTAAACTGTGGCCCCTGGATCTGAAATCACAAACCAATTCCCCATTTAACGTGTAGCAGTCCTGAGCTGTCAGCCTTTTAATGATGGTAGACCTGTAAACTGGGTTAAACCATAGATAGGAGTGTACCACGGAGACACGCAGGAGTTTAATTTCAGAGAAGCTTATCAATAAAAAGGGGCAGAAAACGCTAGTGGGAGTTGTGTACAGGCCACCTAACAGTAGCAGTGGAGTTGGGGATGGCATCAAACAGGAAATTAGAAATGCGTGCAACAAAGGTAAATCAGTTATAATGGGTGACTTCAATCTACATATAGATTGGGTGAATCAAATTGGCAAGGGTGCTGAGGAAGAGGATTTCTTGGAATGTATGCGGGATAGTTTTCTAAACCAACATGTAGAGGAACCAATGAGAGAGCAGGCTATTCTAGATTGGGTATTGAGTAATGAGGAAGGGTTAGTTAGCAGTCTTGTTGTGCGTGGCCCCTTGGGCAAGAGTGACCATAATATGGTTGAGTTCTTCATTAGGATGGAGAGTGACATTGTTCATTCAGAAACAAGGGTTCTGAACTTAAAGAAAGGTAACTTTGAGGGTATGAGAAGTGAATTGGCCAAGAACAATTTCCCTTGTTATCTGTGGATAACAAGGGAAATCAGGGATAGTATCAAAACAAAAGATGAAGCGTACAAATTAGCCAGAAAAAGCAGCCTACCAGAGGACTGGGAGAAATTCAGAGTCCAGCAGAGGAGGACAAAGGGCTTAATTAGGAAAGGGAAAATAGATTATGAAAGAAAACTGGCAGGGAACATAAAAACTGACTGCAAAAGCTTTTATAGATATGTGAAGAGAAAAAGATTAGTTAAAACAAATGTAGGTCCCTTGCAGTCAGAAACAGGTGAATTGATCATGGGAAACAAGGACATGGCAGACCAATTGAATAACTACTTTGGTTCTGTCTTCACTAAGGAAGACATAAATAATCTGCCGGAAATAGCAGGGGACCGGGGGTCAAATCAGATGGAGGAACTGAGTGAAATCCAGGTTAGCCGGGAAGTGGTGTTAGGTAAATTGAATGGATTAAAGGCCGATAAATCCCCAGGGCCAGATAGGCTGCATCCCAGAGTACTTAAGGAAGTAGCCCCAGAAATAGTGGATGCATTAGTGATAATTTTTCAAAACTCTTTAGATTCTGGAGTAGTTCCTGAGGATTGGAGGGTAGCTAATGTAACCCCACTTTTTAAGAAGGGAGGGAGAGAGAAAACGGGGAATTACAGACCAGTTAGTCTAACGTCGATAGTCGGGAAACTGCTAGAATCAGTTATTAAAGATGGGATAGCAGCACATTTGGAAAGTGGTGAAATCATTGGACAAAGTCAGCATGGATTTATGAAAGGTAAATCATGTCTGACGAATCTTATAGAATTTTTCGAGGATGTAACTAGTAGAGTGGATGAGGGAGAACCAGTGGATGTGTTATATCTGGACTTTCAGAAGGCTTTCGACAAGGTCCCACATAAGAGATTAGTATACAAACTTAAAGCACATCGTATTGGGGGTTGAGTATTGATGTGGATAGAGAACTGGCTGGCAGACAGGAAGCAAAGAGTAGGAGTCCTTTTCAGAATGGCAGGCAGTGACTAGTGGGGTACCGCAAGGCTCAGTGCTGGGACCCCAGCTATTTATGATATATATTAATGATTTGGACGAGGGAATTGAATGCAACATCTCCAAGTTTGCGGATGACACGAAGCTGGGGGGCAGTGTTAGCTGTGAGGAGGATGCTCGGAGGCTGCAAGGTGACTTGGATAGGCTGGGTGAGTGGGAAAATGCATGGCAGATGCAGTATAATGTGGATAAATGTGAGGTTATCCACTTTGGTGGCAAAAATAGGAAAGTAGACTATTATCTGAATGGTGGCCAATTAGGAAAAGGGGAGTTGAAACGAGACCTGGGTGTCATGGTACACCAGTCATTAAAAGTAGGCATGCAGGTGCAGCAGGCAGTGAAGAAGGCGAATGGTATGTTAGCATTCATAGCAAAAGGATTTGAGTATAGGAGCAGGGAGGTTCTACTGCAGTTGTACAGGGTCTTGGTGAGACCACACCTGGAGTATTGCGTACAGTTTTGGTCTCCTAATCTGAGGAAAGACATTCTTGCCATAGAGGGAGTACAGAGAAGGTTCACCAGACTGATTCCTGGGATGGCAGGACTTTCATATGAAGAAAGACTGGATCGACTCGGTTTGTACTCGCTAGAATTTAGAAGATTGAGGGGATCTTATAGAAACTTACAAAATCCTTAAGGGGTTGGACAGGCTTGATGCAGGAAGATTGTTCCCGATGTTGGGGAAGTCCAGAACAAGGGGTCACAGTTTAATGATAAAGGGGAAATATTTTAGGACCGAGATGAGAAAAACATTTTTCACACAGAGAGTGGTGAATCTCTGGAATTCTCTGCCACAGAAGGTAGTTGAGGCCAGTTCATTGGCTATATTTATGAGGGAGTTAGATGTGGCCCTTGTGGCTACAGGGATCAGGGGGTATGGAGAGAAAGCAGGTACAGGATACTGAGTTGGCTCGAAGGCCCGAATGGCCTACTCCTGCACCTATTTTCTATTTTTCTATGTTTCTAATACCTACGTGGCATTGTAGAAACAAGGAAGTGCAGATGCTAGTTTATACAAAAGGACACAGAGTGCTGGAGTAACTCAGCGGGTCAGGCAGCATCTGAGGAGAACATGGATAGGTGACGTTTCACAGAGTGCTGGAGTAACTCAGCGGGTCAGGCAGCATCTCTGGAGACGTGGACAGGTGACGTTTCGGGTGGGGACCCTTCTTCAGATTGACTGTAGCGAGGGGTAGAGGGGAAAGATGGAAGGGAGGAGAGGCAGGATAAAGCGTAGCAGGTAATAGATGGACATAGGCAAGGTTGGGGGGCTGATAGGCAGGTGGTTGGAACAAAGTCTAGAGAAAATAACAGAAGATGTGAGGCAGACTGACTGAAGAGGGCAAATGGTGAAGCCAGAGGAAGGAATGTAGGAATCAAAATCCAAGATGGCGTCCAACACAGGCGGCTCTTTGTGCGCCGGTCTCAGACGTGGATTTGCAATGACGCAATACCATCGCACCACCCTTTTAAATCACACGATATTCGGACTTTGGGAGCCGCGGACTCTGATGTCCAGGCCACTAAGGAGGTCCCCCAGCCCCGACGTCGGACTTACATCACCCCGGCGAGCGGGCCTGAACATTGGGCCGCCCGTAGCGGCGACTGCGGTGGGCTCGGGGAGGCCCCGACCACGGGTGAACATTGGGGAACATTAGAGGAAGGTGACTGACTTTGGTGCCTTCCCTCACAGTGGGAAACTTTGATTCTGCTGTATGGGGATGTTTTATGTTGAACTCTATCGTGTGTTGTGTTCTTTATTTTTATTGTATGGCTGTATGGTGACCACACATTTCACTGTGCCAACTGGCACATGTGACAAATAAATGTATCTTGTATCTTGTATTCCCTTTATCATGTATGGAATGAGTGGAATCTACAATGTATATATACACTGGGGATGGTTCGATTGTAATCGTGTATGGTCTTCCCGCTGACTGGTTAGCATGCAACTAAAGCTTTTCACTGTACCTCGGTACACGTGACAATAAACTAAACTCAACTCAACTAGGAAGAGTGGGATGGGAGAAATAGATGGGTGTCCAAATGGAGCAAAGAGGAGAGGATGGGCTCAGGTGAGGAAGGGAGTCAGAAGATCTTAAGTGATAGGAGCAGAATTAGGCCATTCGATCCATCAAGTCTACTCCACCATTCAATCATGGCTGATCTATCTCTCCTTCCTCACCCCATTCTCCAGCCTTCTCCCCATAACCCCTGACACCATACTAATCCTGAATCTATCTATCTCTGCCTTAAATATATCCATTGATTTGGCCTCCACAGCCTTCTGTGGCAACGAATTCCACAGATTCACCGCCTGACTAAAGCGTGTGGGGGGGAAGGGGGATGGGGAGGAGGGTATTAGTTTAGTTAAGTTTAGAGATACAGCGTGGAAACAGGCCCTTCGGCCCACCGAGCCCGTGCCGAGCAGCGATCCCCAGCACATTAACACTACCCTACACACACTAAGGACAATTTTACATTTATACATTTTTGTTAGAGGTTACCTGAAATTGGAGACTTCAATGTTCATACAATGTTCAATGAGACAATAGACCATTTTTGTTGGAGGTTACCTCAAAATGGTTGACTTTACCTAAAATGTTGTTAAAGTTTACATAAAATTGAGGTGTTGATCCTCCAGTTTGTGCGTGACCGCTCTCTGACAATGGAGGAGGCCCAGGACAGAAAGGTCAGTGTGGGAATGGGAAGAGGTTAAATGTTTGGCAACAGGCCTTGGCAGACCAAGCGCTAGTGTTCACTGAGACGGTGGCTGAATCATTGGCAATAAACATGGCATTGTTGATTTCTATTTTTATTCCGTCAGTGCTGAAAACCATCCAGGCATCTACGCCAACCCTCTCAGCAGCACCGACCAATCTTTTCCCCAGCCTCTCCTCTGCCTTTTTTATCCTCACCTTCGCTCCCCTTGTTTTCTCACATGGCCCCATTTCAAATCAGCAATATTTCACTGTACCTTGGTGCAGGTGACAATAAACTAAACTGAACTAGGAAGAAAGATTCCAAGGGGAGTAAGAGGCGACCGTGGCTGACAAGGGAAGTCAAGGACAGTATAAAAATAAAAGAGAAGATGTATAACATAGCAAAGATGAGCGGGAAGCCAGAGGATTGGGAAACTTTTAAAGATCAACAGAAGGTAACTAAAAAGGCAATACTGGGAGAAAAGATGAAGTACAAAGGTAAGCGAGCCAAGAATATAAAGGAGGATAGTAAAAGCTTCTTTATGTATGTGAAAAGGAAAAAAATAGTAAAGCCAAATGTGGGTCCCTTGAAGACTGAAACAAGTGAATTTATTATGGGGAATAAGGAAATGGCAGACGAGTTGAACAGGTACTTTGGTTCTGTCTTCACTAAAGGGCCTGTCCCACTTGCGTGTCATTTGCGCGTCACGCCATGCGCGCGTAATGCACGCCATGCGTGCGTCACGTGCGCGTCACGACACGGACGTGACGCCTAAATGATGTTGCGTCGTGCGTCGCGATGGGTAAATGATGTCGCGTAAATGACGCGCAAATAACGCCCAAGTGGGACAGGCCCTTAAGGAAGACACAAACGTTCTCCCAGATGTACTAGGAGACAGAGGACCTAGGGTGATGGAGGAACTGAAGGAAATTATTATTATTATACGTCAGGAAATGGTGTTGGGTAGACTGATGGGACTGAAGGCTGATAAATCTCAGGTCCTTAAGTGGCTCTAGAAATCGTGGACCCATTGGTGATTATTTTCCAATGTTCTATAGATTCTGGATCAGTTCCTGTGGATTGTGGCTAACGTTATCCCACTTTTTAAGAAAGGAGGGAGAGAGAAAGCAGGGAATTATAGACCAGTTCGTCTGACATTAGTGGTGGGGAAAATGCTGGAGTCGATAATCTAAGATGTAATAGCGGTACATTTGGATAGCAGTAACAGGATCGGTCCGAGTCAGCATGGATTTTCGAAGGGGAAATCATGTTTGACAAATCTTCTGGAATTTTTTGAGGATGTGACAAGAAAAATGGACATGGGAGAGCAAGTGGATGTAGTGTACCTGGACTATCAGAAAACCTTTGATAAGGTCCCACACAGGAGATTAGTGGGTAAAATTAGGGCACATGGTATTGGGGATAGAGTGCTGACATGGATAGAGAATTGATTGGCAGACAGGAAACAAAGAGTAGGGATTAACGGGTCCATCTCAGAATGGCAGGCAGTGACTAGTGGGGAACCACAAGGTTTGGTGCTGGGACCGCAGCTATTTACAATATACATCAATGATTTAGGTGAAGGAAGTATAAGTAACATCAGCAAATTTGCAGATGACACAAAGTTCGGTGGCAGTGTGAACTGTGAAGAGGATGCTTTTAGGATGTAGGGTGACTTGGACAGGTTGGGTGAGTGGGCAGATGAATGGCAGATGCAGTATAATGTGGATAAATGTGCGGTTATCCACTGTGGTGGCAAGAACGGAAAGGCAGATTATTATCTGAATGGTGTCAGGTTAGAAAAGGGGGAAGTACAGAGACCTGGGTGTCCTAGTACATCAGTCACTGAAAGTAAGCCTGCAGGTCCAACAGGCAGTGAAGAAAACTAATGGCATGTTGGCCTTCATAACGAGAGGAGTTGAGTATCGGACTAAAGAGGTCCTTCTGTAGTTGTACAGGGCCCTGATAAGACCACACCTGGAGTATTGTGTGCAGTTTTGGTCTTCTAATTTGTGGAAGGACATTCTTGCTATTGAGGGAGTGCAGCGAAGGTTCACCGGGATGGCAGGACTCTCATATGATGAAAGAATGGTGCGACTAGGTTTGTACACTATGGAATTTAGATGAATGAGAGGGGATCTTATATAAAATTATTACGGGATTGGACACGCTAGATGCAGGAAACATGTTCCTGATGTTGGGGGAGTCCAGAACCTGAGGCCACAGTTTAAGAATAAGGGGTAGGCCATTTAGAACTGTGATAAGGAAAAACATTTTCACCCAGAGAGTGGGCCGAAGGGCTCGTTTTCCGCTCTGTATCTCTGAACTAAACCTAAATGTAAGAAACAAGGAACTGAAGATGCTGGCTTACAAAAAAAGACACAAAGTGCTGGAGCAACTCAACGGGTCAGGAAGCATCTGTGAAAAATATGGGCAGGTAATGTTTTCCGGTTATAAGCTCATAAACGATAGGAGCAGATTTAGGCCATTTGGCCCATCAGACCTACTCTGCCCATCAATCGTGGCTGATCGATCTTTCCCTCCCAAGAATCTATCAATCTCTGTCTTAAAAATATCCACTGACTTGGCCTCCACAGCCTTCTGTGGCAATGAATTCCACAGATTCACCACCCTCTGACTGAAGAAATTCCTCCTCATCTCCTTCCTAAATGAATGAATGAATGAATGAATGAGTAAGTTTAGTGGCCAAGTATTCACATACAAAGAATTTGCCTTGGTGCTCCGCCCGCAAGTTACAACATGACATACAGTGACAGTTAAGAATGATACATAAAACATTAAACATTAATAATAAAACATTATTGATTAAACATGTGAATTAAATAAAATACCAGAGCAAAAGGAGGCTACAGATTTTTGGTTATTGAGTAGAGCAACTACTCGTGGAAAAAAAGCTGTTTTTATGTCTGGCTGTGGCAGCTTTGACAGTCTGGAGTCGCCTTTCAGAGGGAAGTGATTCAGAGTTTGTGGCCAGGGTGAGAAGGGTCAGAGATGATCTTACCCGCTCGCTTCCTGGCCCTTGCAGTGTACAGTTCGTCAATGGAGGGAAGGTTGCAGCCAATAACCTTCTCAGCTGATCGGACGATTCGCTGCAGCCTCCGCATGTTGTGTAGGGTGGCTGAGCCAAACCAGACCATGATGGAGAAGGTGAGAACAGACTCTACGATGTCCGTATAGAATTGGACCATCATTGCCTGTGGCAGATTGTGCTTCCTCAGCTGCCGCAGGAAGTACATCCTCTGTTGTGCCTTTTTGACTGTGGAGTCGATGGTCGCCCCCCACTTAAGGTCCTTGGAGATAATGGTTCCCAAGACTCCACGAATGTGACTGTGGTGTTGTTGATGGTGAGTGGGGTGAGGGGAAGGGGAGCTCTCCTAAAGTCTACAATCAATTCCACTGTCTTAAGAGCATTGAGCTCCAGGTTGTTGCGATGGCACCAGGACGCCATGTACCTCATTTAATTCTGAGGCTGTGGCCTCTGGTACTGGACTCTACAACTAGAGGAAACACCCTCTCCACATCCACTCTCTCCAAGCCTTTCACTATTCGGTAAGTTTCAATGAGGTGCCCCCTCATCCTTCTCCAAGAGCGTTCTACCGACCGCCAATATATGGGCTGAAAATATTCATGTCTGTTTTTATAATTGGTGAAAAGGACAAGAGGTTTGGAAGGATAAAATTCATCTCGAGAGCTTTCCAAATGTAGTATTGCCCTTTAAGCAGCTCCTTCTCCCGTTACGATGACTCATCGCCTCGTCCAATCCTTTCAAAAGGAAAGAAAACCAAAATGGAGGGAGGAGATGAGAAGAAAAAGCGTGAAGAAAATATTGTGACAAAAGCTGAAAAGCAAAGGAAACAGGAGCTCAATGACAATGAGCCAGAGAGACAATGCATTAATGTAGGAAAGGCTAAAGGGCCTGTCGCACTTGCCCAATTTTTTCGGCGACTGCCGGCGTCATATCAGTGTCGCCAAAATATTTTGAGCATTTCAAAACCCAGCGGCGACAAAAAAATAGTTGTGACACTTGAAAAAAACACCGCGCGTCAATACGTCACCACCGCATCACGTCGCGTCACGCTGCATCACACTGTGAATTTTTCGGTGATCTGATACGTCAGTCAATGATGCTGGTAGTCGGCGAGAAAATCGCCAAGTGGGACAGGCCCTTAAGTCTTTTTTAGAACATCGTATATAGAACAGTACTGTATAGAACAATGTCCGTGCCGAACATGATGCCAAGTTAAACTGATCTCTACTGCCTGATCCATATCTCTTAATCTCGTCACAGCGGCCCGGTGGTGCAGCGGTAGAGTTGTACCTTACAGCGCCGAAGACCTGGTTCAATCCTGAATACGGTTACTGTCTGTACAGAGTTTTTATGTTCTCCCTGTGACCATGTGGGTTTTCTCCGGGTGCTCCAGTTTCCGTCCACACTCCAAAGATGCACAAGTTTGTAGGTTAATTGACTTTAGTAAAAGTTGTAAATATTCCCTAGTGTGTAGTGATAGTGCAAGGGGAACACTGGTTGGCATCGACCTGATGGGCCGAATGGCCCATCGTTTCCACGCCGTATCTCTAAACTAAACTAAATAAACTAAACTAAACAGTTTAATGTGGATAAATGTGAGGCTATCCACTTTGTTAGCAAAAACAGGAAGGCAGATTATTATCTAAATGGTGTCAAGTTGGGAAAAGGGGAAGTACAACAAGATCTGGGGGTCCTTGTTCATCAGTCAATGAAAGTAAGCATGCAGGTACAGCAGGCAGTGAAGAAAGCGAATGCCATGTTGGTCTTCATAACAAGTGGAGTTGAGTATAGGAGCAAAGAGGTCCTTCTGCAGTTGTATAGGGCCCTAGTGAGACCACACCTGGAGTATTGTGTGCAGTTTTGGTCCCCTAATTTGAGGAAGGGCATTATTGCTATTGAGGAAGTCCAGCGTAGGTTTCCAAGGTTAATTCGTGGGATGGCGGGACTGTCATATGCTGAGAGAATGGAGCGGCTGGGCTTGTATACTCTGGAGTTTAGAAGGATGAGTGGGGATCTTATTGAAACATAAGAAACCCATATTAAGGGTTTGGCCACGCTAGAGGCAGGAAGCATGTTCCCGATGTTGGGGGAGTCCAGAACCAGGGGCCACAGTTTAAGAATAAGGGGTAAGCCATTTAGAACGAAGACGAGGAAACACGTTTTCTCACAGAGAGTTGTGAGTCTGTGGAATTTTCTGCCTCAGATGGCAGTGGAGGCCGGTTCTCTGAATACTTTCAAGAGAGATCTAGATAGGGCTCTTAAAGATAGCGGAGTCAGGGGATATGGGGAGAAGGCAGGAACAGGGTACTGATTAGGGATGATCAGCCATGATCACATTGAATGGCGATGCTGGCTTGAAGGGCCGACTGGCCTACTCCTGCACCTATTGTCTATTGTCTATTGTCTATTGTCTACTGTGTAATTCCCTGCATATCCACGTTACTATCTAACACCCTCTGCCTCCGTCACCACCCTTGTGCCAGCGCCTGCCAGGCAACCTCCGTGTAAAAGACTTGCCCCGCACATCTCAATAGACAATAGATAATAGGTGCAGGAGTAGGCCATTCGGCCCTTCGGGCCAGCACCGCCATTCAATGTGATCACGGCTGATTACGCTCGTTTACACTTTGTGCCT
>CM075977.1:219848312-219888312 GCA_038087875.1 Malacoraja senta | reverse complement strand
GGAGTAGAGTTGTGTATCAGGAGTCTAGTGTCAGACACTGCCTGCCTGAGGGAACAACCTGAGTGTAACTGGGAATGTTGTCCTGGATGGCAACACTTACAATGGCAGAAAGGAACTGCAGATGCGGTTATATACTGAAGATTGACATAAAGTGCTGGGCGGCACAGTGGCTCAGCGGTAGAGTTGCTGCGTTACAGCGTCAGAGACCCGGGTTCGATCCTGACTGCGGGTGCTGTCTTTAGTTTAGTTTAGTTCAGAGAAACAGCGCGGAAACAGGCCCTTCGGCCCACCGGTTCCGCGCCGACCAGCGATCCCCGCAGATTAACACCATCCTACACCCACTAGGGACAATTTTTACATTTACACCAAGCCAATTAACCTACAAATCTGTACGTCTTTGGAGTGTTGGGAGGAAACCGAAGATCTCGGAGAAAACCCACGCAGGTCATGGGGAGAACGTACAAACTCCGTACAGACAGCGCCCGTAGTCGGAATTGAACCCGGGTCTCCTGCGCTGCGTTCGCAGCAACTCTACCGCTGTGCCACCGTGACTGCCTGTACGGAGTTTGTACGTTCTCTTTGTGACCTGCGTGGGTTTTCTCCGGGAGTCCCGGTTTCCTCCCACACTCCAAAGACGTGCAGGTCTGTAGGTTAATTGGCTTGGTATAAATGTAAACTGTCTCTAGTTTGTGTAGGGTAGTGTTAGTGTGCGGGGATCGCTGGTCGGTGCAGACCGGGTAGGCCGAAGGGCCTGTTTCCGCGCTGTATCTCTGAAAGTAAAAAACAAGAACTATGTTGTGTCAAGCAATACTTTTTCAATGTTATTATATACACAACGGATTAAGTACAAACGACTGGAGGAGTCAGCTGTGTTTACACCTTTCCACCAACGGTAGAACAAGCTCCAATCAACTTTAAGACAACATTTCTCAGTGTCAGGGAGAGCTGATACCAGCCAGCAAGGAGTTTTCTTTCAACCGATGCTCCAACTTCTCAGGTGAATGCAAAGGACACCATGGCAATATGATGAAGGCAACGATTAAGTCATACCAGTTGTTCCGCTGCAGTAAAAGCAGCAAAAACATTCCATTCGGCCCTTCCAGCTCTTCTATTCAAAACGATCAAATTCATATTCCATCTCTGGCCTTTGTCCAATTTTGCGATGTACTTCCTGCGGCAGCTGAGGAAGCACAATCCACCGCAGGCAATGATGGTCCAATTCTACACGGCCATCGTAGAGTCTGTTCTCACCTTCTCCATCATGGTCTGGTTTGGCTCAGCCACCAAGCACGACATCCGGTGGCTGCAGCGAATCGTCCGATCAGCTGAGAAGGTTATTGGCTGCAACCTTCCCCCCATTGATGAACTGTACACTGCAAGGGCCAGGAAGCGAGCGGGCAAGATCATCTCTGACCCCTCTCACCCTGGCCACAAACTCTTTGAATCACTTCCCTCTGGAAGGCGACTCCGGACTGTCAAAGCTGCCACAGCCAGACATAAAAACAGCTTTTTTCCACGAGTAGTAGCTCTACTCAATAACCAAAAATCTGTAGCCTCCTTTTGCTCTGGTATTTTATTTAATCCACATGTTTAATCGATAATGTTTTATTATTAATGTTTTATGAGTCATTCCTAACTGTCACTGTATGTCATGTTGTCACTTGCGGGCGGAGCACCAAGGCAAATTCCTTGTATGTGAATACTTGGCCGATAAACTTATTCATTCATTTTCTGCCTATCGAAAACCCCACTCAACTGTATCCACCTATCACTCACCAGGCTTTGTCCTGGCCCTCCTCCCTTCCAGCTTCCTCCCCCTTCCCTCCCCAACACAATCAGTATGAAGAAGGGTCCCGACCCAAAACGTCATCTATCCATGTTCTCCTGAGAAGGTGCCTGACCCACTGCATTGCTCCTGCACTTTGTGTCTTGTTTTGTAAACCTGCATCTGCAGCTCCATGTATCTCTCACATTCCATCAAACCATCTTCTGCCCTTTCCCCCATATCCCTTGATTTCCCATATCCAGGAATCAACCAATCTTAATTGTGTGCTTAGATAGAGTGGATGTGGAGAGGATGTTTCCACTAGTGGGAGAGTCCAGGACCAGAGGGCACAGCCTCAATATAAAATGACGTACCTTTAGAAAGGAGATGAGGGGGAATTTTCTATTGCCAGAGGGTGGTGAATCTGTGGAATTCATTGCCACAGATGGTTGTGGAGGCCAAGTCAGTGGATATTTCTCAGGCAGGATTGATAGATTCTTGAAGGTGGACAAAAGTGCTGGAGAAACTCAGCGGGTGCGGCAGCATCTATGGAGCGAAGGGAATAGGCAACGTTTCGGGCGTTGCCTATTTCCTTCGCTCCATAGATGCTGCCGCACCCGCTGAGTTTCTCCAGCACTTTTGTCTACCTTCGATTTTCCAGCATCTGCAGTTCCCTTCTGGAACATTGATAGATTCTTGATTAGTACAGGTGTCAGGGTTATGGGGAGAAGGCAGGAGAATGGGGTTGAGAGAGAGAGATAGATCAGCCATGATTGAATGGCCGAATAGACTTGATGGGCTGATTGGCCTAATTGTGCTCTTATGAACATGAACTTATTTGTTAACCAAGCAAAACGTATTCCCTGGACCAGAAATCTACAGTTTAGTTTATTGCCACGTGTACCGAGTTACAGTGAAAAGCTTTCATTGCCCATCGTTTAAAACCTTCAATCATAGATAAAGCATTTATACAATGGGAAAGAATGGAATTAAAACGCTACGAAGATCTGTATGAATTAGAAAAATTACTATCATTCCAACAACTACAACTGAAATATAATTTGAAAAATAATCAATATTTTAAATATATACAAATCTGTGACTATTTGAAACACACACAAAAGATTATTATAATATGCCTTCCGACTTACTAGATGAAGCAATGAAGACAAAGGCGGAATCAGTTAATTTAATATCATACTTATATAATATCATCTTAAATATAGAAATACCCACAACAGATGGAATTAGAAGAGATTGGGAACAAGATCTAGGTATAAAAATTTCAAAGAGAGTTGGGATAATCATTTATTACAGGTGCATAAATGCTCGATCAACGTACGACATACGCTTATCCAATTAAAACATTACATAGATTATATATTCAAAAACCAAACTAAATAAAATCTTTCCTAACGTCTCACCAATCTGTGATAAATGTATATGTCAAGAAGCTACCATAGCACATTCTTTTGTTTTTTGTACAAAAATCCAAAAATTCTGGTTTGAAATATTTGATATTTTTTCAAATTAATCAAAATAAAACTGGTACCAAAACCAGAATGGATTATTTTTGGAATATCGGAAGGTATTCCTGAATTAAACGTGTATCAGAAGAATTTACTCAATTATGGGCTAATAATGGGAAAAAAGCTTATACTTAAATTCTGGAAAAATGCGCCCACACCAACAATAAAAATGTGGACATCAAATATGTTGGAAACATTACATCTGGAAGAGATGAGATTCCTCCTAGTAGGCAAAGTAGATCAATTTCAAAAGACGTGGTCTACGTTTTTGGACCTATTACAAGCATGAGGTGCAATAGTAATTTAGAAAAACAAAAATAAATAAAAGGTATCTGGACCTGGTAATGGGAGGTAAAATAAAAACAGACTTGGTTGGTAGTTCCTTCTCTATGAAGTATGGTATAAGTTATAATAGAGCGATTGTTCCTTCTTTCTTTCTCTTTTTTTTTCTAGGGTCTATTTTCTAACTTTACTTCCTTCTCTAACCTCTTTTCTAAGGGGCTTTCTTTTCCCAACACTCTTTTGCACTTCACAACCTTTGCGCACTTTCTTCACTTTTCTTACTTCTTTCTTTTCTTTCTTAAAGTTTAAAAAAGTGAAGCGGTACAAAAAATGTATTAATATATACGTGTTGTACATTACTGTAATCTACCGTACTTCTAAAAAATAAAAAAAAAGAAAAAAAAAAAAAAAGAAAAGCTTTCATTGCGTGCTAACCAGTCAGCGGAAAGACAATACATGATTATAATCGAGCCATTTACAGTGTATAGATACAAGATAAGGGAATATCATTTAGTGCAAGGTAAAGCCAGTAAAGTCCGGTCAAGGATAGTCCGAGGGTCACCAATGAGGCAGATAGTAGTTCTGCATTGCTCTCTGGTTGTGGTAGGATGGTTCAGTTGCCTGATAACAGCTGGGAAGAAACTGTACCTGAATCTGGAGGTGTGCGTTTTCACACTTCTGTATCTTTTGCCTGATGGGAGAGTGGGGAAGAGGGAGTGGCCAGGGTGCGACTGGTCCTTGATTATGCTGCTTAACAGATTAACGCTATCCCACACCCACGCTATTTACGCAGATTAACACTATCCTACACCCACTGGGGACAATTTTTACATTTATTACCCGAGCCAATTAACCTACAAATCTGTACGTCTTTGGAGTGTGGGAGGAAACTGAAGATCTCGGAGAAAACCCATGCAGGTCACGGGGAGAACGTACAAACTCCGTACAGACAGCGCCCGTAGTCGGAATCGAACCCGAGTCTCCTGCGCTGCATTCGCAGCAACTCTACCGCTGCGCCACCGTGACTGCCTGTACGGAGTTTGCACGTTCTCTTTGTGACCTGCGTGGGTTTTCTCCGGGAGTCCCGGTTTCCTCCCACACTCCAAAGACGTACAGGTCTGTAGGTTAATTGGCTTGGTATAAATGTAAACTGTCTCTAGTTTGTGTAGGGTAGTGTTAGTGTGCGGGGATCGCTGGTCGGTGCAGACCAGGTAGGCCGAAGGGCCTGTTTCCGCGCTGTATCTCTGAAAGTAAAAAACAAGAACTATGTTGTGTCAAACAATACTTTTTCAATGTTATTATATACACAACAGATTAAGTACAAACGACTGGAGGAGTCAGCTGTGTTTACACCTTTCCACCAACGGTAGAACAAGCTGCAATCAACTTTAAGACAACATTTCTCAGTGTCAGGGAGAGCTGATACCAGCCAGCAAGGAGTTTTCTTTCAACCGATGCTCCAACTTCTCAGGTGAATGCAAAGGACACCATGGCAATACGATGAAGGCAACGATTAAGTCATAACAGTTGTTCCGCAGCAGTAAAAGCAGCAAAAACATTCCATTCGGCCCTTCCAGCTCTGCTATTCAAAACGATCAAATTCATATTCCATCTCTGGCCTTTGTCCAATTTTGCGATGTACTTCCTGCGGCAACTGGGGAAGCACAATCCGCCACAGGCAATGATGGTCCAATTCTACACGGCCATCGTAGAGTCTGTCCTCACCTTCTCCATCGTGGTCTGGTTTGGCTCAACCACCAAGCACCAGATCCAGAGGCTGCAGCGAATCGTCCGATCAGCTGAGAAGGTTATTGGCTGCAACCTTCCCCCCATTGACGAACTGTACACTGCAAGGGCCAGGAACCGAGCGGGTAAGACCACAATCAATGTGAAGAAGGGTCCCGACCCAAAACGTCACCTATCCATGTTCTCCCGAGAAGGTGCCTGACCCACTGCATTGCTCCTGCACTTTGTGTCTTGTTTTGTAAACCTGCATCTGCAGCTCCATGTATCTCTCACATTCCATCAAACCATCTTCTGCCCTTTCCCGCATATCCCTTGATTTCCCATATCCAGGAATCAACCAATCTTAATTGTGTGCTTAGATAGAGTGGATGTGGAGAGGATGTTTCCACTAGTGGGAGAGTCCAGGACCAGAGGGCACAGCCTCAGTATAAAATTACGTACCTTTAGAAAGGAGATGAGGGGGAATTTCTATAGCCAGAGGGTGGTGAATCTGTGGAATTCATTGCCACAGACGGTTGTGGAGGCCAAGTCAGTGGATATTTCTCAGGCAGAGATTGATAGATTCTTGAAGGTGGACAAAAGTGCTGGAGAAACTCAGCTGGTGCGGCAGCATCTATGGAGCGAAGGAAATAGGCAACGTTTCGGGCGTTGCCAATTTCCTTCGCTCCATAGATGCTGCCGCACCTGCTGAGTTTCTCCAGCACGTTTGTCTACCTTCGATTTTCCAGCATCTGCAGTTCCTTCTGGAACATTTGATAGATTCTTGATTAGTACAGGTGTCAGGGGTTATGGGGAGAAGGCAGGAGAATGGGGTTGAGAGAGAGAGATAGATCAGCCATGATTGAATGGCCGAATAGACTTGATGGGCTGATTGGCCTAATTGTGCTCTTATGAACATGAACTTATTTGTTAACCAAGCAAAACGTATTCCCTGGACCAGAAATCTACAGTTTAGTTTATTGCCACGTGTACCGAGGTACAGTGAAAAGCTTTCATTGCGTGCTAACCAGTCAGCGGAAAGTCAATACATGATTATAATCGAGCCATTTACAGTGTATAGATACAAGATAAGGGAATAACATTTAGTGCAAGGTAAAGCCAGTAAAGTCCGGTCAAGGATAGTCCGAGGGTCACCAATGAGGCAGATAGTAGTTCTGCATTGCTCTTTGGTTGTGGTAGGATGGTTCAGTTGCCTGAGAACAGCTGGGAAGAAACTGTCCCTCAATTTGGAGGTGTGCCTTTTGCCTGATGGGAGAGTGGGGAAGAGGGAGTGGCCAGGGTGCGACTGGTCCTTGCTTATGCTGCTGGCCTTGGCAGCGTGAGGTATAACTGGAGTCAATGGAAGGGAGGTTAGTTCGTGTGATGGTCTGGGCTGCGTGACGCTGCCTCGGCAAGGCCAGCAGCATAATGTGATGCATCCTGATACAATGCTTTCTATGGCGCAATGGTACCAGCCTCGTAGAGCCCTGCATGCTTCAGTGGCCATATATAATCCTTGTAAACTTTGCCGAACGAAGGTTAAGGGTATACATTCACTTCTTGTACAATATCCTGGAATCCACTGGCCAATCTTCATTCCACTTGCCCAATGGCAAATAAATAGTAGGAAGACCAAAACTAAAAAAAATACTCAATACTTAGGTGTATCTAAGCCCGTAATGTCCGCCTCGCCAACAGCCTGGCACGTCTTTTCTCTGTTTTTATCATTTTAAGTATGTCTTAAATGTACAGTGGCTTGCAAAAGTATTCATACCCCTTGAACTTTTCCACATTTTGTCACGTTACAACCACAAACGTAAATGTATTTTATTGGGATTTTATGTGATAGACCAACACAAAGTGGCACATAATTGTGAAGTGGAAGGAAAATGATACATGGTTTTCAAATTTTTTTTACAAATAAAAAACTGAAAAGTGTCACGTGCAAAAGTATTCAGCCCCCTTTACTCTGATACCCCTAAATAAAATCCAGTGCAACCAATTGCCTTCAGAAGTCACCTAAGTAGTAAATAGAGTCCACTTGTGTGTAATCTAATCTCAGTATAAATACAGCTGTTCTGTGAAGGCCTCAGAGGTTTGTTAGAGAACATTAGTGAACAAACAGCATCATGAAGCCCAAGGAACACACCAGACAGGTCAGGGATAAAGTTGTGGAGAAGTTTAAAGCAGGGTTAGGTTATAAACAAATATCCCAAGCTTTGAACATCTCACGGAGCACTGTTCAATCCATCATCCGAAAATGGAAAGAGTATGGCACAACTGCAAACCTACCAAGACATGGCCGTCCACCTAAACTGACAGGCCGGGCAAGGAGAGCATTGATCAGAGAAGCAGCCAAGAGGCCCATGGTAACTCTGGAGGAGCTGCAGAGATCCACAGCTCAGGTGGGAGAATCTGTCCACAGGACAACTATTAGTCGTGCACTCCACAAATCGGGTCTTTATGGAAGAGAGGCAAGAAGAAAGCCATTGTTGAAAAAAAGCCATAAGAAGTCCCGTTTGCAGTTTGCCACAAGCCATGTGGGGGACACAGCAAACATGTGGAGGAAGGTGCTCTGGTCAGATGAGACCAAAATTGATGTTTTTGGCCTAAATGCAAAACGCTATGTGTGGCGGAAACCTAACACTGCACATCACCCTGAACACACCATCCCCACTGTGAAACATGGTGGTGGCAGCATCATGCTGTGGGGATGCTTTTCTTCAGCAGGGACAGGGAAGCTGGTCAGAGTTGATGGGAAGATGGATGGAGCCAAATACAGGGCAATCTTGGAAGAAAACCTGTTAGAGTCTGCAAAAGACTTGAGACTGGGGCGGAGGTTCACCTTCCAGCAGGACAACGACCTTAAGCATACAGCCAGAGCTACAATGGAATGGTTTAGATCAAAGCATATTCATGTGTTAGAATGGCCCAGTCAAAGTCCAGACCTAAATCCAACTGAGAATCTCTGGCAAGACTTGAAAATTGCTGTTCACAGACGCTCTCCATCCAATGTGACTGGGCTTGAGCTATTTTGCAAAGAAGAATGGGCAAAAAATTCAGTCTCTAGATGTGCAAAGCTGGTAGAGACATACCCCAAAAGACTTGCAGCTGTAATTGCAGCGAAAGGTGGTTCTACAAAGTATTGACTCAGGGGGGCTGAATACTTATGCACGCGACACTTTTCAGTTTTTTATTTGTAAAAAAATTTGAAAACCATGTATCATTTTCCTTCCACTTCACAATTATGCACCACTTTGTGTTGGTCTATCACATAAAATCCCAATAAAATACATTTACGTTTGTGGTTGTAACGTGACAAAATGTGGAAAAGTTCAAGGGGTATGAAAACTTTTGCAAGCCACTGTATGTTTCAATGTTTCTTGGTTAGTTTATGTGGGAGGAATAGGGGGAAACTTTTTTTCAGTCACTTACCTCGAGGGAGATGCGATCTTTCTCCGGGTCGCATCTCCGTCCCCCACTGCAGCCTCCAACGTGGAGCGGTGCGGCCTTTCCTGGAGGCCGGCCCGGAGCTTCAAGCCGCGGGTGCGGCGCGGACTTACCGTCGCGGAGCCGGGCATCCTTTGCCGAGGATCGCCAGAAGAAGAGCTCAGACCGCGCGGGGCCTGTGGACTTCAACACCGTGAAGCCCGCAGTCCTCCGGTAAGAAGTGGCCGACTCTCGGGAGCTCCATGCCAGTGGATTTCAGTATAGGAGTAAAGAGGTTCTTCTGCAGTTGTATAGGGCTCTGGTGAGACCACATCTGGAGTATTGTGTACCGTTTTGGTCTCCTAATTTGAGGAAGGACGTCCTTGTGATTGAGGCAGTGCAGCGTAGGTTCACGAGATTGATCCCTGGGATGGCGAGACTGTCATATGAGGAATGATTGAAAAGACTAGGCTTGTATTCACTGGAGTTTAGAAGGATGAGGGGGGATCTTATAGAAACATAAAATTATAAAAGGACTGGACAAACTAGATGCAGGAAAATGTTCCCAATGTTGGGCGAGTCCAGAACCAGGGGCCACAGTCTTAGAATAAAGGGGAGGTCATTTAAGACTGAGGTGAGAAAAAACGTTTTCACCCAGAGAGTTGTGAATTTGTGGAATTCCCTGCCACAGAGGGCAGTGGAGGCCAAGTCACTGGATGGATTTAAGAGAGAGTTAGATAGAGCTCTAGGGGCTAGTGGAGTCAAGGGATATGGGGAGAAGGCAGGCACGGGTTATTGATAGGGGACGATCAGCCTCCTCCTGCACCTATTTTCTATGTTTCTATGTTCCAATCCGTCCCGACGCCGGAGTTTCGATCATCCCGACGAGAGGGTCTGGACATCGGACTTGTCGGCAATGGAGACTGCGGAGGGTTCAAGGCCCCCCGACCACAGGTGAACAAGGAGGAAGATGTCTGAACTTTATTGCCTTCCATCACAGTGGGGAATTGTTGATTCGACTGTGGCGGATGTTTATGTTAAATTTTATTTTATGTGTGTATTGTGTTCTTTTCACTTAGTATGGCTGTGTAGTGACTCAAATCACCTTAGTTGGTTAAGTGACAATAAACACAAACTTGAACTTGGGAATGTTTAGAAGAATGAGGGGGGGAC
This sequence comes from Malacoraja senta, assembly GCA_038087875.1. Lineage (NCBI taxonomy): Eukaryota > Metazoa > Chordata > Chondrichthyes > Rajiformes > Rajidae > Malacoraja > Malacoraja senta. Next base: position 219,878,409 of record CM075977.1, on the reverse strand, counting down.
CTCATTGAAACATACAGAATAGTGAAAGACTTGGATAGAGTGGATGTGGAGAGGATGTTTCCACTAGTGGGAGAGTCTAGGACTAGAGGTCATAGCCTCAGAATTAAAGGACGTTCTTTTAGGAAGGAGATGAGGAGGTTTCTTTAGTCAGAGGGTGGTGAATCTGTGGAATTCTTTGACACAGAAGGCTGTGGAGGCCAAGTCAGTGGATATTTTTAAGGCAGAGATAGATAGATTCTTGATTAGTACAGGTGCCAGAGGCTTGTGGGGAGAAGGCAGGAGCACGGGGTTAGGGGGGAGAGATAGATCAGCCATGATTGAATGGCGGAGTGGACTTGATGGCCCTTATGACCTTACGACCTTCCTTATCCTGTTATTAATTGTGCCGCTCCTGGTCACAGAAACTTAAAATAAATCCCAAAAGCTTCAAAACTAATCTTCTGGAATGTTTTTAGGATGTAACAAGTAGAATGGATAAGGGAGAGCCAGTGGATGTGGTGTATCTGGACTTTCAAAAAGCCTTTGACAAGGTCCCACACAAGAGACTAGTGCAAAATTAGACGGGTCCTTTTCAGAATGGCAGGCAGTGACTAGTGGGGTGCCGTAAGGCTTGGTGCTGAGACCCCAGTTAGTTACAATATATATTATCGATTTAGACGAGCGAATTAAATGTGACATCTCCAAGTTTGCAGATGACACAAAGCTGGGTGGCAGTGTGAGTTGCGATGAGGATGCTATGAGGCTGTAGGGTGACTTGGATATATTGGGTGATTGGGCAGATGCATGGCAGATGCAGTATAATGTGGATAAATGTGAGGTTATCCACTTTGGTGGCAAGAACAGGAAGGCAGATTATTATCTGAATGGTGTCAGATTAGGAAAAGGGGAGGTGCAACAAGACCTGGGTGTGCTTGTATATCAGTCACTGAAAGTAAGCATGCAGGTACAGCAGGCAGTGAAGAAAGCTAATGGCATGTTGGCCTTCATTGTGAGAGGATTTGAGTTTAGGAGCAAGGAGGTCCTGCAGTTATACAGGACCCAAGTGAGACCGCACCTGGAGCATTGTGTGCAATTTTGATCTCCTAATTTGAGGAAGGACATTATTGCTATTGAGGGAGTGCAGCGTAGGTTCACCAGGTTAATTCTCAGGATGGCGGGACTGACATATGATGAAAGAATGGGTCGACTGGGCTTGTATTCACTGGAATTTAGAAGGATGAGCGGGGATCTTATGGAAACATATAAAATTCTTAAAGGATTGGACAGGCTAGATGCAGGAAAAATGTTCCCAATGTTGTGGGAGTCCAGAACCAGGGGTCACAGTTTAAGAATATGGGGTAGGACATTTAGGACTGAGATGAGGAAACATTTTTTCACCCAGAGAGTTGTGAATCTGTGGAATTGTATGCCACAGAAGGCAGTGGAAGCCAATTCCGCGGATGTTTTCAAGAGAGAGTTAGATTTAGCTGGATGTTTTCAAGAGAGAGTTGGATTTAGCTCTCACTGTAGGACCAAAGGAATCAAGGGATATGGGGGAAAAGCAGGAATGGGGTACTGATTTTAATTGTATGGCTGCATGGGTAACTCCAATATCATTGTACCTTAACTGGTGCATGACAATAAATGTGAATCTAAATCTGAATCTGATTTTAGATGATCAGCCATGATCATGTTGAATGGCGGTGCTGGCTCGAAGGGCTGAATGGCCTACTCCTGCAACTATTTTTCTATCTTTCTAAAAGCCCAGACGAAATATTTTAAACAGAGACACAGGAGACGGCAGCTGCTGAAACCGGGAGGAACAAAGAATCTACTGAAAGAGCACGGTGGGTCGTACATCCGTCTCCCTCCATTCCCTGCATATCCATGTCTGAGTTTGAGTTGAGTTTATTGTCACGTGTACCGAGGTACAGTGAAAAGCTTTTGTTGCGTGCTAACCAATCAGCGGAAAGACAACACATGATTACAATCAAGCCGTTCGCAGTGCGCAGATACAGGACAAAGGGAATAACGTGAATAATATTTAGTGCAAGATAAAGCCAGTAAAGTTCTATCAAAGATAGTCCAAGGGTGTCCAATGCAGTAGATAGTAGTTCAGGACTGCTCTGTAGTGCTCTTTGGCTGTGTCTATCCAAGAGCCTCTTAAACACACCTATCGTATTTGCCTCCACCACCATCCCTGGCAGCACCTTTAAGGACATCCACCGCCCTCTGTGTAGAAAAGACTTGCCCAGCACGGCTCCTTTAAACTTAGCCTCTCTCACCCAAAAGCTATGCCCTACAGCAGGGTTCGTCAACCTACGGCCCCCGGGCCGAATGCGGCCCAGTAACCCGAAATCATCCGGCTCGCAGGCAGATTTTTTTCCCCGTAATTATCCGGCCCGCCGAGCGCCGAGCGCCGAGCTCTGGCTGTACCGCATCCCGCACAAAGCCGCCGGCACCCCCGCGCACCTTCTGTGAACACGTTTAAGAAAGAACTGCAGATGCTGGAAAAATCGAAGGTAGACAAAAATGCTGGAGAAACTCAGCGGGTGAGACATGCGAGGATCGCACGAGGCTGCCTCACCCGCTGAGTTTCTCCAGCATCTTTGTCTACTTTCTGTGAACACGTGATTTGATGCCTGCCATCCGGGGCAGGATGGGGGCAGGATCCATGTGTACACGTGATAGATGTGGCCCGCCATCCGCTCACAGACATGCGTCCCGGCCCCTATGCAGAACAAGGTTGCCCACCCCCTGCCCTACAGTCTTTGATATTTCCACCCTGTGAGAAAAGTTCTGACTGTCTACCCTATCTATGCCTCTCATAACTTTACAAATTTCTCCCCTCGATCTCCAGAGAAAACAATCCAAGCCTTTCCAAAGCTAATACTATCCAATCCGGGCAGCACTCTGGTAAACCTCTTCAGCACACTCTCCAAAGTCTTCACATCTGTCTTGCAACGGGGACGACCAGAACTTTGATTCACACCGAGCAACAACAACAAGCTGAGAACCAAAGTAAACTCTTCATATTCTGCAGCAACCCACCGGTTCAGTGACGCTCACCTGACCAGTCGCAATGAAGACGTGTGTCCACACCAAGCGATCTATCTTGCACCCTTGGATTGTAGAACAGAAGAGAGGCGATGGGAAGCCAAACGACAGGTATCCTGGGTTAGATCCATGGCTTAGATTCGGATTCACGATCCATGAATTACTGAATGAAAAAAGAAACCAGGCATTCTCTAAAACCAATTGCAATCCATCTCAACTCAAGTCACACATTTTAGTGGCACAGTGATAGACAATAGACAATAGACAATATGTGCAGGAGTAGGCCATTCGGCCCTTCGAGCCAGCACCGTCATTCAATGTGATCATGGCTGATCATCCCCAATCAATACCCCGTTCCTGCCTTCTCCCCATATCCCCTGACTCAGCTATCTTTAAGAGCCCTATCTAGCTCTCTCTTGAAAGCATCCAGAGAACCGGCCTCCACCGCCCTCTGAGGCAGAGAATTCCACAGACTCACCAACCTCTGTGAGAAAAAGTGTTTCCTCGTCTCCGTTCTAAATGGCTTACTCCCTATTCTTCCCACAATCTTCCCGCATTCGAAAGACGTGCAGGTTTGTAGGTTAATAGGCCACTGTAAATTGTCCCTAGTGCGCAGGATGGAACTAGTGCGGGTGATTGCTGGTTGGTGAGGACTCTGGTTGTTCTCTGCCTCAGAGGGCGGTGGAGGCCGGTTCTCTGGATGCTTTCAAGAGAGAGCTAGATAGGGCTCTTAAAAATAGCAGAGTCAGGGGATATGGGGAGAAGGCAGGAACGGGGTACTGATTGGGGATGATCAGCCATGATCACATTGAATGTCGGTGCTGGCTCGAAGGGCCGAATGGCCTACTCCTGCACCTATTGTCTATTGTCTATTGACTCGGTGGTCTGAAAGACTGAAGGGCCCGTTTCCAGGCTGTGTCACTAAACTAAATTAAATTAAAGAAAGCCATGAGTAATGCCCACAGCATTAATACTGCAGTTTATTTAATAAACTATAAATAATAATAATAATTAAATATATGAAAGTTAATAATTCAAAAACCAGAGTGTTGCTTAGTTTGTAGAAAAATGATCCAGTGGAGATATTCTTCTGATAGAACAGAGAACAGTACAATACAGCACAGGAACAGGCTCTCCAGCCCACATTAACTGTGCCGAACATGATGCCAAGTTAAACTGATGTCCTCTCCCAAGAGTGATCCATATCCCTCCATGCCCTGCATATCCATCTGCCCATCTAAAAACCTCTTAAACGCTACTGTTGTATCTGCCTCCACCACCACCCCTGGCAGCACTTTTAAGGCATCTGGGTTTACCCTCTGGGTAAAAAAAAAACTTACCCCGCACATTGCCTTTAAACTTTGACCCTCCCACCTGAAAGTTGCACCCTCCAGTCATTGACATTTCCACCCCTGGACAAAAAGTTCCGCACGTCTCGGACACAAAGTGCTGGAGTAACTCGGTAAGTCAGGCACCATCTCTGAAGAACATGAATAGGTAATGTATAGGAAAGAACTGCAGATGCGGGTTTAAATCGAAGGCAGACACAAAAATGCTGGAGTGACTCGGCGGGACAGGCAGCATATCTGGGGAGAAGGAATGGGTGACGTTTCGGGTCGAGACCCTTCTTCAGACTTCTTCATGAATAGGTAATGTTTCAGTTCAGGACCCTTCTTCAGAAAGAACAGTCTCGAGAAGGGGCCTGGTCCAAATCGTCACATATCCATGTTCCCCAGTTCCCTGTTCCATTGATTCTCCCCACATTCTCGTCAACCCCCCCCCCCCACCCCCAATTCTACTCCGCACACGAGGGGTCAATTCTTCATTGGCTAATTAATAGTCATAGACTCATGCAGAGTGGAAACCGGCCCTTCGGCCCAACTTGCCCACGCCGACCAACATGTCCTATCTGCACTAGTCCCACCTGCCTGCATTTGGCCCATATCCCACCAAACCTGTCCGATCCATGTACCTGTCTAAATGTTTCTTAAACGTTGGAATAGTCCCTGCCTCGACTACCTCCTCCGGCAGTTCAATAGACAATAGACAATAGACAATAGGGTGCAGGATTAGGCCATTCGGCCCTTCGAGCCAGCACCGCCATTCAATGTGATCATGGCTGATCATCCCCAATCAGTACCCCGTTCCTGCCTTCTCCCCATATCCCCTGACTCCGCTATTTTTAAGAGCCCTATCTAGCTTCCTCTTGAAAGCATCCAGAGAACCTGCCTCCACCAGAGAATTCAGGCAGAGAATTCCACAGACTCACAACTCTCTGTGATAAAATGTTCATTCCATACTCCTACCCCTCCGATTCCTATTAAATCTTCTCCCGCTCTGGTTCTCGATTCCCCTTCTCTAGGCAAGAGACTCTGTGTTTCTACCCACTCTATTCCTCTCATGATTTTGTACACCTCTATAAGATCACCCCTCATCCTCCTACGCTCCAAGGAATAGAGTCCCAGCTTACTCAACCTCTCCCTATAGCTCAGCCCCTTGAGTCCTGGCAACATCCTCGTAAATCTTCACTGCACCCTTTCCAGCTTGACAACATCTTTCCTATAACATGATGCCCAGAACTGACACAATACTCTAAATGCAGCCATCTCCAACGTCTTATACAATTGCAACATGACCTCCCCAACATCTATACTCAATGTTCAGACTGATGAAGGCCAATGTGCCGAATGCCTTTTTGACCACCCTACCAACTAATCTACCAAACCGCAAATGTGTGGGACGCGTGCGGGAAGAAACCAGATGAGCCAGGGAAAACTCACATGGTGACAGGGAGAGAGATGGCAGCAGAATTAGGCCATTCAGCCCATCAAGTCTACTCCACCATTCAATCATGGCTGATCTATCTCTCCCTCCTAACCCCATTCTCCTGCCTTCTCCCCATAACCTCTGACACCCGTACTAATCAAGAATCTGTCCATCTCTGTCTTAAAAATATCCACTGACTTGGCCTCCACAGCCTTCTGTGGCAAAGAAGTTGTGAGCTGCTGCGATGTGTTTGACATTATTTGTCGCATGGACTAGCAATGATTTTAAGCTTATAAACCACATTCTTACCTTAGAAGTTCAGGTGATCTCCTCCCAGCATGGAAGAAATAGCAGTTCACGGCACAGGCATGAATCACAATGCTGCAGTGTGACATCACACCCTTGTGACATCGTACCTGCGACAGGTCATTAGTCGAGATCAAAGATACTCTTTGGTAGCGATACACCGAATGTTGAAGGGTAAACGTCACCCATTCCTTCTCTCCAGAGGTGCTGCTGCCTGTCCCGGCTGAGTTACTCCAACATTTTGTGCCTATCTTTGATTTAAACCTGCATGCGCAGTTCCTTCCTACACAATTAGTGAATAGGGATTGTGTTCATGTGGTGACAGGAAACCGTAGACAAAGCCTAACAGGGATTTCATTGATCATGTGTGCACCCATCATTGGAACTGAAATTTGGATCCACTGTTAACAAATTTAGACTTGTGGTAAATCATATGTTGAGAGAATGGACAATAGACAATAGACAATAGGTTTGGAGTAGGCCATTCGGCCCTTTGAGCCAGCACCGCCATTCAATGTGATCATGGCTGATCATCCCCAATCAGTACCCCGTTCCTGCCTTCTCCCCATATCCCCTGACTATCTAGCTCTCTCTTGAAAGTATCCAGAGAACCGGCCTCCACCGCCCTCTGAGGCAGAGAATTCCACAGACTCACAACTCTGTGTGAAAAAAGTTTTTCCTCATCACCATTCTAAATGGCTTAACTATTATTCTTAAACTGTGGCCCCTGGCTCTGGACTCCCCCACTTGCACAACTCCAGAATGGAGCAGCTGGGCTTGTATACACTGGAATTTAGCATGAGAGGGGATCTTCTTGAATCATATAAGATTATTAAGGGATTGGACACGCTAGAGGCAGGAAACATGTTCCCGATGTTGGGGCAGTCCAGAACCAGGGGGCCACTGTTGATGAATAAGGGGAAGGCCATTTAGAACGGAGATGAGGACAACCTTTTTCACCCAGAGAGTTGTGAGTCTGTGGAATTCTCTGTCTCAGAAGGCAGTGGAGGCCAATTCTCTGGATGCTTTCAAGAGAGAGTTAGATAGAGCTCTTAAAGATAGGGATATGGGGAGAAGGCAGGAATGGGGTACTGATTGTGGATGATCAGCCATGATCACAGTGATGACTCGGAGGGCCGAATGGCCTACTCCTGCACCTATTGTCTATTGTCTATCTCATTCTGCTTGTCACCTAATTAAGTCTCTCTGAGTTCCATTCTGTAATTAAGCCCCCGATTTACTGTTAATCAAGTTTTTGAGTAACTTTGTCATCTGAGAATATAAAGAATGTACCAGAGTTACGTTTGACAGGTCAGCTCTGGCTGCCTCCTGATGCACAAGCACCAGTTTAATAAATAACCCGGTACTTCACACACCAACTCTGCGTGGCCCTACAATGAAGGATCCCATCCCAAAATGCTGCCTGTCATAGATAGGCCAAGACAGAGTAGACGGTCACGGTGGCGCAGCGGTAGGGTTGCTGCCTTACAGCGAATGCAGCGCCCGAGTCCCGGGTTCGATCCCGACTACGGGTGTTGTCTGTACGGAGTTTGTACCTTCTCCCCGTGACCTGCGTGGGTTTTTCTCCGAGATCTTCGGTTTCCTCCCACACTCCAAAGACGTACAAGTTTGTAGGTAAATTGGCTTGGTAAATGTAAAAATTGTCCCTAGAGCTTGTAGGATGGTGTTAATGTGCGGGGATCGCTGATCGGCGCGGACCCGGTGGGCCGAAGGGCCTGTTTCCGCACTGTATATCTAAACTAAACTAAACTAAACATGGAGAGGATGTTTCCAGTGATGGGAGAGTCTAGAACCAGAGGGTGCAACCTCAGAATAAAAGGACGTACCTTCAGAATGGACATGAGGAGGAGTTTCTTTCGTCAGAGGGCGGTGAATTTGTGCGATTCATTGCCGCAGGCGGGTGTAGAGGCCATTAGGTATTTTTAAAGCAAAGATTCTTGATTAGTAAGGGTGTCAAAGGTAACAGGAAGAAGGCCGGAGCATGGGGTTGAGAGGAAATAACAAATCAGCCGTGATTAAATGGCGGAGTACACACGATGGCCTGAATGGCCTAATTCTGCTCCGATGTCTTATGGGTTTATGGTCCATTCCCGACCCAGAGGTTGGCATGTTGGCGCAGCGGTAGAGCTGCTGCCTCGCAGCGTCAGAGACCCCGGTTCAATCCTGACCTTGGGGGTGCTGTCAATGTGGAGTTTGCACGTTCTCCATTGTGACCGTGTGGGGTTTCCTCCGGGTGCTCCGGTTCCTTCGGCTTCTCTGCCATCCCAGGGAAGAGCGGGTTGTCAGGTTTAACAATAAATTGTTCCTGGTGTGTGGCTGTGGGCTAGTTTCCCCACAGGAGTTAGCAGGGAAAATGAAAGTGGGGGAACACTGGCTGAGTGGTAGACACAAAATGCTGGAGTAACTCAGCGGGTGAGGCAGCATCAATGCAGAGAAGGAATTGGCGACATTTCGGGTCGAGCCAAAACGTCGCCAATTCCTTCTCTCCATTGATGCTGCCTCATCCCGCCGAGTTACTCCAGCATTTTAGACAATAGACAATAGACGATAGTTACAGGAGTAGGCCATTCGGCCCTTTGACCCGAAGGGTCTCGAACCGAAACGTCGCCAATTCTTTCTCTCCATAGATGCTGCCTCACCCGCTGAGTTACTCCAGCATTTTGGACAACAGACAATAGACAATAGGTGCAGGAGTAGGCCATTCGGCCCTGCGAGCCAACACCGCCATTTTTCCTGCTTGGTCTACCTTCGATTTAACCAGCATCTGCAGTTCTTTCTTAAACAATGGCTGAATCATTCTTTATTATCATCTGTGCAGAGGTACAGTGAAATTATGCTTTTACATACAACTCAGTCAAGTATTACTAGACACATTCCCCATTTTAAAATGTTTTGTAACTTTTGTAACTTTGTCGGCTCCAGAAACGTGGCGACACTTGTGTACTGATCAGGTCAGTTTATATACATAGACAATAAGTGCAGGAATAGGCCATTCGGCCCTTTGTGCCAGCACCGCCATTCAATGTGATCATGGCTGATCATCCACAATCAGTACCCCGTTCCTGCCTTCTCCCCATATTCCTTGATTCCGTTAGCCCCAAGAGCAATATATTTCTCTCTTGAAAACATCCAGTGAATCGGCCTCCACTGCCTTCTGTGGCAGAGAATTCCACAGATTCACAACTCTCTGGGTGAAAAAGATTTTTCCTCATCTCAGTCCAAAATAGCCTACCCCTTATTCTTACACTGTGATCCCTGGTTCTGGACTCCACCAACATCAGGAACATTTTTCTTGCATCTAGCCTGTCCAATCCCTTCAGAGTTTTATATGGCTCTAGCCCAAGAGGGAGGAGAGAAGCGAGTCAGAGGGGGGAAAACAGTTGAAAAGGAGTGGCAAAGCACAGGCAGACTTTACTCAGAGCTGCTGTAGATTTGGAAGCAACAGCAGGAGAAGATTAGCAAGAGAAAACACTGATTGGCTCTAGCTCAAGAGGGAGGAGAGAAATGAGTCAAAGCGGGGAAAAAAGTTGAAAACTGAGGAATTTGGATTATAAATTGGTAAATTAGGCAATTTATCAGTCGTAAGCAAGACTGCAGTGAGGGAGCGGCCTTGTGAGGGAAGTGCCCTGTGAGAAAAGTGTGAGTCTTTGGCTCGAGAGTCTTCGGCGAGGAGGCTGAGGTGAGGAGGCTACGCAAAACACTGCAGAGGGAGAGACAAAAGAAGGAGATGTCAGGCAAGCTGATTCAGTGTGATGCTTGCAGTATGTGGGAGGTCAAGGACACCGCTGGTGCCTCTGGCTGCTACAAATGTGACAAGTGCATCCAGGTACAGCTCCTGAAGGACCGTGTTGGGGAACTGGAGAAGCAAGTGGATGACCTCAGGTTTGTCCGAGAAATGGAGTCGTTCCTCGACAAGTCCTACAGTAAGATTGTTACCCCTAAGGTACTGGAAGAGAGAAGGTGGGAGACAGTGAGAAAGGGAGGGAAGCATGGAATGCAAACGTCCCCGGGTGTTGTACCTCTTGTGAACAGGTTCACCCACTTAGAAGCTGTCAGGACAGAAGACGTTTTAACACTGAGCGGCAGACTGGCTTGCGATGCGAATAGGGCTGTTGAGCCAAAACCAAAAAGGCCAAAGTCAGGCAACGCCATTGTAGTGGGAGACTCCATTGTGAGAGGTACGGACAGGGGTTTCTGCGGCAACAGACGGGATTCGAGGATAGTGTGCTGCCTTCCTGGTTCCAGGATGTCACGGACAGAGTGCAGAAAATCCTCAAGGGCGAAGGTGAACAGCCGGAAGTGGTAGTGCATGTCGGCACAAACGATGTCGGAAAGAAGGGGATGAATATTCTGCAGCGTGACTTTAGAGAGCTCGGAAAAATGCTGAAAAGCAGGACCTCCAGGGTTGTTATCTCCGGTTTGCTTCCAGTTCCTCGTGCTGGCGAGAGCAGGAACAGGGAGATACGGGACCTGAATGTGTGGCTGGGGAACTGGTGCACGGGGCAGGGATTTAGATTCTTAGATCACTGGGATCTGTTTTGGAGTAAAAGGGAACTGTACAAAAGGGACAGATTCTGGCAGGCAGGTTTGCCACTGCTACACGGGTGGTTTTTAACTGAATAAGGGGGGTGGGGTGTCGAATGGGATAGTTGAGGATGGAGTTAAAGGGAAAGGGTTTCTTAAATGTGTGAGCGTAGAGACAGATGGGTGTAAAATGAGGGTAGAAGCAATAGGTAGCAAGGTGAAAAGTAAAAGTGGCAGGCAGACAAATCCAGGGCAAAAATCAAAAAGGGCCACTTTTCAACATAATTGTATAAGGGGTAAGAGTGTTGTAAAAACAAGCCTGAAGGTTTTGTGTCTCAATGCAAGGAGCATTCGTAATAAGGTGGATGAGTTGAATGTGCTGATAGCTATTAATGACTATGATATAGTTGGGATCACGGAGACATGGCTCCAGGGTAACCAAGGCTGGGAGCTGAACATCCAGGGATATTCAGGAGGGATAGACAGAAATGGAAAGGAGGTGGGGTTGCGTTGCTGGTTAGAGAGCAGATTAACGCAGTGGCAAGGAAGGACATTAGCTTGGAGGATGTGGAATCGATATGGGTAGAGCTGCGAAACACTAAGGGGCAGAAAACGCTAGTGGGAGTTGTGTACAGGCCACCTAACAGCAGTAGTGGAGTTGGGGATGGCATCAAACAGGAAATTAGAAATGCGTGCAACAAAGGTAAAACAGTTATAATGGGTGACTTCAATCTACATATAGATTGGGTGAATCAAATTGGCAGGGGTGCTGAGGAAGAGGATTTCTCGGAATGTATGCGGGATAGTTTTCTAAACCAACATGTAGAGGAACCAACGAGAGAGCAGGCTATTCTAGATTGGGTATTAATGAGGAAGGGTTAGTTAGCAGTCTTGTTGTGCGTGGCCCCTTGGGCAAGACTGACCATAATATGGTTGAGTTCTTCATTAGGATGGAGAGTGACATTGTTAATTCAGAAACAAGAGTCCTGAACTTAAAGAAAGGTAACTTTGAGGGTATGCGACGTGAATTGGCCAAGATAGACAGGCAATTGATTCTCAATGGGTTGACGGTAGATATGCAATGGAAGGCATTTAAAGACTGCATGGATGAACTACAACAATTGTTCATCCCAGTTTGGCAAAAGAATAAATCAGGGAAGGTAGTGCATCTGTGGATAACAAGGGAAATCAGGGATAGTATCAAAACAAAAGATGAAGCGTACAAATTAGCCAGAAAAAGCAGCCTATCAGAGGCCTGGGAGAAATTCAGTCCAGCAGAAGAGGACAAAGGGCTTAATTAGGAAAGGGAAAATTGATTATGAAAGAAAACTGGCAGGGAACATAAAAACTGACTGCAAAAGCTTTTATAGATATGTGAAGAGAAAAAGATTAGTTAAAACAAATGTAGGTCCCTTGCAGTCAGAAACAGGTGAATTGATCATGGGGAACAAGGACATGGCAGACCAATTGAATAACTACTTTGGTTCTGACTTCACTAAGGAAGACATAAATAATCTGCCGGAAATAGCAGGGGACCGGGGGTCAAATGAGATGGAGGAACTGAGTGAAATCCAGGTTAGCCGGGAAGTGGTGTTAGGTAAATTGAATGGATTAAAGGCCGATAAATCCCCAGGGACAGATAGGCTGCATCCCAGAGTACTTAAGGAAGTAGCCCCAGAAATAGTGGATGCATTAGTGATAATTTTTCAAAACTCTTTAGATTCTGGAGTAGTTCCTGAGGATTGGAGGCTAGCTAATGTAACCCCTCTTTTTAAAAAGGGAGGGAGAGAGAAAATGGGGAATTGCAGACCAGTTAGTCTAACGTCGGTAGTGGGGAAACTGCTAGAATCAGTTATTAAAGATGGGATAGCAGCACATTTGGAAAGTGGTGAAATCATTGGACAAAGTCAGCATGGATTTATGAAAGGTAAATCATGTCTGACGAATCTTATAGAATTTTTCGAGGATGTAACTAGTAGAGTGGATAAGGGAGAACCAGTGGATGTGTTACATCTGGACTTTCAGAAGGCTTTCGACAAGGTCCCACATAAGAGATTAGTATACAAACTTAAAGCACACGGTATTGGGGGTTCAGTATTGATGTGGATAGAGAACTGGCTGGCAGACAGTAAGCAAAGAGTAGGAGTAAAAGGGTCCTTTTCACAATGGCAGGCAGTGACTAGTGGGGTACCGCAAGGCTCAGTGCTGGGACCCCAGCTATTTACGATATATATTAATGATTTGGACGAGGGAATTGAATGCAACATCTCCAAGTTTGCGGATGACACGAAGCTGGGGGGCAGTGTTAGCTGTGAGGAAGATGCTCGGAGGCTGCAAGGTGACTTGGATAGGCTGGGTGAGTGGGCAAATGCATGGCAGAAGCAGTATAATGTGGATAAATGTGAGGTTATCCACTTTGGTGGCAAAAACAGGAAAGTAGACTATTATCTGAATGGTGGCCGATTAGGAAAAGGGGAGATGCAACGAGACCTGGGTGTCATGGTACACCAGTCATTAAAAGTAGGCATGCAGGTGCAGCAGGCAGTGAAGAAGGCGAATGGTATGTTAGCATTCATAGCAAAAGGATTTGAGTATAGGAGCAGGGAGGTTCTACTGCAGTTGTACAGGGTCTTGGTGAGACCACATCTGGAGTATTGCGTACAGTTTTGGTATCCTAATCTGAGGAAAGACATTCTTGCCATAGAGGGAGTACAGAGAAGGTTCATCAGACTGATGCCTGGGATGGCAGGACTTTCATATGAAGAAAGACTGGATAGACTCGGTTTGTACTCGGTAGAATTTAGAAGATTGAGGGGGGGAACTTATAGAAACTTACAAAATTCTTAAGGGGTTGGACAGGCTAGATGCAGGAAGATTGTTCCCGATGTTGGGAAAGTCCAGAACAAGGGGTCACAGTTTAGGGATAAGGGGGAAATCTTTTAGGACCGAGATGAGGAAAACATTTTTCACACAGAGAGTGGTGAATCTCTGGAATTCTCTGCCACAGAATGTAGTTGAGGCCAGTTCATTGGCTATATTTAAGAGGGAGTTAGATGTGGCCCTTGTGGCTAAGGGGATCAGGGGGTATGGAGAGAAAGCAGGTACAGGATACTGAGTTGGATGATCAGCCATGATCATATTGAATGGCCGAATGGCCTACTCCTGCACCTATTTTCTATGTTTCTATGTTTCTATGTTTCTATGTTTCATATGATCCCCTCTCATTCATCTAAATTCCAGTGAGTACAAGCCCAGTCAATCCATTCTTTCATCATATGTCAGTCTCGCCATCCCGGGAATTAACCTGGTGAACCTACGCTGCACTCCCTCAATAGCAAGATTGCCCTTCCTTAAATTAGGAGACAAAAAATGCATACAATACTCCAGGTGTGGTCTCACCAGGGCCCTGTGTAACTGCAGTAGGACCTCCTTGCTCCTATACTCAAATCCTCTCACTATGAAGGCCAACATGCCATTTGCTTTCTTCACTTCCTGCTGTACCTGCATTCCTAATTTCAGTGACTGATGTACAAGCACACCCAGGTCTCGTTGCATCGCCCCTTCTCCTAATCTGACACCATTCAGATAATAATCTGCCTTCCTGTTATTGCCACCAAAGTGGATAACCTCACATGTATCCACATTAAACTGCATCTGCCATGCATCTGCCCACTCCCCCAACCTATCCAAGTCACCCCGCAGCCTCATAGCATCCTCCTCACAGCTCACACTGCCCCCCAGCTTTGTGTCATCCGCAAACTTAGTTTAGTATATTGTCACGTGTACGCGGCATAGTGAAATGCTATTGTTGCCGAGGTGAGGTCTGCTGTGTGATTCTACTGGGTTCAAGGTTTCAAGGTCAGTTTATTGTCACATGTTAAGGTACAGTGACATTAGAGTTACCATACAGCAGACTAAGTGAAAAGCAACAAGACACATGACCACATAAAAGTTCACATCAAAATCCATCACAGTGGATTCCACATTCCTCACTGTGACGGAAGGCAATAAAGTTCATTCTCATTCCTCTTTGTCATCCCGTGGTTGGGGCAGTCAAACCATCCGCAGTCGGGGCGATCAAAGCCCCCGCAGCCGGCGGTCGAAGCCCCCGTCGGGGTGATCGAAACTCCCGCGTCGGGGCGGTTGAAACTGTCTCCGCGGCATGGAGCTCCCGAGTCGGCCTCTTCTTTACCGGAGACCGCGGGCTTCACGATGTTAAAGTCCACAGGCCCCGCGGTTGAATATCGATCCCCGGCAAAGGGATCGCAAGCTCCGCGATGTTAAAGTCCCGCTTGGAGTGCCGGGTCGGTCTCCAGGAAAGGCCGCCAACTCCGCGATGTTAGTGGGGACGGAGATACAATACAGAAAAACAAAAAATCGCATCTCCGTCGAGGTAAGAGATTGAAAAAAAGTTCCCCCCAACCTCCCACTCCCTCCCCCACATAAAACAAACCAAGGAACACTAAAACATATTTTTAACACATACTAAAAATAACAAAATAGAAGGACAGACATACTGTGGGCGAGGCAGCCACTGCTAGTGGCGCCACCTGGTGTTAATACCCTAACCCGGGTTGTGTGCGGAATGAAGCATTTCACTGTGCCGAGGTACACGTGACAATAATGTATCATTGAATCATTAAAGTACAAAGTGTATCGAAATAGTCCACTGACACTACACAAGAGTAGCCAGGTTTTGGCACCATTCTTAGTTTAGTCCTGTTCGTGTGCTTGGGTCATCTGGAGCAACGCCCGATTAGCTTGGACTTGTTGGGCCAAGGGGCATATTTCAGTAGACACATGGAAATGCAGATGCCGGCTTACAAAAAAGGTACAAAGTGCTGGAGTAACTCAGCGGGTCAGGCAGCAACTCTGAGAGAACATGGATAGGCGACATCTCTCGAGAAAAATAATAGGTGACGTTTCGGGTCGGAACCCTTCTTCAGACCCAAAACATCACCTATTCTTTTTCTCCAGAGATGCTGCCTGATCCGCTGAGCTACTCCAGCATTTTGTGTCTGCCTTCGGTATAAATTAGCATCTGCAGTTCTTTCCTGCACATAGATACGCTATGTTTTGGGTCAGGTCGGGTCTGAAGAAGTGTCCCGACTTGAACCGTCGCCTATCCATGTTCTCCAAAGATGCCGCCTGACCCGCGGAGTTACTCCAGCACTCCAGATTGTTAAGGGCTTGGACACGCTAGAGGCAGGAAACATGTTCCCGATGTTGGGGGAGTCCAGAACCAGAGGCCAGAACCAGAGGCCACAGTTTAAGAATAAGGAGTAAGCCATTTAGAACGGAGACGAGGAAACACTTTTTCTCACAGAGAGTGGTGAGTCTGTGGAATTCTCTGCCTCAGAGGGCGGTGGAGGCAGGTTCTCTGGATGCTTTCAAGAGAGAGCTAGATAGGGCTCTTAAAAAATAGCAGAGTCAGGGGATATGGGGAGAAGACAGGAACGGGGTACTGATTGGGGATGATCAGCCATGATCACATTGAATGGCGGTGCTGGCTCAAAGGGCCAAATGGCCTACTCCTGCACCTATTGTCTATTGTCACTCTGTGAAACGTCACCTATCCATGTTCTCCAGAGATGCTGCCCGACCTGCTGAGTTACTCCAGCACTGTGGATTATTTCTGTGCTGTACTATGCTTCAGGTAAATTGAGGAGCACATATTTCTGAACCCCAAGTGCCCTCTAGTGGCCATGTGGCAAATGTGCTTAATGCCGTTCCCACAACTAACGAGAGAAAAAACCAACCTTTCTCGATTTTCAGTCCCAAGAAGGGTCCCAAAACCGAACGGTCACCCATCTTTTTTCCTCCGGAGCTGCTGCCTGACCCGCTGAGTTACTACAGCATTTTGTGTCTATATCCAAGAAACAAAACGAGTGTCTGTCCACCGTTTACTGCCCAATACTAGTTGCCTGTGAACTGAGGAGGCAGCCAAGTGTCAAACATATTGGTGGGATGGAAGTCACCAGTTTGACCCTTAAATCAGATAAGCATGGAGGATTTCCTTCCATTGTCATTGCTAAGACTACATTTTTTAAATTCCACAATTACTTGAATGTAAACACCCCATTTGCTGAGCTGGGATTAAACTTGTTTAAGAAGGAACTGCAGATGCTGGAAAAATCGAAGGTAGACAAAAATGCTGGAGAAACTCAGTGGGTGAGGCAGCATCTATGGAGCGAAGGAATAGGTGACGTTTCGGGTCGAGTCTCGACCCGAAACGTCACCTATTCCTTCGCTCCATAGATGCTGCCTCACCTGCTGAGTTTCTCCAGCATTTTTGTCTGCTTGGGATTAAAGTTGAGTCTCTATTTAAGTAGTCCTGAAATTCAGACTGAACCAAGATTCAAGATTCAAGATTCAAGAGAGTTTAATGTCATGTGTCCCTGATAGGACAATGAAATTCTTGCTTTGCTTTAGCACAACAGAACATAGTAGGCATTGACTACAAAACAGACCAGTGTGTCCATATACCATTATATAAATATATACACACATGAATAAATAAACTGATAAAGTGCAAATAACAGATAATGGGCTATTAATGTTCAGAGTTTTGTCGGAGCCAGGTTTAATAGCCTGATGGCTGTGGGGAAGTAGCTATTCCTGAACCTGGTCGTTGCAGTCTTCAGGCTCCTGTACCTTCTACCTGAAGGTAGCGGGGAGATGAGTGTGTGGCCCAGGATGGTGTGGGTCCTTTGATGACACTGCCAGCCCTTTTTGAGGCAGCGACTGCGATAGATCCCCTCGATGGAAGGGGAGGTCAGAGCCGATGATGGACTGGGCAGTGTTTACTACTTTTTGTAGTCTTTTCCCCTCCAGGGCGCTCGTTGCCGAACCAAGCCACGATGCAACCGGTCAGCATGCTCTCAAGATTCAAGATTCAAGTTAATTGTCACATGCTCCAATGAAGGTGCATTGAAATTTGAGACACTGCAGTATCTCACACAAGAGGTGAGGGGGAAAAAGATTGAATGGATCCCTGAGGGGTAACTTTTTTACACAAAGCATCGTGGGTGTATGGAACGAGCTGCCAGAGGAGGTAGTTGACGCAGGCACTATCACAATGTTTAAGAAACATTTGAACAGGTGCATGGATAGGACCGGTCTAGTGGGATATGGGTCAAACGCAGGCAATAGACAATAGACAAAAGACAATAGGTGCAGGAGTAGGCCATTCGGCCCTTCGAGCCAGAACCCGCCATTCAATGTGATCATGGCTGATCATCCCCGTTCCTGCCTTCTCCCCATATCCCCTGACTCTGCTATCTTCAAGAGCCCAATCTAGCTCTCTCTTGAAACTATCCAGAGAAACGGCCTCCACCGCCCTCTGAGGCAAAGAATTCCACAGACTCACAACTCTCTGTGTGAAAAAGTGTTTCCTCATCTCCGTTCTAAATGGCTTACCCCTTATTCTTAAACACTGGCCCCTAGTTCTGGACTCCCCCAACATCGGGAACATGTTTCCTGCCTCTAGCGTGTCCAAACCCTTAATAATCTTATACGTTTCAATAAGATCCCCTCTCATCCTTCTAAACTCCAGAGTATACAAGCCCAGCCGCTCCATTCTCTCAGCATATGACAGTCCCGCCATCCCGGGAATTAACCTTGTAAACCTACGCTGCACTCCCTCAATAGCAAGAATGTCCTTCCTCAAATTAGGGGACCAAAACTGCACACAATACTCCAGGTGTGGTCTCACTAGGGTCCTATACAACTGCAGAAGGCAGGTGGAACTAGTGTAGATGGGGTACGTTGGTCGGTGTGGGCAAGTTGGGACAATGGGCCTGTTTCTGTGGTGTATGACTATATGACAAGATTATCAGACATAGGAGCAGATTTAGGCCATTCAGCCCATCGAGTCTGCTCCGCAATTCAATCATGGCTAAACTACTTTTTCTTCTCAATCCATTCTCCTGCCTTCTCCCCATAAACCCTGACAAGATCCTATCAATCTCTTCTTTAAAAATATTAAAAATGACAGCCTCCACAGCCTCCACAGATTCACCACTCAATGGCTAAAAAAATGACTCCTCATCTTCAATCTAAAGGTACGTCGTTTTATTCTGTGGTTGTGGAGAGGATGCTTCCGGTAGTGGGAGAGTCTAGGACCAGAGGGCACAGCCTCAGAAATAAAAGGATGGAGCTTTAGAATGGAGATGAGGAGGAATTTCTTTAGTCTGAGGGTGGTGAATCTGTGGAATTCATTGCCACAGATGGCAGCTGAGGTGTATTCATTGGGCATTTTTAAGGCGGAGATTGATAGGTTCTTGATTAGTAAGTGTACCAAAGGTTATGGGAGAAGGCAGGAGAATGGGGTTGGGAGGGAAAGATAGATCGGCAATGATTGAAGGGTTGAGTAGACTTGATGGGCTGAATGGCCTAATCCTCCTTCTGATATTGATCTTCTGGTCTTATGATTTATGAAAGGCTGGCTAGTCCATTGAGCCTGTTTTGGCTCAGTATGATATATCTATTGTATGTCATCACATCATGATCATTCAATTTCAGCCAAATAATGAGTTGGAAAACCCTGTAGCAAAAATAAAAAATAAAAATACATAGGTTAATTAGGAAAGGTGACATTTAGACAAGAGACAACAGAGAATAGACGATAGGTGCAGGAGTTTGGCCCATTTCCCTCCTATTAAATCTTCCCTCCACCCTCACCTTAAGCCTATGTCCTCTGGTCTTCAATTCCCCTACTCTGGGCAAGAGACTCTGTGCCTCTACCCTATCTATTCCTCTCATGATTTTATACACATCAATTAGATCACCACTTATCCTCCTGCGCTCCAAGGAATTGAGTCCCAGCCTGCTCAACCTCTCCCTGTAGCTCACACCCTCGAGTACTGCGAGAATGGAATGGCTGGGCATGTATACTTTGGAACTTAGAAGGATGAGAGGGTATCTTATTGAAACATATAAGATTATTAAGGGATTGGACACGCTAGAGGCAGGAAACATGTTCCCTATGTTGGAGGAGTCCAGAACCAGGTGCCACAGTTTAAGAATTTGAAAGGTAACTTTTTCATACAAAGGGTGTTGGGAGTATGGAACGAGCTGCTGAAGGAGGTGATTCAGGGACTGACTATCCTAATGTTGAAGAAATAGTTGGACAGGTACATGGATAGGACAGGTTTGGAGGGATATGGACCAAATGAGGGCAGGTGAGACTAGTGCAGATGGGACATGTTGGCCGGTGTGGGCAAGTTGGGCTGAAGGGCCTGTTTCCACACTGCATTCATGTGCATTCGTTCACTCATCCTGCAATCGTTAATATGCTTGCAAAAGGAGGGAGATAACATTCAGAGGACTGGATCAGTTCAGGATCAAGGTCTCGACCCAAAACGTCACCCATTCCTTCTCTCCAGAGATGCTGCCTGTCCCAGCTTTTTGTGTCTGTCTTCAGTTCAGGGAACGTTTCTTTGCAGCTGTTATCAGGCAACTGAACCATCCTTCCAACATCTGGAGAGCAGCCCTGACCTCACATCTAACTCATTGGAGACCCTCGGACTATCTTTAATCCTTGCACTAGATGTTATTCTCTTCGTCCTGTTTCTGTACACCGTGATCTACTTGATTGTAATCATGTATAGCCTTTCCGCTGACTGGATAGCACGCAACTAAAAAGTTTTTCATTATATTCACGTGACAAGAATTAAACTATACTTGCATGTCCTCACCTTTTCCATCATGGTCTGGTTTGGCTCAGCCACCAAGCACGACATCCGGAGGCTGCAGCGAATCGTCCGATCAGCTGAGAAGGTTATTGGCTGCAACCTTCCCTCCATTGACAAACTGTACACTGCAAGGGCCAGGAAGCGAGCGGGCAAGATCATCTCTGACCCCTCTCACCCTGGCCACAAACTCTTTGAATCACTTCCCTCTGGAAGGCGACTCTGGACTGTCAAAGCCGCCACAGCCAGACATAAAAACAGCTTTTTTCCCCACGAGTAGTAGCTCTACTCAATAACCAAAAATCTGTAGCCTCCTTTTAAATAAAATGTTATTTAATTTACATGTTTAAGCGATAATGTTTTATTATTATTGTTTAAGTGTCATTATGTGTCGTTCCTAACTGTCACTGTATGTCATGTCACTTGCGGGCGGAGCACCAAGGCAAATTCCTTGTATGTGAATACTTGGCCAATAAACATTAATTCATTAACTAAAATAATGTAAACTAAATTATTCCTATCAACAGGTTTCATGAGTGCTCCATTGGGGTAAGATATTTAGTTTTAGTTAACAAATCTACAGTGGCAACGCTGACCAGCGATCTCCCCCACACACTAACACTATTCTACAAACGGGAGACAATTTACAATTTTTGAACTGAAGCCAATTATCCTCCGTCTTTGGAGTGTGGGAGGAAACCGAAGCACCAGGAGAAAACCCACGTGGTCACGGGGAGAGCGTACAAACTCCGTACAGACAGCACCTGTAGTCGGGATCGAACCCGGGTCTCTGGAGGCTGTGAGGCGGGTGCGCCTCAAGTCACGGCGCCCCTTTGCCACGTAAGCCCAAGAGCTGCTCTGCACAACACCGGCTGACGCTTCTAAGGCTGCCTGGGTCAAGACGAGATGGAGAGACCAGTGGAAGTCAGCGGAACCATCTAGGCTACACCATTACACCAATGACCCCATGGACGTCCTTGGCCATGACCTGCCCCGAAAGCAGTGGACAACCCTCAACCGCCAGAGGACAGGCATCGGACGCTATGGAGTAGCGATGAAGAGGTGGGGCCTCGTGGACAGCGAGTGCCTCCTGCGAGTGTGGGGACCCAACACAGACAGTGGAGCACATAGTCACCAGTTGCCCCAAACACCGGCCACCGAACGGTGAACGAGGTCTGATTGACCTGGACGATGACACGTTGGCCTGGCTCGCCTCAACGGAGCTGCAGGTCTAAAAGACACACGACAGAAGAAGAAGAACCTGTGAGGCAGCAACTCTACCACTGAGCCACCGTGCCGCCCTTTCACACGGATTATGTTGGACTAGTCTAAAGCCAAAATCATATCAGATTACTTCCACCATGTGCTACCATAGAAACAACGCAATTACGATTCAGGGTACGCTGAATTACTCAGCCGAGTGTGCAACATTGGTAATATGATGTCAATAAGGAAACAGTGGCTTGTTATCTTATCTGAACCATAGATGATTAGTCCTTTAGTTTACAGTAAACAAAAAAATCTCTAGTCAGCACAGAGTTGGTGGGCCGAAGGGCCAGTGTTCGTGCTGTGTCCCTGAAGTACAAAAGAGTTCATGCTTTTGTTCCAAACTCAATATGACAAAGTGACATTCAGAGAATATAGAACAGTACAGCACAGGAACAGGCCCTTCGGCCCACAATGTCTGTGCTGAACATGACGCCAAGTTAAACTGGTCTCCTCTGCATGCACGTGATCCATATCCCCTCCATTCCCTGCACATCCATGCGCCTATCTAAAAGCCTCTTAAACGCCACCATCGTATGCACCTCCACCACTGCACCTGGCAGTGGGTTTCATGCAACCACCACCCACTGTGTTGAGAAATACTTGCCCTTTACAATTCTCTTTGTCCCCATCACCTTAAAGCTATGCCCTCTCGTCTTTGACATTTCCACCCAAGGATAAAATATTCTGATTGTTGTGGTGGAGATATAATAGTGTCATAGAGTGATACAGTGTGGAAACAGGCCCTTCGGCCCAACTTGCCCACACCGGCCAGCATGTCCCATCTTCACTAGTTCCACCTGCCTGCGTTTGGCCCATTTACCTCCAAACCTGTCCTATCCATGTAACTAAAAATAGAAACATAGAAACATAGAAAATAGGTGCAGGAGGAGGCCATTCGGCCCTTCGAGCCAGCACCGCCATTCATTGTGATCATGGCCAATCATATCCTATCAATAACCCGTGCCTGCCTTATCCCCATATCCCTTGATTCCACTAGCCCCTAGAGCTCTATCTAACTCTCTCTTAAATCCATCCAGTGATTTGGCCTCCACTGCCCTCTGTGGCAGGGAAGTCCATAAATTTACAACTCTCTGGGTGGAATTTTTTTTTCTCACCTCAGTCTTAAATGACCTCCCCTTTATTCTAAGACTGTGCCCCCTGTTTCTGGACTCGCCCAACATTGGGAACATTTTTCCTGCATCTAGCTTGGGATAGTCGCTGCCTCAGCTACCTCCTCTGGCAGCTCGTTCCATACACCCACCACCCTTTGTATAAAAAATTCACCCCACCGGTTCCTATTAAATATTTCCCCACTCACCTCAAACCTATGTCCTCTGGTTCTCGATTCCCGTACTCTGGGCAAGAGACTCAACGCGTCTACCCGACCTATTCTTCTGATAATTTTGTACACCACTAAAATCTCCCCTCATCCTCCTGCACTTCAGGGAATAGAGAGTCCTAGCCTGCTAGACTGCTCCCTGTAGCTCAGGCCCTTCGAGTCCTGGCTGGCAACATCCCCGTAAATCTTCGCTGCGCCCTTTCCAGCTTGATAACATCTTTCCTGTAACTTGGTAACCGAAACTGAACACAATGCGCTAAATGTGGCCTCACCAACCTCTCACATAACTGTAACATGACCTCCCAACTTCTATACTCAAAACTCTGACTGATGAAGGCCAAAGTGCCGAGAGCCCTTTTGAGCACCCGATCTACCTGCGGTGCCTGCCACTTGCTCTGCAACACTCCCCAGAGGCCTACCGTTCACCGTGTAGGCCCTGCCCATGTTAGACGTCCCAAAATGCAACACCTCACATTTCTCTGTATTAAATTCAATCAACCATTCCTCAGCCCACCTGGCCAATCGATCAAGATTTAAGAAAAAGGAGCAAGCCATTTAGAACGGAGTCGAGGAAACACTTTTTCTCACAGAGAGTGGTGAGTCTGTGGAATTCTCTGCCTCAGAGGGCGGTGGAGGCCGGTTCTCTGGATACTTTCAAGAGAGAGCTAGATAGGGCTCTTAAAGATAACGGAGTCAGGGGATGTGGGGAGAAGGCAGGAACGGGGTACTGATTGGGGATGATCAGCCATGATCACATTGAATGGTGGTGCTGGCTCGAGGGGCCAAATGGCCTACTCCTGCACCTATTGTCTATTGTCTAAGATCCTTCTGCAATTTTTGACAAACAAAGTTAAGAGATTTATTTCTATAGTGCTGCGCTGTACTGTTTTATGTTTTCCAAAATTATGCAGATTCCGTTACCTTTCATTTTGACTCAATCGGAAGCTGTTTAAGTGTCTGCGCGGCACGGTGGCGCAGCGGTAGGGTTGCTGCCTCACGGCGACCAGAGACCAGAGTTTAATCCTGACTACGGGCGCTGTCTGCGCGGAGTTTGTACGTTCTCCCCGTGGCCTGCGTGGGTTTTCTCCGGGTGCTCTGGTTTCCTCGCACACTCCAAAGACGCACAGGTTTGTAGGTCAATTGGCTTGGGTAAAAATTGTAAATTGTCCCTAGTGCGTGTAGGATAGTGTGACTGTGAGGGGTGATCGCCGGTCGGCGCGGACTCGGTGGGCCGAAGTGCCTGTTTCTGCCGCCGTATCTCTAAATGTCTAAAAACTCTGCTTGTGCGAGTTTGAACGTTGCCGTGCAGTAAAACACACTGATATCCACAATAGTTTTGTGTAGGAAGGAACTGCAGATGCTGGTGTACACTGAAGATAGACAGAAGATGCTGGAGTAACTCTGCGGGATAGGGAGCATCACTGGATAGAAGGAAAGGTTTGACGTTTCGGAGCGAGGCCCTTCGTCAGACTCTTTCCTTCATCCATTCCCTCTTTCCAGAGATGCTGCCTGTCCCGCTGAGTTACTCCGGCATTTTCTGCCTATCCACAATAGATTTTTCTGATGGTCTCGCCTTTTGTGCTGGCTTAAATAATCCACTAGGGGGCTCACAAACCCCAGTCCAAGAATATAGTTCTCAGCATTGTAGCGCATCAGTTCCAGGGACAAAGTCCAATGTCCGCAATGGGGCAGAGGTGAATCGGACAGTGCCCTGGCTTATGGAAGGGCCGTTCAGAAGCCTGGTAACCTGAAGCCTGAGGGTACAAAGCCGTTCCTGAGTCTGGTGGTGCGCGCTTTCAAGCTTCTCTACCATTTACCCGATGGGAGCGGGGAGAAGAAGGAATGAGAGCGGGGAGAAGAATGTGCGATTCTGCTTTGATTATGATCTGTGAAATAAACCACTGAAATGAAACGTAAGGTTTTATCTTCATAATGGCAACCATTAAAACCAAGTTCACTGATGCCAGACTTGTGCCTTTTTGGGATTTTTCTTTGGGAGTCATAGAGTCATACAGCATGGAAACAGGCCCTTCGGCCTGACTTGCCCATGCCAACCAAGATGCCCCATCTATATTAGTCGGAGTCTTCGAGCCATGAAGCGTGGAGACAGGCCTTTCTGCCCGACTTGCCCTTGCCGAGCAAGATGCTCCATCTATACTTCTCCCACGCCCACGTTTGCCCCACATCCCTCTAAAACCTTTTCTACCTCTCAATATCAGCTAACCAGAAACTGGAGAAAACTTGACAGAAACAGTGAGCATATTACCGAAAAAAAGCTGTTAGCTTGTTCAAAGTTATAAAACAAACCTAATCATCGACCCTGGACAGATTAAATACAGTCAAGTTTAAGCCTCTGTCTATTAAAAACTGATAATACAAGGAACTTCAGATGGTGGAATCAATAGTCAATAGTCAGATTTATTCATCACATACACAATGAAGTGCAGTGAAATGAACTTGCCAGCAGCGGTACAATTAAAAAAAAGAACACACAATCTATATTACTAAAAGTCTCATCTTGACCGCTTCTTGTTGTTCTGTATATTGATTTTAGAAAAAAACGCTGCCACTTACAACTGTGATTTTTGGCCATCTTACTCAGAGTCCCCCTCCGCTGCGCAGGACAAGAGGATTTTTCCCACCGATGAAAAATAAAAGAGTTATTAGTGTTGAAAAATTGTTGAGATTCTCTCTCCTGAAGGCCACGCCCCTTCCAGAGGGACTATAAAACCCGGAAGTGTGGAGGTGCCTTAGTTCTCTGCAAGATGGGGGAAGCGAGAGGTCGCAATTCTCAGTCTGAGCTGTGAATAACACTGAACACATGTCTACTAAACTGTGAGTGGTTTTATTGACCTGTCAGTGCCCTTAATGTGGTTTGAAAATGTAGTTTGAAAATGCAAAAGTGTGTTTTGGTTTGAAAGTGCTAAAGCTGTGTTGCCTTTGGTTTTGAAAGTGCTAAAGCAAGTTGCCTTGCCTAATTAAAGCTGCCTTGCCTAATTAGAGCTGCCTTGCCTAATTAGAGCTGCCTTGCCTAATTAGAGCTGCCTTGCCTAATTAGAGCTGCCTTGCCTATATAACTAAATTCTAATCTTGACCATTTCCTGTTTGCGCTTTATATTGATTTTAGGAAAAAAACGCATCTATGTACGGCTGTGATTTTTGGCCATCTAACTCAGAGTCCCCCTCCACTCATCAGGTGCCGAGGATTTTTCCTGCTTGAAAAGGTATGAAACTGCACTTGAATTTGGTGGCCTTGCTCCCTGCTTGAAATGGAATTTCATGGAATAGCCGTGAGTCAACTGCGAGCCCACCAGCTGTGAGTGAGTGAGCTGCCAGCTCAACAGGCTTGAGTGACTGAGCCGCCAGCCCAAGAATCCATTCGGCCCACAATGTCCATACTGGCCCTCTGAAAACCAGTCCCTTCAGCGCACAACACCCATACTAGCACTCCAGAAAGCCCCCCCCCCCCACTGGCCACCAATATTGGAATTGGTGGAGAGGTGGAATATTGCGTTGGGGGACCAGCCCTCCTGTGTGATGCTGGGACCCAACGGGTCCCACTTAGTCTAGTACACAATAACAATTTAACACAAAAACATCCATTGAAGAATAAATCACAATTTTCCTGCACAGAAGTTACATTGAATCATTGACAGACACAGCATGGAAACAGGTCCTTCAGCCCACTGGGCCCACGTCGACCATTGATCCTAGAGTCATCGAGTCATACACGTTGCTCTTAAACGTTGAGATAGTCCTTGCCTCAACTACCCTCTCTGGCAGCTCATTCCATACACCCACCAACCTTTGTGTGAAAAAGTTGCCCATCATAGAAACATAGAAACATAGAAAATAGGTGCAGGAGTAGGCCATTCGTCCCTTCGAGCCTGCACCGCCATTCAATATGATCATGGCTGATCATCCAACTCAGTATCCCATCCCTGCCTTCTCTCCAAAACCCCCTGATCACCTTTAGCCACAAGGGCCACATCTAACTCCCTCTTAAATATAGCCAATGAACTGGCCTCAACTACTTTGTGTGGCAGAGAATTCCACAGATTCACCACTCTCTGTGTGAATTTTTTTTTTCTCATCTCGGTCCTAAAAGACTTCCCCCTTATCCTTAAACTGTGACCGCTTGCTCTGGACTTCCCCAACATCGGGAACAATCTTCTTGCATCTAGCCTGTCCAACCCCTTCCAATCCAGGTTCCAATCAAACCTTTCCCCCCTCACTTAAACCAATATCCTCTGGTCCTTGACTTCCCTACTCTGGATACAATACTTTGTGTATTTACCTCTCATGATGTGTGTATCGTCTCTATTCCTCTCATGACCTTACACACTTCTATTAAATCACCCCTCATCCTCCTGCGCTCCAAGGAATAGTCCAAGCCCGCTCAGCCTGTCCCTATATTGTAGCTCAGGCCCTCGATCCTGGCAACATCCTCGTAAATCTTTTCTACGCCCTTTCCACTGCGATGAGAACTCCTTAAGTTTTAAGATAGTTATAAATGAGGATAAGTCTGGAACTTGGGGGAAAAGTACTAAATTAGGTGAGGTGTTTAAGAAAGAACTACAGATGCTGGAAAAATCGAAGCTAGAGTCTGTGGAATTCTCTGCCTCAGAGGGCAGTGGAGGCCGGTTCTCTGGATGCTTTCAAGAGAGAGCTAGATAGGGCTCTTAAAAATAGCGGAGTCAGGGGATATGGGCAGAAGGCAGGAATGGGGTACTGATTGGGGATGATCAGCCATGATCACATTGAATGGCGATGCTGGCTCGAATGGCCAAATGGCCTACTCCTGCAGCTATTGTCTATTGTCTATTGTCTATTGATAAAAAACACTGGAGAAACTCATCGGGTGAGGCAGCATCTGTGGAGTGAAGGAATAGGTGACGTTTCGGGTTGAGACCGAAACGTCACCTATTCCTTCGCTCCATAGATGCTGCCTCACCCACTGAGTTTCTCCTGCGTTTTTGTCTAAATTAGGTGAGGTGATCACACTAATCCTATGTTATGCCACTTTCACATCCACTCCCTGCACACCAAGGGCAACTTGCGAGGATGTTGGCAGGACTTGAGGAGCTGAGCTACAGGGAGAGGGGCGGTCGAAGCTCCTGAGCCTTAGAGTTCCCGAAGTCGGTCTCTGACCAGAGACCGCGAGCTCCACGATGTTTTAGTCCGCAGGCTTTTTGCCTTTTCCTCTGTAGCCTGTGTCCACCCATCTGCCGACCAAAAACCCTCCTCGTCTGTATCCACCTATCACTTGCCAGAGATGGTCAGAGAGTGCTGGAGTAACTCAGCGGGTCAGGCAGCATCTGTGGAGAAAGATGATGGGTGATGTCTCGGGCCGGGTCTCTTCTTCAGACTCGGGCTTTGTCCCGTCCCCACCTCTCTTCCAGCTTCCTCCCATCCTCCCTACCACAATCAGTCTGAAGAAGGGTCCTGACTGGAAGCACCTATCCATGTTCTGCACAGATGCTGCCTGACCCGCTGAGTTACTCCAGCACTCTGTGAAACGTCACCTATCCATGATCTCCAGAGATGCTGCCTGATCCGCTGAGTTACTCCAGCACTTTGACATTTTTTGCACCTGTAGTTTAGTTTAGAGATACAGCGCGGAAACAGGCCCTTCGGCCCATCGAGTCCAAGCCGCCCAGTGATCCCCGCACACTAACACTATCCTACACACACTAGGGACAATTGACAATTTTACCAACCCAATTAGCCCACAGACCTGCGCGTCTTTGGAGTGTGGGGAGGAAACCGGAGCACCCGGAGAAAACCCACGCAGGTCACGGGGAGAATGTACAAAATCCGTACAAACTACGATAGTCAGGATGGAACCCGGGTCTCTGGCGTTGTGAGGCAGCAACTCTACCGCTGCGCCACCGTGCCGCCCAAACACCTAAACAGCCTCCGAGAGAATCAAAATGAAAGAAGGTAACAGAATCAGCATAATTGTGGGGACCACAGAACATACAACAATACAGCACAGCACTGCACAAACACCTCTTAACGACCACTATTGTATCTCCGGCACCACAGTCAAGGGCCTGTCACACTTAGGCGATTTTTTTAGGTGACTGCTCGCGACTTGGCTGTCGCCACATGGTCGCCAGGGTGTCGCCTGTACGGTCGTGAGTCGTCTCCTCAGTCGCCCAAAGAGTCGTAGCGTCTTCCTGGTTGCCGCTGGATTTTCAACATGTTGAAACATTTTCTGAGACATTCGGCGACAGTGGGTTTGACGATAATGAGCGTAGCTTGACTTCCCCTGACGTAGGTGCTGTCGTAGTTGTCGCCAGGTTAACGTAGGTTGTCGCTGGTGCTGATTTCGTTTTTTTTAGGAACAGTTTCATCCCCAGAGCTATATCTGCTCTGAACCGGCCCTGCTGAGTGCCCCCCCCCCCCCCATGAACTATCTCCCTCGGATGGTCACTTCGCACATCGACCCCGCACAGACATATTTGCACTTTATATGGTTTTACTGTTTTTTTTAATCTTATTTCTCTGGGTGTCTAAATTTTTTGCTAATTAGGTTATGACATCGGATGGAAGCTGCGTACCAAATCTCATTGTACCTCTGTGCAATGACAATAAAAGATATTATTATTATTATTATTATTATTATTATTATTAAGGTAATAAATAATTTTATGTCGAAGGGAGGGTCTAGTTGCCAGTTTTTCGTCGACCTGCTACGACTTTGACAGTCGCCGGCAGTCGCCTAAAAATAGCCTAAGTGGGACAGGGTGGAAATGTCGAAGACGAGAAGGCACAGCTTTAAGGTGCGAGGGGCAAAATTTAATGGAGCTAGAAGTGCAAGTATTATTACACAGAGAGTGGTGGGTGCCTGGAATGCACTGCCAGGGATGGTGGTGGTGGTGGCAGCACGCCCGTAGTCAGGATCGAACCTGGGACTCTGGTGTTATAAGGCAGCAACTCTACCGCTGCACCACCATGTCGCCCTACACCTAGTAACTAGTATCGACATGTTCTCCGTGGATTGTCACCTTGTTGTGGTGGAGAAGCTTGTGTGGACCTGAGATCCTGAGAGCGATGCCGTCTGGAGCTATGCTCCTGGTAGGGCCACCCATGGCGGTAAGGTCGAGGGGGAGGTCTCTGACAAAGAGCCAATCCAACC
>CM075977.1:219765056-219848112 GCA_038087875.1 Malacoraja senta | reverse complement strand
AGGCAGTGGGGAAGATGAATGGCTAAGGTTAAGTATAGGGTGGGTGCAGATAAAGTCATCTTCAACGTCAATCTTGAACTGTCAAACTGCTTGAGTGGCTGTCGAAGTTGCATGTATCTACTCAAATGGAGACTTCCATTTACAGTTTAGTTTATTGTCATATGTACCGAGGTACAGTTAAAAACTTTTGATTACAATCGAGCCATTTACAGTGTACAGATACATGATAAGGGAATAACGTTTAGTGCAAGGTAAAGCCAGCAAAGTCGGATCAAAGATAGTCCGAGGGTCACCAATGAGGTAGATAGTAGTTCAGGACTGCTCTTTAGTTGTTGGTAGGATGTTTCAGTTGCCTGATAACAGCTGGGAAGAAACTGTCCCTCAATCTGGAGGTGTGTGTTTTCACAATTCTGTACTATTTACTGATGGGAGAGGGGGAGAAGAGGGAGTGGCCAGGGTGCGACTGGTCCTTGATTATGCTGCTGGCCTTGCCGAGGCAGCGTGAGGTATAAATGGAGTCAATGGAAGGGAGGTTGATTTGTGCGATGGTCTGGGCTGCGTCCACGATTCGCTGCAATTTCGTACAGTCTTGGATGGAGCTGTTCCCAAACCAAGCTTGTGATGCATCCTGATAAAATGCTTTCCATGGCGCACCTGTAGAAGTTGGTGAGAGTTGTTGGGGACATGCCATCTGAAGAAGTAGAGGCATTGGTGTGTTTTCTTGGTCGTTGCTTCAATAAGGGTGGTCCAGGAGAAGTTGTTGGTAATATCTACGTCCTCGCCGTCAATGCAAGCTGGGGTACCTGTACCGCTTTGCCACCAGTGATAGTCTTGGTCCAGAGGTCATAGCCTCAGTATTAAAGGACATTCTTTTCGGAAGTAGATGAGGAGACATTTCTTTAGTCAGAGGGTGGAGAATCTGTGGAATTCTTTGCCCCAGAAGGCTGTGGAGGCCAAGTCAGTGGATATATTTAAGGTAGAGCTAGATAGATTCTTGATTAGTACGGATTATGGGGAGAAGGCAGGAGAATGGAGTTAGGAGGGAGAGATAGATCAGCCATGATTGAATGGCGGAGTAGACTTGATGGGCCGAATGGCCTAATTCTACTCCTATCACATATGACATATTGTCTTTGCAAAGAGTAACTGTCTTTTATTTTTCCTTGGTTATCAGGATTGATCAACAAATGTTGCATACTCTTACAATTGGCATTCTGTGATTTTTCTTTTTCCGCATTAATTTTATATTTTTTCCAGCTTTCTCATTTTACTAAAAAATAAAGATTCAATCACTGCCTACTGCTTATTTGTTGCATTTCTTCCAAAAAGAATAAATCACATATTTTATCTTGCCTATTAAGTTATTCGATTAAAATGAGCTTCGTTTTCATTTTGTAAGTCAGGATGTATCGATTGTTGATGATTTGCCTGATCATTGATGAATTTTGATTTCTCTAACTTCAAGTATCCCTTCTCTCCGTCCCTCCCCCCCCCCCCCCCCCACCCTAGTCATCGTACTAGTTTCACTGTCGTCCTGCGGAGTTTCAGTTTGTATAACTCGTTGTATAACTTACAAAATTCTTAAGGGGTTGGACAGGCTAGATGCAGGAAGATTGCTCCCGATGTTGGGGAAGTCCAGGACAAGGGGTCACAGCTTAAGGATAAGGGGGAAATCCTTTAAAACCGAGATGAGAAGAACTTTTTTCACACAGAGAGTGGTGAATCTCTGGAACTCTCTGCCACAGAGGGTAGTCGAGGCCAGTTCATTGGCTATATTTAAGAGGGAGTTAGATGTGGCCCTTGTGGCTAAAGGGATCAGAGGGTATGGAGAGAAGGCAGGTACGGGATACTGAGTTGGATGATCAGCCATGATCATATTGAATGGCGGTGCAGGCTCGAAGGGCCGAATGGCCTACTCCTGCATCTAATTTCTATGTTTCTATGTTTCTATGTCACCTTCTCCACAGCCAACAATGAATCATTGTGGGCTCCACCTTTCCCTGATCATCATTCATAAGTCGAAGGAGCAGAATTGAGCCATTCGGCCCATCAAGTCTACTCCGCCATTCAATCGTGGCTGACCTATCTCTCCCTCTCAACCCCATTCTCCTGCCTTCTCCCCATAACCCTTGACATCCGTACTAATCATGAGCCTATCAATCCCAACCTTAACAAATATTTATTGACGGCCTCCACAGCCATATAAGATTGTAAAGGGTTTAGACACGCTAGAGGCAGGAAACATGTTCCCGATGTTGGGGGAGTCCAGAACCAGGGGCCACAGTTTCAGAATAAGGGGTGTGAGCCATTTAGAACGGAGACGAGGAAACACTTTTTCTCACAGAGAGTTGTGAGTCTGTGGAATTCTCTGCCTCAGAGGGCGGTGGAGGCAGGTTCGCTGGATGCTTTCAAGAGAGAGCTAGATAGGGCTCTTAAAGATAGCGGAGTCAGGGGATATGGGGAGAAGGCAGGAACGGGGTACTGATTGGGGATGATCAGCCATGATCACATTGAATGGCGGTGCTGGCTCGAAGGGCCGAATGGCCTACTCCTGCACCTATTGTCTATTGAATTCACCACCCTCGGGCTGAAGAAATTCCTCATCGAAAGGTCTCGACTCGAAACGTCGCCTATTTCTTTTCATCAGAGATGCTGCCTGTCCCACTGAGTCACTCCAGCATTTTGTGTCTA
The DNA here is from genome assembly GCA_038087875.1 of Malacoraja senta. NCBI lineage: Eukaryota > Metazoa > Chordata > Chondrichthyes > Rajiformes > Rajidae > Malacoraja > Malacoraja senta. The sequence goes on along the minus strand of CM075977.1, from coordinate 219,845,421 downwards.
CCTTCATTGTTTTCTCAGTCTATTAAAAGACATGGACAGGTAAAGACAGGTAAATGGAATTGAGTTCAGCGAGTTCATGATTTGTCTCCTTATCTATTTGATATTATCCCCAAAACTTTATTTTCTTAAGTGGAAATGTATTTTTATTTATAAATGGAAGATGTGTTTAGTTATAGTTTAGAGAGACAGCGTGGAAACAGGCCCTTCGGCCCACCGACCAGCGATCCCCGCGCACTAACACACTAGGGACAATTTACAATTATACCAAGCCAATCTTTGGAGTAACCTAGCCCATAATGTCAGCCAGACTAAAGCGTTTCTTGTCTAGTTTAGAGACTATTAGGGAGAATTTACAATTTTACCGAAGCCAATTAGTCTACGAACCTGCACGTCTTTGGAGTGTGGGGGGGAACCGAAGATCTCGGAGAAAACCCACGCCGGTCACGGGGAGAACGTATAAACTCCGTACAGACAACGCCCGTAGTCAGGATCGAACCCGGGTCTCTGGCGGTGTAAGCGCTGTAAGGCAGCAACTCTACCGCTGCGCTGCCCATGACACGTGGTTTAGATGCATCTGGTAATGAAAGTTCCATTCGCTATCATCACCCAGCTGCACCAGCTCCACATTCAAAAATCAAACGCACTCTCAGTTGCCCACTGCCAGCAAGCCCACATAATCAATTCATAATTTTTGCAGCAATTTTCTGTTAAACTTCACAGAAGACTATTAAACGTCACAACCACAAGGAACTGGTGTCAGCATGGTGGCGCAGCAGTAGAGTTGCTGCCTCACAGTGTCAAAGACCCTGTTTTGATCCCGACTACGGGCGCTGTCTGTACGGAGTTTGTCCGTTCTCCCCGTGACCTGCGTGGGTTTTCTCCGGGATCTTCGGTTTCCTCCCACACTCCAAAGACGTGCAGGTTCGTAGGCTAATTGGTCGGTAAAATCGTAAATTGTCCCTAGTGCTGGAATCCTGAACAAAGCACAAAGTGTTGGAGGAACTCAGCGGGTCAGGCAGAATCTGTGTGTGTGTGTGTGGGGGGGGGGGGGGGGTTGGGGGAGAGGGGTGGGATGAACAAGTGACGTTTCAGGTAGGGTGACTTCCTAAGACCTATTGTAGTCGGGGGGGGGGGGGGGGGGGGAGAAAGCTGGAAAAGGCAGAGGGGACAAAGGTTGAGGGGAAACCTGAGAGAAGTATACACAAATAATAGAACAAAGATTGGGTGGACACAGAGAACTTTTTTCCCCAAGGTGGAAATGTCAAAGACTAATGGCATAGCTTTAGGTTGAAAGGGACATCGTTTAAAGGAAATGTGTGGGGCTGGTTTTTATAGAGAATGACGGGTGTCTGGATTGAGCTGCCAGAGGTGGTGGTGGAGTCACATGTGACAGTGGTGTTTAAGAGGCTTTTAGATAGTTAGATGAATATGCAGGAATGGAGGGATATGGATCACGTACAGGCAGATGAGATTAGTTTAGCTTGGCATGATGTTCAGCACTAGGATTGCCAACTTCCTCACTCACAAAGCAGGGACGAAAGGTCAAAACACGGGACAAATTCCCGCCGGCAATTCGTTGACCGACTTGGCCGTGGCTGGGTGAATGATGAGTTGGCCTGGGTGCTGGACTGTACACAAAGCCCAGCCGGCGGGCCAGCTGAGGAGTTTTGGTCCGGGCGACATCCGGCACCCCATCCAACTCATGAACCGATGATCGGCCATGAGAAGGAGGGATGGTGGTGGTGTCGGCGGTAAGCGAAGGTCCGAAGGTCGGACAGCTGGCCGGGCTGCCGACCGACGGGGCCACGGGCGAGGTGCTGCTGCTGCTGCACTCCATGGGCTGCACTACGTCGGGATGGGTGAGGCGGGGCCGGACGCGGCTCTCCGACCCGACAGTCCCCTTGACCCGAGTAGTAGCAGTCAAATACGGGACAAGGGCTGTCCCGTACGGGACAAACCAATTTAGCCCAATATTCGGGATATCCCGGCTAGTACGGGACAGTTAGCAACCCTATTCAGCACAGCCGTTGTGGACCAGAGCCTATTCCCGCGCTGTACTATTCTATGTGCTATGTAAGTGAAGCTATACAGAAATAGTGCCATACCTGATTTGACCAAGACAAAATCCCTGATCGTATTTGTACCAAACTCAGCAATTGGTTTCCTGAAAATCTGCATTTCTTATGAAAACAGCAAAAGAGTTGCTGCCTCACAGCACCAGAGAGCTGGGTTCGAACCTGACGTACGGGTTTGTAGGTTAATTGGCCTCTGTAAATTGCCCCTTATATGGACAATAGACAATAGATGCAGGAGTAGGCCATTTGGTCCTTCGAGCCAGCATCGCCATTCAATGTGATCATGGCTGATCATCCACAATCAGTACCCCGGTTCCTGCCTTCTCCCCATATCCCCTGACTCCGCTAACTTAAGAGCCCTATCTAGCTCTCTCTTGAAAGCATCCAGAGAACCGGCCTCCACCGCCCTCTGAGGCAGAGAATTCCACAGACTCACCACTCTCTGTGTGAAAAAGTGTTTCCTCGTCTCCGTTCTAAATGGCTTACCCCTTATTCTTAAACTGTGGCCCTGGTTCTGGACTCCCCCCAACATCGGGAACATGTTTCCTGCCTCTAGTGTGTCCAAACCCTTAACAATCATATGTTTCATTAAGATTCCCTCTCATCCTTCTAAATTCCAGAGTGTACAAGCCAGCCGCTCCATTCTATCAACATATGGCGGTACCGCCATCCCGGGAATTAACCTGATCCATGCGGACTCGGTGGGCCGGAGGGCCTGTTTCCGCACTGTATTTCTAAACTAAACTAATCTAAACCCTTCTTCAGATCGTTAAAATCTAAGTGATCACTCAAACGTTCAAGTCAAGAGAGTTTATTGTCATGTGTCCCTGATAGGACAATGAAATTCTTGCTTTGCTTTAGCACAACACAACATAGAAGGTAGACAAAAATGCTGGAGAAACTCAGCGGGTGCAGCAGCATCTATGGAGCGAAGGAAATAGGCAACGTTTCGGGCCGAAACCCTTCTTCAGACTGATAGAGGGTGGGGAGAAGAAAGAAAAAGGAAAAAAGGCGGAGGAGGAGCCCGAGGGCTGGGGGAGGGGAGGAGACAACCAGAGGGCTGATGAAGGGGAGGGGACAGCAAGGGCTAGCAGATTTGGGAGAATTCAATGTTCAAGCCCCCAGGATGCAGACTGTCCAAGCGGAATATGAGGTGCATTTCCTCCAATTTCCGGTGTTGCTCGCTGTGGCCATGGAGGAGACCCAGGACAGAGAGGTCAGATACGGAATGGGAGGGGGAGTTGAAGTGCTGAGCCACCTGGAGGTCAGGTTGGTTATTGCGGACGACCGGAGGTGTTCGGCGAAACGATCGCCAAGCCTCCGCTTGGTCTCACCGATGTAGATCAGCTGGCATCTAGAGCAGCGAATGCAATAGATGAGGTTGGAGGAGATGCATTGAAGGCATTGACTACAGAACAGATCAGTGTGTCCATATACCATTATATAAATATATACACACATGAGTAAATAAACTATAGTCATAGTATCAGAGTATAGAAATAAGGAACTGCAGATGCTGGATTACCCAAAAAAATACACAAAGTGCTGGAGTAACTCAGCGGGTCAGGCAGCATCTCTGGAGAACATGGATAGGTGATGATTCGTGTTGATACACCTTCTTCAGTATCAGAGTAATTGTGTTAGAAGGTTGGAAGGTTAACAGTAAAAGCAGCATGCTTGGCATGCCAGATTCCGCAGTTTTTGAGCTGCCAGAGGTTTGTAGGAATCTCAGGGGTATCCACAATACCTTAATAAGAGTCTCTCTGACATTTTTATCAGGTGGGGCATATGTTTTCATTCAATAAGGTTTGGAACCAAGTGAACCACTCTATCTAGAATGGAGATGAGGAGGTCCCACTAGGACCAGAGGGCACAGCCTCAGAATTAAAGGACCTTCAGTGCCTGTCCCACTTTCACGACCTAATTCACAACCTTTTTTACCCGTGGACATTTTTCATCAGGCTAGAAAAAATGCCCCGACCTACTTGATGCCACGAGTACCTACGACTAGCATCACGGCCTGCTATGACCTACCTACGACCTCCTACGACCTCGTGACGACCATGCTGCGAGTATGAGTCAAGGGCAAACTCGGCAGAGGTCGTGAATTAGGTTGTGACAGTGGGACAGGCCCATTCCTCTAGGAAGGAGATGAGGAGGAATTTCTTTAGTCAGAGGATGGTGAATCTGTGGAATTCTTTGCCACAGACGGCTGTGGAGGCCAAGTCAGAGGATATTTTTAAGGCGGTAATTGACCAGTTCTAGATCAATATGGGTGTCAGGGGTTATGGGGAGAAGGCTGGAGAATGGGGTTGGGAGGGAAAGATAGATCAGCCATGATTGAATGGCGGAGTAGACTTGATGGGCCGAGTGGCTTTATTCTGCTTCTATCACTTATGAACATGGCCAAGTCATTGGGTATTTTTAAAGCAGGGGGATTAATACGTTCTTGATTGGGAACGGTGTCAAAGGATACGGGTAGAAGACAAGAGAGGGAAAATTAGATCAGCTATGATTAGCGGAGTTAACTCGATGGGCTGAATGGCCTAATTCTTCACCTATGATTCATAGTCTCACGGTTCAAACTGCACAAAGTACCTATTCTCTAAAATTGCTCCCTCTTGTGGCTTAGGTGAGAACTGATGAAAATCATTGCATCGAGTCAGGCAGATCACACAGGTAATCATATCTAACGATAAACTGGACATTATTAGCAAACAAATCTACAGTTTCCAAAATTAAGATCATCTGGTTTTATTTTAGGTAGTTTTAGTTTTAGAGATCCAGCCTGCAAACAGGCCCTTCAGCCCACCGAGTGCACGCCAACCACCAATCACCCCGTACACTAGTAAGTAAGTAATTTTATTTCTATAGCATGTTTAAATCAACTCGCGTTGAAACCAAAGTGCTTTACATAAAAGAAATAATAAATAATAAAGAAATAATGAAGTTTCCGTACATCCATAGAAAAATTAAAAATCAGAAAAATGACACAACACATTATAGAATTCAACAAGAACGTCCCACACAACAGAATCAACATTTCCCACTGTGGGAAAGGCAACAGAAAGTTCAGTCCACTTCCTCTGTGAAACCCGAGGTCGGGGCCTATTTGTGGCCTCCGCAGCCAGTCCGATGTTTTCAGGCCCCTCTTTGCCGGGAAGCTGGAACTCCGGCGTCGGGTAAACACTCCTCAGCAGCTTGGAAAATGTCTGAGCGGCCGCTTCCTCCCCGGAGACCACGGCAACCCGAAGTCCTCAGGCCGCGTTGACTCGCGGTGTTTTAAATCCTGCGGCCACAGCTCCTCGATGTTGGAGTCGGCGGTCACCGCACTCCGGAGCTTACCGCACGGCGACCAGGTAAGGCATCGCCCGCTCCGTGTTGGTGTCCCAGCGCTGTGCCGCCGCTGAAGCTGTAGTCCCGGCCGGTCCCGACAGGAAAACGCCGCTCCAGTCCGATGGTAGGCCGCGAGGAAGGGGGCGAAGAAACAGCTCGGAGGGAAGCCGCCTTTCCGACCAGGTAGGGGACAAAGAAATAAGTTTCCCCCTTCCCCTCCCCCCCACCCACCACATAAAAAGACCTCCAACTAACATTTGTGTTCTGACAGGACTAAAAATAAAAATAAAAAAGGGTGAAAGCACTAGATCTGCCTACGCACTTGGGCCGATTTACAGAACCCAATCAACCTACAAACCTGCACGTCTTTGGAGTGTGGGAGGAAATCGGAGCACCCGGAGAAAACCCACGCAGGTCAAAGGGAGAACGTGCAAACTCCGTACAGACAGCACCCGTAGTCTACAAGACCGCATAACCAAAACTACAAAGAGTAGTAAACACTGCCCAGTCCATCATCGGCTCTGACCTCCCTTCCATCGAGGGGATCTATCGCAGTCGCTGCCTCAAAAAGGCTGGCAGCATCATCAAGGACCCACACCATCCTGGCCACACACTCATCTCCCCGCTACCTCGAGGAGGAGCTATCTTGGGGAACGGCTGCTAACCAGCAGCCGTCCGTTAAATTCACTTTTTAATTTAGTTTTTAGTTTTTTTCTTTTTTTCTTGTCTATGTATAGGGGAATTTTGACTTTTAATGTGGGGGGGGTAAGGGGGAAAACTATCTCTAGGTCCCTACCTGGTCGGTGAGGCAGCTTTTTCTCCGGGCTGCCCCGTCGACCCGTCCTTGCGGCCTACCAGCGGGCGTGGAGCGGCGTTTTCCTGGCGGGGACTGCCCAGCACCTTCAGCTTCGGTGGCGGCACAGCGCTGGAGCGCTATCGTGCAGCGGAGCGGGCGATGCCTTGCCTGGGTCGCCGCACTGGATCGACGCGCTGGAGCTCCGGTGAGCTGGACCGCCGAGCTCAACACCTCCGGGCTGCGGGACTGTGGAGCGGCCAGCCGCGGGCGGCGGCGCCGAACCTAACATCGTGAGCCTCGCAGCTCCAAATCGGCGCGGCCCTGTTGGCTTCAGGTGCCACGGACTCCAATAGGAGATCGGCTGTTCCAGCCGTCCCAGCCGCTGCGAGGACTCTCCCGACGCCGGGGCAACTCCACCCGGCGAGAACGGCCAGGAACATCGGGCCTCCGTAGAGGCAACTGTGGAGGCCTCAATAGGCCTGACTTTGGGTGAACTGGGGTTGGGGACTGGACATTGTGCCTTCCCCCACAGTGTGGGGGTAATCATTGTGGGGGGATGATTTTTTTTGTGTGTGTAAATGATATTTTATTTTGTGTCCAAGATGGCTGCCGAGGGGAGAGTGGACGCTGGCGCGTTTTAGCAGCCGCTGCTCTCTCTTCCATATTGTGTTTTTGATTTTTTTTTGGATTGAATTCTCTCTTTAATTTGTGTACTCGTGATGTCTTTATTATTTATTTCATTCTGCTTACATGTTTCTACTATTTGTTAAACTTTGTAAGGTGTCCTTGAGATTTTTGAAAGGCGCCCAATAAATAAAATAGTAAGATTAAACGAGAACTTACCAGTTGAAGTTTGATCTGTATTTTATGAGGAGTTACGATGAGGGATTACGTGAAGAGCCCGTCCAGCACGCATGCGCGACATTCTTCAAAGCAGCGGTGTGGAATCACAGGAAACACAATAATTGAAATAAACATAGTAAAGAAAAGGAGAACTAAGATACCAGTTGATCTATAATTGAGGGTGGGAGCAGAGGGCACGTAATCCCTCATCGTAACTCCTCATAAAATACAGATCAAAACTTCAAACTGGTAAGTTCTCGTTTAATCTTACTATTTTACTTCGGAGTCACGTGAGTGACTACGTGAAGATTTTAAAGCTCTGTGATTTCAAACCGTGTAACAGTTCATACTTCACTCGCTGCCGAAGTCATTCAAGGGAGGAAGTATGTTATCGTAATCAACCATGAATCTGTTTGTAAACAATAATGGTATTTATTAAACAATAACAAAAGAAAAATGCTCCCCCGGGCTTAAATTATATATTTTTGCAGATTCTAAAACTCTTTCTGCAAATAACACAGTTCTGCTAGCGGCTTGTTGTAGAACGTTTGGAACGTTTTCTCCATGTTCATTCTTTTAGCCGCCGATGTGGATGCTGCCCTGGTGGAGTGAGATGTATATACATCAGTATCTACTCCAGCAGCTCCCAGTACCTGCTTGAGCCATCTTGAGATGGTTTGGCTCGACACCCAACCATGAGGTTTCTTGTGGCTGACCCATAAGGCTTTTTTTTTTTTTTTTTCCTTTTTTCTCCCTCGAGAATCTCTTGTTGTGTTGATGTAAGTGAATAAGTGAGTCATGACACACAACCGTAGGTCAGGTGGGTATGCCCGGAAATCCATAACTAGGACTCAAGTTTCTGGCCTGCTCTGCTTTAGCAGCTCCTGAATGGTGAATGAGACCCGGTCTGGTGTTATAACCATGTTGTCCAGTCGCAGTAAGTGGAGGGACTGGACTCTTTGTGCTGAAACTAGTGGCATCAGCATGACCGTTTTCAGGGTTAGCTTTTCCAGGGTGAGAGACCTGGCTGGGGACCATCCCCTTAGGTATGTCAGGACCCACACTGACATCCCAGATTTGGGTATACCTAGGTCTAAGAGGGTTGGAGTTGAATATACTCCTCATGAGTTTGATCACCAGCGGGTGAGACCCTATGGCCTGTTGTCCTGGCACCTGTTTTAAGTAGGCTGACAGCGCACGTCTGGCAGTATTGATGGCGCTGTAGCTCAATCCTTCATTATGGTGAAGGCCCCCCAGGAACTCCAGTACATTGGTTATGGTTGCAGATGAGTACGTTGTCCCAGTAGTCGAGCAGTATCTTTCCCACTTCCTGATGCTCGATAGGTATTGTTTCCTGGTGGACAAGTGAGTTTATTGTCATGTGTCCCTGATAGGACAATGAAATTCTTGCTTTGCTTCAGCACAACAGAACATAGAAGGTAGACAAAAATGCTGGAGAAACTCAGCGGGTGCAGCAGCATCTATGGAGCGAAGGAAATAGGCAACGTTTCGGGCCGAAACCCTTCTTCAGACTGATAGGGGGTGGGGAGAAGAAAGGAAAAAGGAAAAAAAAGGCGGAGGAGGATCCCGAGGGCTGGGGGAGGGGAGGAGACAACCAGAGGGCTGATGAAGGGAGGGGACAGCAAGGGCTAGCAGAATTGGGAGAATTCAATGTTCAAGCCCCCAGGATGTAGACTGCCCAAGCGGAATATGAGGTGCATTTCCTCCAATTTCCGGTGTTGCTCGCTGTGGCCATGGATGAGATGCAGGACAGAGAGGTCAGATACGGAATGGGAGGGGGAGTTGGTCAGGTTGGTTATTGCGGACCGACCGGAGGTGTTCGGTGAAACCGATCGCCAAGCCTCCGCTTGGTCTCACTGATGTAGATCAGCTGGCATCTAGAGCAGCGGATGCAATAGATGAGGTTGGAGGAGATGCATTGAAGGCATTGACTACAGAACATAGAAGGCATTGACTACAGAACAGATCAGTGTGTCCATATACCATTATATAAATATATACACACATGAGTAAATAAACTATAGTCATAGTATCAGGGTATAGAAATAAGGAACTGCAGATGCTGGATTACCCAAAAAAAGGCACAACGTGCTGGAGTAACTCAGCGGGTCAGGCAGGATCTCTGGAGAACATGGATAGGTGACGTTTCACAGAGTGTTGGAGTAACTCAGCGGGTCAGGCAGCATCTGTGGAGAACATGGATAGGTGATGGTTCGTGTTGATACACCTTCTTCAGTATCAGAGTAATTGTGTTAGAAGGTTGGAAGGTTAACAGTAAAAGCAACATGCTTGGCATGCCAGATTCCGCAGTTTTTGAGCTGCCAGAGGTTTGTAGGAATCTCAGGGGTATCCACAATACCTTAATAAGAGTCTCTCTGACATTTTTATCAGGTGGGGCATATGTTTTCATTCAATAAGGTTTGGAACCAAGTGAACCACTCTATCTAGAATGGAGATGAGGAGGTCCCACTAGGACCAGAGGGCACAGCCTCAGAATTAAAGGACCTTCAGTGCCTGTCCCACTTTCACGACCTAATTCACAACCTTTTTTACTCGTGGACATTTTTCATCAGGTTAGAAAACGCCCCGACCTACTTGATGCCACGAGTACCTACGACTAGCATCACGGTCTGCTATGACCTACCTACGACCTCCTACGACCTCGTGACGACCATGCTGCGAGTATGAGTCGTGAATTAGGTTGTGAAAGTGGGACAGGCCCATTCCTCTAGGAAGGAGATGAGGAGGGAGTTTCTTTAGTCAGAGGGTGGTGAATCTGTCGAATTCTTTGCCACAGACGGCTGTGGAGGCCAAATCAGAGGATATTTTTAAGGCGGAAATTGACCAGTTCTAGATCAATATGGGTGTCAGGGGTTATGGGAGAAGGCTGGAGAATGGGGTTGGGAGGAAAAGATAGATCAGCCATGATTGAATGGCGGAGTAGACTTGATGGGCCGAGTGGCTTTATTCTGCTTCTATCACTTATGAACATGGCCAAGTCATTGGGTATTTTTTAAAGCAGGGGGATTAATACGTTCTTGATTGGGAACGGTGTCAAAGGATACGGGTAGAAGACAAGAGATGGAAAATTAGATCAGCTATGATTAGCGGAGTTGACGCGATGGGCTGAATGGCCTAATTCTTCACCTATGATTCATGGTCTCACGGTTCAAACTGCACAAAGTACCTATTCTCTAATATTGCTCCCTCTTGTGGCTTAGGTGAGAACTGATGAAAATCATTGCATCGAATCAGGCAGATCACACAGGTAATCATATCTAACGATAAACTGGACATTATTAGCAAACAAATCTACAGTTTCCAAAATTAAGATCATCTGGTTTTATTTAGGTAGTTTTAGTTTTAGAGATCCAGCGTGCAAACAGGCCCTTCAGCCAACCACCAATCACCCCGTACACCAGTAAGTAAGTAATTTTATTTCTATAGCATGTTTAAATCAACTCGCTTGAAACCAAAGTGCTTTACATAAAAGAAATAATAAATAATATAAATAATAAAGAAATAATGAAGTTTCCGTACATCCATAGAAAAATTAAAAAATCAGAAAAATGACACAACACATTTATAGAATTCAACAAGAACGTCCCCACACAACAGAATCAACATTTCCCACTGTGGGGAAAGGCAACAGAAAGTTCAGTCCACTTCCTCTGTGAAACACCCGAGGTCGGGGGCCTATTTTGTGGCCTCCGCAGCCAGTCCGATGTTTTCAGGCCCTCTTTGCCGGAAAGCTGGAACTCCGGCGTCTGGTAAACACTCCTCAGCGACTTGGAGAATGTCTGGAGCGGCCCGCTTCCTCCCCGGAGACCACGGCACCCGTCGTCCTCAGGCCGCGTTGGCTGGAGCTCCGACTCTGCCGATCTCGGATCCCAGGCTCCGCGGTGTTTTAAATCCCGCGGCCACAGCTCCTCGATGTTGGAGTCGGCGGTCACCGCACTCCGGAGCTTACCGCACGGCGACCCGGTAAGGCATCGCCCACTCCGTGTTGGTGTCCTAGAGCTGTGCCGCCGCTGAAGCTGTAGTCCCGGCCGGTCCTGACAGGAAACGCCGCTCCAGTCCGATGGTAGGCCGCGAGGAAGGGGGCGAAGAAACAGCTCGGAGGGAAGCCGCCTCTCCGACCAGGTAGGGGACAAAGAAATAAAGTTTCCCCCTTCCCCCTTCCCCTCCCCCCCCACCCACCACATAAAAGACCTCCAACTAACATTTGTGTTCTGACAGGACTAAAAATAAAAAATTAAAAAGGGTGAAAGCACTAGATCTGCCCTACGCACTTGGGCCGATTTACAGAACCCAAATCAACCTACAAACCTGCACGTCTTTGGAGTGTGGGAGGAAATCGGAGCACCCGGAGAAAACCCACGCAGGTCAAAGGGAGAACGTGCAAACTCCGTACAGACAGCACCCGTAGTCTACAAGACCACATAACCAAAACTACAAAGAGTAGTAAACACTGCCCAGTCCATCATCGGCTCTGATCTCCCTTCCATCGAGGGGATCTATCGCAGTCGCTGCCTCAAAAAGGCTGGCAGTATCATCAAGGACCCACACCATCCTGGCCACACACTCATCTCCCCGCTACCTTCAGGTAGAAGGTACAGGAGCCTGAAGACGGCAACGTCCAGGTTCAGGAATAGCTACTTCCCCACAGCCATCAGGCTATTAAACTCAACCTCAAACAAAACTCTGAACATTAATAGCCCATTATCTGTTTATTTGCACTTTGTTTGTTTTATTTATTGATGTATGTATATATTTATACAATGGTGTACGGACACACTGATCTGTTCTGTATTCATGCCTTCTATATTCTGTTGTGCTGAAGCAAAGCAAGAATCTCATTGTCCTATCTGGGACACATGGCAATAAACTCTCTTGTATGTTGTAGTCGGGATCGAACCCTGGTCTCCGGTCCTGTTGAGGCAGTGACACTACCACTGTGCCACCCATGCCGCCATTTTGTCTAAAATTGCCTGCTCATTTGCCTCACGTGAGAACTGATGAAAATCATAGCACCAAGGCAGGCAGATCACACAGGCAATGTGCAGGAAGGGACTGCAGATGCTGGTTTACACTGGAGACAGTGGCGGACTGGGAAATATTGGTTGCCAGGAGACAAAGGGGGCCCACTTCATCAGGGGCCCACTTGCCATCGGGCCAGCTGACGCCCTGGCCAGCCCGCCACTGACTGGAGATAAACACAAAATGCTGGAGTAACTCAGCAGGACAAGCAGCATCTCTGCAGAAAAGGAATAGGTGACGTTTCGGGTCTGAAGAAGGGTCTCGACCCGAAACATCACCCATTCCTTCTCTCCAGAGAAGCTGCCTGTCTTGCTGAGTTACTCCAGCATTTTGTGTCTATCTTCAGATCACACGGGGAATTGTATCGCACAGTAAGCTAATTCAAGAGCTCTCCCGAGTAAAAACAAAAATCAAACTTCGTGGTAAGCACGTAGAATGTACGTAGCGGTACGTCGGAGCTCGGGGACGTCTCTTAACGGCTCGTAACGCTAACGGCAGGTACTCGGGAAACGCGGTAAGCTCGGGAAGACTCGTGAAAACTTTTCAACATGTTGAAAAATGTCCACGAGAGCCCCGAGTACCGACGAGCGGCCATTACCGTAAATCTCCAAGTTCAGATCAGTGGAAACTCAGGAGAACTCTTGAATTAGCTCGTACAGTGGGACAGCCCCATCAGGTCTAATGTTTTTTTTTTGATACACCTGCTTGCATTTATGTCGCACCATTAATGCCAAACGATGCCAAAGGCACTTCAGTAGAGCAGAAGTAATGACTTGGATTAGTTTCGTGAAGACATCACAATTCTTGGGACCCTGACAGCTGAACAGATGGAGTTCAATGGTGGAGTAATTGCACTGATTCCCTGCTACCCGCATAGGATAATGACATCATCTTTCCATGTATCTTTGTATTCAATGTACCCCACCAAATAAACAAAAATATGTTCTGTGTTGTTCCTCATATCATTAAATACAGTCATAAACATATTTAAATTGTTCTTTAGTCCATCTGTGGAACTCACTGCCACAGAGGGCTGTGGGGGCCAAGTCAGTGGATATTTTTTTAAAGGCGGGGATAGACAAATTCCCGATTAGAACGGGTGTCTGGGGTTATGGGGAGGAGGCAGGAGAATGGGATTAGGAGGCAGGGCTCAGCCATGATTGAATGGCGGAGTGGACTTGATGGGCCGAATGGACTAATTCTACTCCTATAACTTGCGAACTTGTTATAAACCTAAAAGAAAATTGTATTAGTCAGCATCTTGGGTGGTCACGGTGGCGCAGCGGTAGAGTTGCTGCCTTACAGCGAATGCAGCGCCAGAGACCCGGGTTCGATCCCGACTACGGGTGCCGTCTGTACGGAGTTTGTATGTTCTCCCCGTGACCTGCGTGGGTTTTCTCCAAGATCTTCGGTTTCCTCCCACACTCCAAAGACGTGCAGGTTCGTAGGTTAATTGGCTTGGTAAATGTTTTTAAAAAATTGTCCCTATTGTGTGTAGGTCAGTGTTAGTTAATGTGCGGGGATCGCTGGTCGGCGCGGACCCGAATGGGCCGAAGGGCCTGTTTCTGCGCTGTATCTCTAAACTAAACAAAACTAAACTACTTCAATTGAATGTATCGATACCCAACAAGCAACAAAAAGAAAAGACCTTTTCAAAATATTCAGTCCTCTGTTGAGTTTAGTTTTAGTTTAGAGATACAGCAGGGAAACAGGCCCTTTGGCCCCCAGGGTCCACACCGGCCAGCAATCACCTGTACACCGGCATTATCCTACTCACCAGGGACAATTTGAAGAAGTCAATTCACCTAAAAACCTGCACGTCTGTAGAAGTGTGGGAGGAAACCAGAGCACCCGGAGGAAACCCACGCGATCACATGGAGAACATAGATACTCTGTACAGACAGCACACATGGTCAAGATCGAACCTGGGACTCTGGCGCTGTAAAGCCCCTGTCCCACTTAGGTCTGCCTAAACAGCAACCTCTGGTGACCTTGCCCGCCACCCAAGGTTTCCATGAGGTCACCAGAGGTTTTGGTCACTCTCCCTAATGGTGGAAAGTGGTTTCTGCGTGGTCGAGGCTTCATCTAGGTTGCTGCTATTTTTTCACCATGATTAAAACCGGCCTCGACTACAAATAGGTAATTTTTTAGTCGCGGGTCTAGTCGAAGCCAGTTTTCTTCATAGTCGAGGAAGGTTTTCAACACATGCGTGGGAGGTGGGAGGTGGTTGCAGGTCACTTCGACCTTGGGTGGCGGGCAAGGTCACCAGAGGTTGCTGTTTAGGTCTCCTAAATGGGACAGGGGCCACTGTGCTTATTCGTAGAATTCCACATGGCCAGTTAAAGGACAAAAGTGCCTTCAGTGTTGAAGGCCACTTGCACAAAGCTGAATCCACAAACTCTGAGTGTGACGCCCTTCTCCAAAACTCTTGTCCGTGACGTGGTCTTGGATTTCAAGAGAGAGTTAGATTTAGCTCTTTGGGCTAAAGGAATCTAGGGATATGGGGATATCAAGGAAAAAGCAGGAACGGGGGTACTGATTAGCCATGATCATATTGAATGGCAGTGCTGGCTCGAAGGGCCAATGGCCTACGCCTGCACCTATTTTTCTATGTTTTTCTGTGGGAAACTGATCTGCCGACAGTCCTAAAAACACAAAATACATGAAATTCAAGTGACGAGTGGAAAAGGATTGGGGATGTGCAGAATTTGGGGAGGTAGGGGGGAACGGGGAGGGGAGTCAGTCTACCCCACAACAGAAGGGGGAGGAGTTGTACAGTTTGATTGCCACAGGGAAGAAGGATCTCCTGTGGTGTTCTAATAGACAATAGACAATAGGTGCAGGAGTAGGCCATTTGGCCCTTCGAGCCAGCACCGCCATTCAATGTGATCATGGCTGATCATCCCCAATCAGTACCCCGTTCCTGCCTTCTCCCCATATCCCCCGAGTCCGCTATTTTTAAGAGCCCTATCTAGCTCTCTCTTGAAAGCATCCAGAGAACCTGCCTCCACCGCCCTCTGAGGTTCTGTGCTGCATCTCGGTGGAACCAGTCTGTTGCTGAAGGTGTTCCTCAGGTTGACCAGTGCGTCATGGAGGGGGTGAGCTGTATTGTCCAGGATGCTCTGCAGTTTGAGGAGCATCCTCCCCTCCAAGACCACCTCCCGTGAATCCATGGTCCTCTTTGACGAGTTTGTTGATCCTACTGGCCTCCGCAGCCTTCGCCCTGCTGCCCCAGCACACGTCAGCGAAGAAGATGGCACTGGCGACCACGGTGATGGGGGGAGAGAGGTGAGGACAAAGTCTGGCAAGTGATAGGTGGATACAGGTGAGGGGGGGGGGGGTGAGGGTTGAATTGGCAAATAGTTGGAGAAGGGCCAGAGACGAGAAGACAAAAAGTGTGAGCTGGGGAGATAAAGATACAAGAGGCACAAAAAGCAGATGTTGTCCATTGGTCCATGGGACAGATGTTGATCCTTGGTCCATGGACAGATGTTGATTCTTGGACCATGGTCAAGGTGTTGATCATTGGTCCATGGTCAGATGGTGAATATCAGATGGTCTGAAGAAGAGTCTCGACCCGAAACGTCACCCGTTCCTTCTCTCCAGAGATGCTGCCTGTCCCGCTGAATCACTCCAGCTTTTTGTGTCTATCTTCTGGTGAATATTGATCTATGGTCAGATCTTGGCAAATGGTCCATGGTTAGATGCAGATCCTTGGTCCGATGTTGACCATTTGCCCATGATCAGATGGTGACAATAGATCCATGGTCAGATGTTGACCACTGGGCCTATGGTCAGATGGTCAGATCTTGATCTATGGTCAGATGTTGATCTGTGGTCAGATGTTCACCATTGGGTCTATGGTCAGATGTTGATCTATGGTCAGATGGTGATCTATGGTCAGATGGTGACCATTGGGCCCATGGTCAGATGGTCAGATGTTGATCTATGGTCAGATCTTGGTCTGTGGCCAGATGTTGACCATTAGGTCGATGGTCAGATGTCGGCCATTGGTCAAATGTTTCAACCTGAGGACGGGAAACAACTCAGCTGCAACCCTCCGTCTGTAAGGTTTCTGGAGAAGCCCCCCGACATGCCTGTGTGATCTTCTCTCGCGGCAGGAGGCTCTCTCTGCTCGTGGATGGACCTTCCTTTGCTGCTGCTGTTGCTGCTGAGGCTGCCGGCTGTTGGGGCTCGGAGCGTCACGGTTCCGTAGTGTGGGAGCACCTCGCCGGAGGAGATGATCGCTGTTTACAGACTAGAGGCGAGTACAATACAGTACAACACAATACAGCTAGTACCTGCCTCAACTATTTCTGAAGAAGTCACGGTGGCGCAGCGGTAGAGTTGCCGCCTTACAGCGAACGCAGCGCCGTAAACCCGGGCTCGATCCCGACTACAGGTGCTGTCTGTACAGAGTTTGTACGTTCTCCCCGTGACTGCGAGGGTTTTCTCCGAGATCTTCAGTTTCATCCCACACTCCAAAGACGTACAGGGTTGTACAGGACCCAAGCAGTCATTCCAGGTGCGACAGAGTTCACCTGCATCTCCTCCAACCTCATCTATTGCATCCGCTGCTCTAGATGTCAGCTGATCTACATCGGTGAGACCAAGCGGAGGCTCGGCGATCGTTTCGCCGAACACCTCCGCTCGGTCTGCAATAACCAACCTGACCTCCCGGTGGGTCAGCACTTCAACTCCCCCTCCCGTTCCGTATCCGACCTCTCTGTCCTGGGCCTCCTCCATGGCCAGAGCGAGCAACACCGGAAATTGGAGGAACAGCACCTCATATTCCGCTTGGGGAGTCTACATCCTGGGGGCATGAACATTGAATTCTCCCAATTTTGTTAGCCCTTGCTGTCTCCTCCCCTTCCTATCTCTCCCTCAGCCCTCGGGCTCCTCCTTTTTCCTTTCTTCTCTCCCCCCCCCACCCCCTATCAGTCTGAAGAAAGGTTTCGGCCCGAAACGTTGCCTATTTCCTTCGCTCCATAGATGCTGCTGCACCCGCTGAGTTTCTCCAGCATTTTTGTCTACCTTCGATTTTCCAGCATCTGCAGTTCCTTCATTAACAGGGTTGTAGGTTAATTGGCCTTAGTAAATGTATAAATTGTCTAGTGGGTTTAGGATAGTGTTAATGTGCGGGGATCGCTGGTCGGCACGGACCCGGTGGGCTACAAGGGTCAGTTCCCGCGCTGTATCTCAAAACTAAACTAAAAAAAAAGGATCTTAACCCGAAACGTCACCCATTCCTTCTCTCCAGAGATGATCCCTGTCCCGCTGAGTTACTCCAGCATTTTGTGCCTATCTTCAACTATTTTCTCTGTCAGCTCATTCCATATACCCACCACCCACTGAATGAAAAGGTTTCTATTAAATCATTCGCCTCTTACCTTACACCTATGCCCTCTGGTCCCCAATTCACCTGCTCTCGGCGAGAGACTCTGTGCGTTTACCCGATTTGAGCGTTTGTTCAACCTCTCCCTCCATCTCAGGCACTCGAGTCCTCACAAATCTTCTCTGCACTCTTTCCAGTTTGACCACATCTTTCCTATAAAATGGTGCCCAGAACTGAACACAGTAAATATGGCCTCACTGATGTGGTCTGATAGAACTGCAGCGTGACCTCCCAACTTCTATACTCTGTCCGCATTTGGCCCATGTCCCTCTAAACCTTTCATATCCATAGAGCTGGCTGTGTCTTTTAAATGTTATGATAGACCCTCCCTCAACTACCTCCCCTGGCAGCTCGTTCCATACAAAAGTTCCCTCTTAAACCTTACCCCTTTCCGTCTTGTACCTTTAGCTTATTATAAGCACCTGACTTCTGAAGGATCACAAACAATAGACAATAGACAATAGACAATAGGTGCAGGAGTAGGCCATTTGGCCCTTCGAGCCATTCAATGTGATCATGGCTGATCATCCCCAATCAGTATCCCGTTCCTGCCTTTTTCCCATATCCCCTGACTCCGCTATCTTTAAGAGCCCTATCTAGCTCTCTCTTGAAAGCATCCAGAGAACCTGCCTCCACCGCCCTCTGAGGCAGAGAATTCCACAGACTCACCACTCTCTGTGAGAAAAAGTGTTTCCTCGTCTCCTTATTCTTAAACTGTGGCCCCTGGTTCTGGACTCCCCCAACATCTGGGGGGCGCCGTCCTGTATGGTATGGCTGCCCAGCCTGCAGCTGTCCGTTTTTTCACTTTTTATTTTTATTTTTAGTGAGTTTTAGTGTTTTGTTTTGGGAGTTCTACTCTTTTTTATGTGGGGGTGGGGGGGGGAAGGGGGAAACTACTTTTCAGTGTCCCTACCTGGTCGGAGAGGCAGCTTATAACTGGGCTGCACTTTCAACCCGTCCTCGCAGCCTACCAGCGGGCCTGGAGCGGCGTTTCTTGTTGGGACCGGCCAGAACCTCGGCTTCGGCGGCGGCACAGCGCTGGAGCGCTATCGCGGAGCGGAGCGGGCGATGCCTTGCCCGGGTCGCCGCGCTGGAACTCTGGTGAGCTGAAGACCGCCGATGAAACATCGCGGAGCTGCGGGACTGTGGAGCGGCCAGCTGCGGGCGGCGGCACTGACTTTAACATCGGGAGCCTGGGATCTCTCGCCGAGATCGCCAGTGTTGGAGCTCCATCCAGCGCGGCCTGTTGGCTTCGGAAGCCGCGGTCTCCGGTAAGGAAGCGGCCGTTCCAGGTGTCCCAAGCCGCTGAGAGGATTCTCCCGACGCCGGAGCACCATCACCCAGCGAGAACGGCCTGGAACATCGGGCCTCCGTGAAGGCGACTGCGGAGGCCATAATGGGCCCGACTATGGGTGGACATGGGATGGGGACTGGACACTGTGCCTTCCCTCATAATGGGAACCATTGTGGGGGGATGTTTTATATGCTTAAATCTCTTTATTATTGTTATGTCTGTATTCTTTTTTTATGTGCTGCATTGGCAATAAGCATTTCACTACACCAAATGGTGTGTGACTAATAAAGAACCTTTGAACCTTTGACATCGGGAACATGTTTCCTGCCTCTAATGTGTCCAAGCCCTTAACAATCTTATATATCAATGAGATCCCCTCTCATCCTTCTAAACTCCAGAGTGTACATAGATACATAGATACATAGAAAATAGGTGCAGGAGTAGGCCATTCGGCCCTTTGAGCCTGCACCGCCATTCAATATGATCATGGCTGATCATCCAACTCAGTATCCCGTACCTGCCTTCTCTCCATACCCCCTGATCCCCTTAGCCACAAGGGCCACATCTAACTCCCTCTTAAATATAGCCAATGAACTGGCCTCAACTACCTTCTGTGGCAGAGAGTTCCAGAGATTCACCACTCTCTGTGTGAAAAAGTATTTCCTCATCTCGGTCTTAAAGGATTTCCCCCTTATCCTTAAGCTGTGACCCCTTGTCCTGGACTTCCCCAACATCGGGAACAATCTTCCTGCATCTAGCCTGTCCAACCCCATAAGAATTTTGTACGTTTCTATAAGATCCCCTCTCAATCTCCTAAATTCTAGCGAGTATAAGCCAAGTCTATCCAGTCTTTCTTCATATGAAAGTCCTGACATCCCACGAATCAGTCTGGTGAACCTTCTCTGCACTCCCTCTATGGCTATAATGTCCTTCCTCAGATTTGGAGACCAAAACTGTACGCAATACTCCAGGTGTGGTCTCACCAAGACCCTGTACAACTGCAGTAGAACCTCCCTGCTCCTATACTCAAATCCTTTTGCTATGAAAGCTAACATACCATTCGCTTTCTTCACTGCCTGCTGCACCTGCATGCCTACTTTCAATGACTGGTGTACCATGACACACAGGTCTCGCTGCATCTCCCCATTTCCTAATCGGCCACCATTTAGATAATAGTCTGCTTTCCTGTTTTTGCCACCAAAGTGGATAACCTCACATTTATCCACATTATACTGCATCTGCCAAATAATGTGTACAAGCCCAGCTGCTCCATTCTCTCAGCATATGACAGTCCCGCCATCCCGCCAAACCGATACATCATCTGTCCATTTCCCTCCACGGATGTTGTAGCAGTTTGTTATTTACATCTGGTTTAACATTGCTTAATCTGACCTTTATCTTCCTGTTAATAAATTAATGTAAGAAAAAAAAACGGTTGTCAAGTATCAGGGTCTCACTTAATCAGGTCTCACTTATTCAATCAACATGATTCATTTTAAGTTTGGTAATGACCTTTTTCAGCTCATTAGTCAATCGTTACTTTTCCAAAGTGTTGCATGAAGAGCTACCAGACAGTTTTATGAGGTTCTGAGGAAGCTTCTTTTGTCTGCACTTATTTACTCCAACCTCAGAGTAATATAGTTTCCGTTTAGAGATACAGCAATGAAACAGGCCCTTTGGCCCACCGAGTCCACGCCAACCATCGATCACCTATTCACACTAGTTCCATGTTATCCCACTTTCTCAGCCATTCCTTTACACACTAGCGGGCATTTACAGAGGGCCAATTAACCTACAAACCCGCATGTCTTTGAGATGTGGCAGGAAACCGGAGCACCCGGAGGAAACCCACGCAGTCACGGGGAGACCATGCAGGGTGGTCACGGTGGCGCAGCGGTAGAGTAGCTGCCTTACAGCGAATGCAGCGGCGGAGACCCGGGTTCCATCCCGACTACGGGTGCTGTCTGTACGGAGTTTGTACGTTCTCCCCGTGACCTGCGTGGGTTTTCTCCGAGATCTTCGGTTTCCTCCCACACTCCAAAGACGTACGGGTATGTAGGTTAATTGCCTTGGTAAATGTAAAAAATTATCCTTCATGGGTGCAGGATAGTGTTAGTGTGCGGGGATCGCTGGTCGGCGCGGACCCGGTGGGCCAAAGTGCCTGTTTCCGCGTTGTATCTCTAAACAAGCTCCACACAGACAGCACCCGAGGTCAGGATTGAACCCGCGTCTCTGGCGCGTGAGGCAATACCCTAGCTGTGCCATTGTGCTGCCCTTGCAGTATCTGCATTATTTGTGTGTGTGAGTATTCTATTACAAGGTTAATTCCCGGGATGGCTGAGAGAATGGAGCAGCTGGGCTTGTACACTCTGGAGTTTAGAAGGATGAGTTCAGAAGGCTTTCGACAAGGTACCACATAAGAGATTAGGATACAAACTTAAATCACACGGTATTGGGGGTTCAGTATTGATGTGGATAGAGAACTGGCTGGCAAACAGGAAGCAAAGAGTAGGAGTAAACGGGTCCTTTTCACAATGGCAGGCAGTGACTAGTGGGGTACCGCAAGGCTCAGTGCTGGGACCCCAGCTATTTACAATTTATATTAATGATCTGGATGAGGGAATTGAAAGCAACATCTCCAAGTTTGCGGATGACACTAAGCTGGGGGGCAGTGTTAGCTGTGAGGAGGATGCTAGGAGACTGCAAGGTGACTTGGATAGGCTGGGTGAGTGGGCAAATGTTTGGCAGATGCAGTATAATGTGGATAAATGTGAGGTTATCCACTTTGGTGGCAAGAACGGGAAGGCAGACTATTATCTAAATGGTGGCCGATTAGGAAATGGGGAGATGCAGCGAGACCTGGGTGTCATGGTACACCAGTCATTGCAGGTGCAGCAGGCAGTGAAGAAAGCGAATGGTATGTTGGCCTTCATAGCAAGAGGATTTGAGTATAGGAGCAGGGAGGTTCTACTGCAGTTGTACAGGGTCTTGGTGAGACCACACCTGGAGTATTGCGTACAGTTTTGGTCTCTAAATCTGAGGAAGGACATTATAGCCATAGAGGGAGTGCAGAGAAAGTTCACCAGACTGATTCCTGGGATGTCAGGACTTTCATATGAAGAAAGACTGGATAGACTTGGCTTATACTCGCTAGAATTTAGGAGATTGAGAGGGGATCTTATAGAAACGTACAAAATTCTTATGGGGTTGGACAGGCTAGATGCAGGAAGATTGTTCCCGATGTTGGGGAAATCCAGGACGAAGGGTGACAGCTTAAGGATAAGGGGGAAATCCTTTAAGACCGAGATGAGGAAAAACTTTTTCACACAGAGAGTGGTGAATCTCTGGAACTCTCTGCCACAGAGGGTAGTTGAGGCCAGTTCATTGGCTATATTTAAGAGGGAGTTAGATGTGGCCCTTGTGGCTAAGGGGATCAGGGGGTATGGAGAGAAGGCAGGTACGGGATACTGAGTTGGATGATCAGCCATGATCATATTGAATGGTGGTGCAGGCTCGAAGGGCCGAATGGCCTACTCCTGCACCTATTTTCTATGTATCTATATGTATCTATGAGAGGGCATCTCATTGAAACATATAAGATTGTTAAGGGTTTGGACACGCTAGAGGCAGGAAACATGTTCCCGATGTTGGGGGAGTCCAGAACCAGGGGCCACAGTTTAAGGATAAGGAGTAAGCCATTTAGAACGGAGACGAGGAAACACTTTTTCTCACAGAGAGTGGTGAGTCTGTGGAATTCTCTGCCTCAGAGGGCGGTGGAGGCAGGTTCTCTGGATGCTTTCAAGAGAGAGTTAGATAGGGCTCTTAAAAATAGCGGAGTCAGGGGATATGGGGGAGAAGGCAGGAACGGGGTACTGATTAGAAACATAGACATAGAAACATAGACAATAGGTGCAGGAGTAGGCCATTCGGCCCTTCGAGCCTGCACCGCCATTCAATATGATCATGGCTGATCATCCAACTCAGTATCCTGTACCTGCCTTCTCTCCATACCCCCTGATCCCTTTAGCCACAAGGGCCACATCTAACTTAAATATAGCCAATGACCTGGCCTCAACTACCTTTTTTGGCGGAGAATTCCACAGATTCACCACTCTCTGTGTGAAAAATGCTTTTCTCATCTCGGTCCTAAAAGATTTCCCCCTTATCCTTAAACTGTGACCCCTTGTTCTGGACTTCCCCAACATCGGGAACAATCTTCCTGCATCTAGCCTGTCCAACCCCTTAAGAATGTTGTAAGTTTCTATAAGATCCCCCCTCAATCTTCTAAATTCTAGCGAGTACAAGCCGAGTCTATCCAGTCTTTCTTCATATGAAAGTCCTGACATCCCGGGATTGTGGAAGATCAGCCATGATCACATTGAATGGCGGTGCTGGATCAAAGGGCCGAATGGCCTACTCCTGCACCTATTGTCTATTGTCTATTGTCTATTGTCTATTGTTTATTTACAATTCAATCTGTCCAAAAGATGTTGTCAAGCTGGAAAGGGTGCAGAGAAGATTTATGAGGATGTTGCCAGGACTCGAGGGCCTGAGCTATAGGGAGAGGTTGAACAGGTTGGGACTCTATTCCATGGAGCCCAGGAGGATGAGGGGAGATTTTATAGAGGTGTATAAAACCATGAGAGGTATAGATCGGTTAGCCGCACAGTCTCGTGCCTAGATTTGGGGAATCGAAAACCAGAGGACATAGGTTTAATGTGAGGGGGGAAAGATTTAATAGGAACCTGATGGGTAACCTTTTCACACAAAGGGTGGTGGGTGTATGGAACGAGCTGCCGGAGGAGGTGGTTGAGGCAGGTATTACCGCAACTTTTAAGAAACATTTGGACAGGTACACGGATAGGATAGGTTTAGAGTTATATGGGCCAAATGCAGGTAGGTGGGAACTAGTGTAGATGGGGCATGTTGGCCGGTGTGGGCAGGTTGGGCCGAAGGGCTTGTTTCCACACTGTATCACTCTCTGACTCTATCTGTATCTGCCTTTTCCCTTCGTTGGGCGAAGAAGCTGGACCTTTCTGTGACATGTCTCTGGAGACAAAGGAGTGGGTGCGGCCAGCACTGAGGCGGACAAGAAGCTGTGGGAGTTTGAAGTGGACCTGGCCACGAGGGCGACATGTTCCAGCGCATCGTGGCTCTGCAGGTGTAGACTTGGACCAATGTTCAGACAACCGCACTGGTGAAGCAATGCCGCATTTAAGCGCCGCACCTTGGCGCAGCGCCAGGGATCCAGCTTCAATCCTGACCTCTAGAGTGGGAGAGTCTAGGACTAGAGGTCACAGCCTCAGAATTAAAGGGCGTTCTTTTAGGAAAGAGCTGAGGAGAAATTCCTTTAGTCAGAGGGTGGTGAATCTGTGGAATTCTTTGCCACAGAAGGCTGTGGAGACCAAGTCAGTGGATATATTTTTAAGGCAGAGATAGATAGATTCTTGAATAGTATGGGTGGGGAGAAGGCAGGAGAATGGGGTTATGAGGGAGAGATAGATCAGCCACGATTAAATGGTGGAGTAGACTTGATGGGCCGAATGGCCTAATTCTACTCCTATTCCTTAGGACCTTATGACAGCACCCGAGGTGATAAGGAATAGTAGAAGTAGGCCATTCGGCCTATCAAGGCCTATCGGTCTATCAAGACCATTCAGCCGATCATAACTTCAAGGTTGGCAGAAGAGCGGCAGGTGAAGGTGAAATTATTATGGGGAACAAGAAAATGGCCGAAAAGTTGAACAGGTACTTTGGTTCTGTCTTCACTAAGGAAGACACAAACAATCTCCCAGAGGTACTAGAGAACAGAGAATCTCGGGAGACAGAGGAGCTGAAAGAAATTTGCATTAGGCGAGAAATAGTATTGGTTAGACTGATGGGACTGAAGGCTGATAAATCCCCAGGGCCTGATGGTCTGCATCCTAGGGTACTCAAGGAGGTGGTCCTAGAAATCGTGGACGCATTGGTGATCATTTTCCAATGTTCTATAGATTCAGGATCAGTTCCTGTGGATTGGAGGGTAGCTAATGTTATCCCACCTTTTTAAGAAAGGAGGGAGAGAGAAAACAGGGAATTATAGACCAGTTAGCCTGACATCGGTGGTGGGGAAGATGCTGGAGTCAATTATTAAAGATGTAATAATGGGGCATTTGGATAGCAGTAAAAGGATTTGTCCAAGTCAGCATGGATGTGTGAAGGGGAAATCCTGCTTGACTAATCTTCTGGAATTTTTTGAGCATGTGACAAGTAAAATGGATGAAGGAGAGCCAGTGGATGTAGTGTATCTGGACTTTCAGAAAGCATTTGATTAGGTCCCACAAAGGAGGATAGTGGGCAAAATTAGAGCACATGGTATTGAGGGTAGGGTGTTGACATGGATAGAGAATTGGTTGGCGGACAGGAAACAAAGAGTAGGAATAAACGGGTACCTGTCAGAATGACAGGCAATGGCAAGTGGAGTGCACGCAAGGCTCGGTGCTGGGACCGCAACTATTTGCAATAGTTACAATACAATAGAATAAGGGATAGGCTATTTAGTACGGAGATGAGGAAACACTTTTTCACTCAGAGAGTTGTGAATCTGTGGAATTATCTGCCTCAGAAGGCATTGGAGGCCAATTCTCTGGATGCTTTCAAGAGAGAGTTAGATAGAGCTCTTAAAGATATGGGGAGAAGGCAGGAACGGGGTACTGATGGTGGATGATCAGCCATGATCACAACGAATTGCGGTGCAGGCTCGAAGGGCCGAATGGCCGACTCCTGCACCTATTGTATATTGTCTATTTTCTATTGCCTAATATATATGAATGATTTAGCTGATGGGATTAATTGTAACACAAGCAAATTTGCAGATGACACACAGCTAGGTGGCAGTGTGAACTGCGATGAGGATGCTATGAGGATGCAGGGTGACTTGGACAGGTTGAGTGTACGGTGATGCATAGCAGATGCAGTTTAATGTGGATAAATATGAGGTTATCCACTTTGGCGGCAAGAAACACCAGGTGGCCATATCTGTCCTCGTTTTAAAATTTAAACATAGAAACATAGAAAATAGGGGCAGGAGTAGGCCATTCGGCCCTTTGAGCCTGCACCGCCATTCAATATGATCATGGCTGATCATCCAACTCAGTATCCTGTACCTGCCTTCTCTCCATACCCCCTGATCACTTTAGCCACAAGGGCCACATCTAACTCCCTCTTAAATATAGCCAATGAACTGGCCTCAACTACCTTCTGTGGCAGAGAATTCCACAGATTCACCACATCTCGGTCCGAAAAGACTTCCCCCTTATCCTTAAACTGTGACCCCTTGTTCTGGAGCAGACCGTTGTTTTTTGTTTTAATTTAAACTTGTTTAGGCTTTTCCCATATGCCTCCTTTCTCCCCCCACTCCCAGGTGCTGTTAACAATATTCCAGCAATAATAAGTTCATAATTTTGATAATTCATCTTACTGTACAGAAGGTTTTAAAGCCCTGTCACACGGTACGAGTTCATTCAAGAGCTCTTCTGAGTTTAAAAAAAAATCAAACTCGTGGTAAGCACGGAGAATGAACGTAGCGGGTACGTCGGAGCTCGGGGACGTCTCTTAACGGCTCGTAACGCTAACGGCTGGTACTCGGGAAGACTCGCTAACGGCAGGTAAGCACAGGAAGAATCGTGAAGATTTTTCAACATGTTGAAAAATGTCCACGAGAGCCCCGAGTACCGACGAGTGGCCATTACCGTAAATCTCCGAGTTCGAATCAGGGCAAACTCGGGAGAGCTCTTGGAATCAAGAGCGGAACTCGCTATCAAAACATGGAGGGGACGGGGGACACAATTTTTGGCGGCCGCCCGCGCAAGCGCACACTCTCACACACCGCGAGGCTTCAGAGGCTCAATCCAGTGCTAAATGCAGCTCAACTCTGCCTGTCTCGCCGGGTTAACTACAGCCCTGCCTGGACTAACGGGATACCAGCGCTGCTTCTCCACGCTGGCCATATTTCCCGCAAGCCCTGGCAGGTTCACCTGGCGGGACAGGCAGAGTGAGCTGGGTTTAGCGCTGGCTGTGGGCCTGGGGGCACAGCTCGCATCTGACTCCCGACCTCTCTGGCCACCCGTGGGGGGCACTCAGGACAACGCCGGAGACCCGGCCGGGATCGATCCTGCCTGCGGACGAGGCGCTGGTCTGTGCCACGTCTCCCTCCTCCAATCACCGCGCTCTATCCTTAGTACCACCCCCCATCTATGATCGCGCTGAATCATCATGTCCCGCCCCCATTGCCTGCTGACCGACGTCTCTCTCGTCCAGCAGTCCCATCTCCACTGTCTCGCGGAAAGCGGACATTTAAAAATACGGATGACAAAAACTTGGGATGGGGGGGGGATGTCCCCCACCTCTCAAAACATGGGGGGGACGTGTCCCCTCTGGCTCCCCCCGGGTTTTCCGCCCCTGCTTGGAATGAACTCGCACCGTGGGACAGGGCTATCAGAAGATACAGATGAAACCATGTTGGATATGTGACATGAACGATCATCTGCCAGTCCAACATAACGAACAGGTAAAGTATATCTGGTCAGCAGTGATGTAAAATATTTAATTTTACAATGTGATTCGTGGTTGCTGCTGGGAAGTAAGTCGGGGCCTGATCAACCCCGGCTGGGTCGCCTGGGCGAGGGTGTCTGATGTTGTGAGACCCGAAACACCCGGTGATCCCAGGTCACATCACTGAGGATGCGTCCCAGCGCATCTAGAAGATGTATATTTTTCACACTGAAGTCTGGCTCAGCCAGTGACAACCAAGAATAGTTTGGTGACTACTGGAGAGACAGTTGACGGCACGGAAAGACGGCACCCGGGACAGGCTGGGTTAGCACCCCAGTCTGTGTCTTTGTCGTGAGAAAGTCACCCAACAAAGCTACGGAAAGGCCTAATGAACCACCGAGGCCTAAAAATCCATCAGGCGAGAATGAAATGCTCGGAGAAGGAGAAAGAGGTGCAGCGCATGCACAGGCCTTGAACCTGGTGAGACGCAGGAGGAGCCCGGCCAGGACTCACCCCCTCACAGAGCCCAGTCCCTCCACGCACTAGAGTCTCCCAAACCCTGCAGAGTAGTTGTCAAGATGGCTGATCCGTGGGCGGTTGCTGCTGGGACGTAAGTCGGGGCCTGATCGACCCCGGCTGGGTCGCCTGGGCGAGGGTGTCTGATGTTGTGAGACCCGAAACACCCGATGATCCCAGGTCACATCACTGAGGATGTGTCCCAGCGCATCTAGAAGATGGATATTGTTCACATTTTCACAGTGTGGAATCAGTTCCTTATGACTGAGAATTGTTGGTAAATCCTGGAGTTGACTGCATAACTCCCAAATTTAATACCTGGTTTGTGCATTGTTGCTCATCTTCTTCAGGAATACAGTGGTAAACATAGAAAATAGGTGCAGGAGGAGGCCATTCGGCCCTTCGAGCCAGCACCGCCATTCAATATGATCATGGCTGATCACCCCCAATCAGTACTCCGTTCTGGCTTTTCCCCCAAATCCCTTGATTCCCTTTGCCCTAAGACTTAAATCTAACTCTCTCTTGAAAACTATTGTGAAGCATCTTAAGAGCACCAGTAAATGGGGCATCTCCCTGAAATGGGGGGCCACCATCGATTCCACAGTCAAAAAGGCACAACAGAGGATGTACTTCCTGCGTCAGCTGAGGAAGCACAATCTGCCACAGGCAATGATGGTCCAATTCTACACGGCCATCGTAGAGTCTGTCCTCACCTTCTCCATCATGGTCTGGTTTGGCTCAGCCACCAAGCACGACACCTGGAGGCTGCAGCGAATCGTCCGATCAGCAGAGAAGGTTATTGGCTGCAACCTTCCCCCCATTGACGAACTGTACACTGCAAGGGCCAGGAAGCGAGCGGGTAAGATCATCTCTGACCCCTCTCACCCTGACCACAAACTCTTTGAATCACTTCCCTCTGGAAGGCGACTCCAGACTGTCAAAGTCGCCACAGCCAAACATAAAAACAGCTTTTTTTCCACAAGCAGTAGCTCTACTCAATAACCAAAAGTCTGTAGCCTCCTTTTGCCCTGGTATTTTATTTCATTCACTTGTTTAAACTATATTTATTATTAATGTTTAATGCTTTATGTGTAATTCTGAGATGTTACTGTATGTTGCTACTTGCGAGCGGAGCACCAAGGCAAATTCCTTGTATGTGTACATACTTGGCCAATAAACTTTTTAATTAATTAATTCATTCATTAATTTATCAGTGGAGAACACTGGTAATTGGGGCATTAATGGAGAACACCAGTAAATACAACAAGGTCGAACTCAAGTGTGACAAAAGTGCTGGAGAAACTCAGCGGGTGAGGCAGCATCTATGGAGCGAAGGAAATAGGCAACGTTTCGGGCCAAAACCCTTCTTCAGACTGATGTAGGGTGGGGGGGGGGGCGGGAAGAAGAAAGGAAGAGGAGGAGCCAGAGGGCTGAGGGAGAGCTGTGAAGGGGAGGAGACAGCAAGGGCTACTGGAAATTGGAGAAGTCAATGTTTATGCCGCTAGGGTGCAGACTGCCCAAGCGGAATATGAGGTGCTGCTTCTCCAGTTTCCGGTGGTGCTCACTCTGGCCATGGAGGAGGCCCAGGACAGAGAGGTCAGATTTGGAATGGGAGGGGGAGTTGAAGTGCTGAGCCACCGGGAGATCAGGTTGGTTAATGCGGACCGAGCGGAGGTGTTCGGCGAAACGATCGCCAAGCCTACGCTTGGTCTCACTGATGTAGATCAGCTGACATCTAGAGCAGCGGATGCAATAGATAAGGTTGGAGAACTCAAGTATTATAGGTAGAGCAAGGGGAAGATAGAAACAGAAAATAGGTGCAGGGGTAGGCCATTCGGCCCTTCGAGCCAGCTAGAAATAGATCCTGATGTTAATCCCCAAAATCATGCTGTGCTTGGATCCTTGCCTGCCTTGTCTGAGTACAGAATCCTCAACTCCATTGATGTCCGTTGATGTTGATTGTGGAGCTGCCCGGAAAAGAGGAGAGAAATGTTTTTTGTTGGTGATATAATTTTGAATGGTGGTGCAGGCTCGAAGAGCCGAATGGCCTCCTCCTGCACCTATTTTCTATTCTATATTTTTTTTAAATCTCTTTTCCTATTGATTAAATTAACTGAAAACACGTAATATTGTGTATTGTGACCATTTAATAATCGACACTTTACCGGTCTTGCAAATGTTTCTGATTGGAGACATTTACAAACTCACGAATTTAGAACCCCTGAACCCTGTGATCGCCAATAAGCTGGCAGTGAGGGAGGGCTCTGTCAATGTTTTGTGTGCAGGGCTTATTCTAGCTCAACCACTCCAGTCCATTATATCACAAGGCTCTTGGGGGAAATAAAGCATGTAAATTTAGCAATGCTGGTTGACCAACAGACAGCTGCAGGTGAACGGAATAATGAGGGTTAGACAATAGACAATAGACAATAGGTGCAGGATTAGGCCATTCGGCCCTTCGAGCCAGCACCGCCATTCAATGTGATCATGGCTGATCATCCCCAATCAGTACCCTGTTCCTGCCTTCTCCCCATATCCCCTGACTCCGCTATCTTTAAGAGCCCTATCTAGCTCTCTCCAAAGACGTACAGGTTAGTAAGTTAATTGGCTTCTATAATATTGTACATTGTCCCTAATGGGTAGGATAGTGCTGGGGTACGGGGTGATCTCTGGTAGGCACGGACTCGGTGGGCCGAAGGGCCTGTTTCCGTGCTGTGTCTGTGAAGTCTAAAGGGCACATTAATTTTCAACTGTTTCTACAATTGATTAGTCATTTAAAACAGTGAAATTCCTTCACATAATCCTAGCCATTTTTTTTTTTTTAAATTATTATTTATTTTTATTAGAAGCAATTGTACAAAAAGAAAACGATCGACATAACAGTTATACGATTTTCGTACTGCTTCAGTTTTTAACATTTTATGAACTGGATCGGAAAAAAAGAAAAAGGAAAAAAGGGAAAGAAAGAAGAAAAGAAAAAGAAAAGAAAACATTTCAAAGAAAAACACGAAAAAGAAAAAAAGGAAAACCCCAGAACTAACGATTGAAGTGAAAGAAGCGGAGATATATCCCACTACCCTTCCATACACCCGCTCACCCGACCCTAGCGTCGGTTTTGAGTTTGTGTTCCACCATTATGTTGTAGAAGAAATTTAATAAAAATCCTAGCAAAATTAAATGTCTGTGTTGAGGATTACTAAAGGTTATACCATGGCGTAACGCTGAATGATTCACTATTTCATTGCATGCGTTGTTTTGCTGTTTAACATCTACTTCCACGTTGTTTCTCTAAAGTCTTAAAAATCTAAACTATCATTGCTGCCTGCCTGAGATCATGCTGATAATAGACAATAGACAATAGGTCCAGGAGTAGGCCATTTGGCCCTTCGAGCCAGCACCGCCATTCAACGTGATCATGGCTCATCATCCACAATCAGTACCCCGTTCCTGCCTTCTCCCCATATCCTCTGACTCCGCTATCTTTAAGAGCCCTATCTAGCTCTCTCTTGAAAGCATCCAGAGAGCCTGCCTCCACCGCCCTCTGAGGCAGAGAATTCCACAGACTCACCACTCTCTGTGAGAAAAAGTGTTTCCTCGTCTCCGTTCTAAATGGCTTACCCCTTATTCTTAAACTGTGGCCCCTGGTTCTGGACTCCCCCAACATCGGGAACATGTTTCCTGCCTCTAGCGTGTCCCAGCCCTTAACAATCTTATATGTTTCAATGAGAACCCTCTCATCCTTCTAAACTCCAGAGTGTACAAGCCCATAATATGTTTGACAGCCACGGCTCGTGCCTTTCCCATTGTTGTGCATATTCTTTAGTGTAGTTTAGAGACACAGGGCGGAAACATACCCTTCGGCCAACCGAGTCCGTGCCGATCAGCAATCCCCGCACATTAACACTATCCTACACACACTAGAGGGAAAATTTACATTTGCACCATGCCAATTAACCTACAAACCTGTATCCCTTTTGAAGTGTGGGAGGAAACCGAAGATCTCGGAGAAAAGCCACGCAGGTCCTGGGAGAGTATGTACAAATTCCGTACAGACAGCACCTGCAGTCGGGATCGAACCCAGGTCTCTGGCGCTGTAAATGCTGTAAGGCAGCAACTCTCCCGCTAAGCCACCGTGCCACCCTGTCAATGGCCGACTGATACTGGCATATTTAAAGTTTTGCCTTTTAGTTTCGTCATACAGAGCGGAAACAAACCCTTCAGCCCACCAGGCCCACTCTGACCAATGATCACACTAAAGTAAGTAAGTAAGTAAGTTTATTGGCCAAGTATTCACATACAAGGAATTTGCCTTGGTGCTCCGCCCACAAGTAACAACATGACATACAGTGACAGTTACGAATGACTCAGAAAACACTAAACATTAATAATAATAAAACATTAATGATAAAACACCATTGATCAAGCATGTGAACCAACAAAATAGGGGCAATTTTTACAAAGGCCAATTAACCAACAAGCCTACATGCCTTTGGATTGTGGGAGGAAACTGGTGCACTCTGAGGCAACCTACGTGGTCAGAGGGAGAATGTGCAAACTCCACACAGACAGCATCCGGGGTTAGGATTGAACCCAGGTCTCTGGCGCAGTGAGGCAGCAACTCTTGCTGTTCCACGCCGAGAATTTTGGTTTCCTCCCGCACCCCAAAGACGTGCAGGTTTGTAGGTTATAATGTCGTAAGGTCATAAGTGATGAGCAGAATTAGGCCATTCAGCCCATCAAGTCTACTCTGCCATTCAATCATGGCTAATCTATCGCTCTCTCCTAACGCCATTCTCCTGCCTTCTCCCCATAACCCCTGGCACCCGCACTAATCAAAAATCTATCTATCTCTGCCTTAAAAATATCCACTGACTTGGCTTTTACAGCCATCCATGGCAAGGGTTAATTGGCTCGGTATAAATGTAAAAATTGTCCCTAGTGTGGGATAGTGTTAGTGTGCAGGGATCGCGGGTCGGGACGGACTCGATGGGCCGAAAGGCCTTCCACGTTGTATCTCTCAACAGCAGTTGTACAAGGTCTTGGTGAGACCACACCTGGAGTATTGCGTACAGTTTTGGTCTCCTAATCTGCGGAAAGACATTCTTGCCATAGAGGGAGTACAGAGAATGTTCACCAGACTGATTCCTGGGATGGCAGGACTTTCATATGAAGAAAGACTGGATAGACTTGGCTTGTACTCGCTGGAATTTAGAAGATTGAGGGGGGATCTTATAGGAACTTACAAAATTCTTAAGGGGTTGGACAGGCTAGATGCAGGAAGATTGTTCCCGATGTTGGGGAAGTCCAGAACAAGGGGTCACAGTTTAAGGATAAGGGGGAAGTCTTTTTGGACCGAGATGAGAAAATCATTTTTTACACAGAGAGTGGTGAATCTGTGGAATTCTCTGCCACAGAAGGTAGTTGAGGCCAGTTCATTGGCTATATTTAAGAGAGAGTTAGATGTGGCCCTTGTGGCTAAAGGGATCAGGGGGTATGGAGAGAAGGCAGGTACAGGATACTGAGTTGGATGATCAGCCATGATCATATTGAATGGCGGTGCAGGCTTGAAGGGCCAGATGGCTTACTCCTGCACCTATTTTCTATGTTTCTATGTTTCTAACTAAACTAAACCAAACTCTAACGCTGCACGACTGTGACACCAAAAGTAAGAGGTTTCTGCGGAATCTAATACCCCCTAGACAATGAGACTGCAGTGGGTTAGTTTTTATACATTTTAGTGGGTTTCTTGTTCTGGAATGTGTATCATTTGCCCCAAAGTATTCTTACACGACAGGAACATGTACCAGAAAATCGGATGGGGCAGAAGTTCCCATCTGTTTTGCAGTGTGTGTGTGTGCGCGCGTGTGTGTCACATTCCCATTGATTTTAATAGAGAGAAAATAGCATAAATCGTGCACCCAGTTTGCTGATCCTTGCAGGTTTTCTGATTAATGCTCCCATTACACATCTCGGGATGTCAAGCAGTGAAATTTATTCCTGGTTGAAATGCGTTTGAAGTGCTGCATAATTTGTGGACTGAGATTCAAGTTCCATTTCATGCTCTTGGGAGGCACGGTGGCACAGCGGTAGAGTTGCTGCCTTACAGAGTCAGTATAGCCGGGATCGATCCTGACTCCGGCTGCTGTCTGCACGGAGTTTATACGTTTCCCCCCGTGACCTGCGTGGGTTTTCTCCGGGAGCTCCTGTTTCCTCTGGAATTCTCTGCTCAGAGGGCGGTGGAGGCCGGTTCTCTGGATGCTTTCAAGAGAGAGCTAGATAGGGCTCTTAAAAATAGCAGAGTCAGGGGATATGGGGAGAAGGCAGGAACGGGGTACTGATTGGGGATGATCAGCCATGATCACATTGAATGGCGGTGCTGGCTCGAAGGGCCAAATGGCCTACTCCTGCACCTATTGTCTATTGTCCTCCCACACTACAAAGTCGTACAGATTAGTAAGATTAAATGAGAACTTACCAGTTTGAAGTTTGATCTTTATTTTATGAGGAGTTACGTTGGTGATTACGTGAAGAAGACCCGTCAGGGCGCATGCGCGTCAATCTTCAAAGCAGCGGTATGAAATCACAGACAACACAATAATTGAAGTAACATATTAAGATTATCAACATGAGAACTACCATTATGACCTTTTTTCTATGGGCGTGGCGGGCACGTAATCACCAACGTAACTCCTCATAAAATAAAGATCAAACTTCAAACTGGTAAGTTCTCGTTTAATCTTACTATTTTACTTCGGAGTCACGTGAGTGACTACGTGAAGATTTTAAAGCTCTGTGATTTTTATGCCGCAGATCAAAATCCCGGCTTCTCACTGCATTGATTGACTCTGAGTATCATCAATAATGCTGTAACATGACACTGAATATCATGCAAAAAAACAATAGTTTTATTTTTGGTCATAAAACAACCAATAAACCCTCTTAATTTAGGGCAACAAACGAAACAGAATTAAACAGTATTTAAAATAGAATTTAAACAATAGCAACAGCACTTAATATTGAATTGGCAAACAGCCCTCCATCGGCAATCGGCCGATGGTAGTATTGCTGGAACACAAGTTCATTTTGCCATCCTGCGGCTTTTAATATATGGTCGATGGGAACGTCCATCACCCTGGCCGCGGATGTTGCTGCTGATCTAGTGGAATGAGATGTAAACA
Source organism: Malacoraja senta (assembly GCA_038087875.1). NCBI lineage: Eukaryota > Metazoa > Chordata > Chondrichthyes > Rajiformes > Rajidae > Malacoraja > Malacoraja senta. The sequence goes on along the minus strand of CM075977.1, from coordinate 219,810,395 downwards.
CATCAGTGTTAATTCCTGCCTGAAGCAAGACTTGCTTTAACCACCTTGAGATAGTCTGAACTGCCACTCTTTTATGTGGCTTCTTGTAACTGACAAATAATCCTGTTTCTTCTTGTCTTAAAGCCCTTGTGGCTTCAATGTAATGTAACAAATGTGTCCTTACACATAAAGATGGATCGGTAGGATATGCTGAGAACACAATCTTAAATCCTGTCACCCCTGGCCTGCTTTGTTTGAGCAGGTCAGAAATATAAAACATAACATTGTGTGTAGTTACTTCCATTCTATCTAACTGAAGCTTTTGTAAAGTCTGCACTCTCTGTGCTGACACCAATGCCATTAACATAGCCAATTTAATGGTTAATTTTGACATAGTTATAGAGGTGACAGGGACCCAATGACGAAGCATGTTAAGAACAACGCTTACATCCCAGATAACCATATACCTAGGCTTAGGCGGTTTGGAATTAAAGATTCCTTTCATCAACCTAGATATGAGAGGGTGAGAACCTATACTTTGTGTCCTTGTACCTATTACAAGATATGCCGACAAAGCACTTCTAGCTGTATTGATAGCACTATAGCTAAGACCTTCATCATAATAAAGTGTAGATAAAAATGCTAACACATTTTCAATAACGACAGTATCATATTGAATATTCTTTCCAACACAATATTGTTCCCATTTTTTTACATAAGTCATATACTGCTTTTGAGTACTCTTTCTCCAGGCTGCAGTGAGCATATCCACCGTTCGGCTAGAAGGTCCTCGACCCATGTAAGGCCTTCTTAAAACCTGCAAATTAACAGATCAATACGATCACATAACGGATGAACTTCATGGGTTACCGGATGCTCCAGCAAATTCCTTCTCTTTGGAATGAGCAAAAGAGGTTGTGACGCGATCTGTAACATCAAAGGGAACCATGGTTGAGTTGGCCAATTTGGTATCACCAACACCCCTGAAGCGGCATCCTGCTTGATTTTTTGGATACAGCGACCTATGAGGCAGAATGGTGGGAAAATGTACACAAACATATCTCCCCAATTTAGTGAGAAAGCGTCACTTGCGACTGCCCCTGGATCTGGTTCCCATGACACATATTTTGGCAGTTGGTGGTTAAGCCTAGATGCAAACAAATCGATGTTTGGTTTTCCATATTGACATACTATGTTCTTGAACATATCCTGGTTCAACATCCACTCTGTATTATCATAGAATTTTCGTGACCTGGCATCTGCTACTACATTAAGTTTTCCTGGCAGATAGATAGCTGAAATCCAAATATCTCTATCTATACACCAGGTCCAAATTTGATTTGCCAACCTGTCACATGACAACGATTTGATTCCACCCATGTGATTAATATAAGCAACTGCTGTAGTGTCCATAAAATACTCCTAAAAGCTCTAGATGGTTAATTCCCCATGTTTGCAAAAGCAATGACTCTTGCTCAGTCCATCTGCCTCCACAGCTGGATCTCGTATCAGTAGCACCCCACCCTAGTGCACTGACGTCTGTCTGCAAAATCATGGAAAGTTGGTCCAATAACACTTTGGAACTACTAGCGGACACATGGTGAATCCACCATTGTACCTCAGCAACAGCCTCTACTGATAGATGCATAGGCCTGTTATAATGACCTAAATGTATCCTCAGTGCTTGTTCCTTTGACCTTTGTAACTGTTGATAATGGAGTGGCCCGTATTGAACTGCTGGAAATGCTGCCACCAATTTCCCAAGCAGACTAGCCACCTGTCTAATTGAAGGCTGTGTGTCAGCAATCAAGTTGATGCAGCTCTCAATTAGCTCTACCCTTTTTTGCCTGGGCAAGGTCACAATCATGTTGATTGACTCTATTGTGAAACCCAAATAGTCAATTTGTGTCACAGGTGTTAATTTAGATTTCAGTGGGTGAATTATGAAGCCCACTCTTTGCAACGTGTTTTTAACAACTGCCACTGATCCTTTAGCTGTTTCCTTTGATTGTGCTACAATCAAGATATTATCTAGCTAAGCCATGAGCACATGCCCTTGACTTCTCAGCATGCCTAGAATAGGTTTTAACAACTTTGTAAAAACTCTAGGAGCTGAAGACAACCCATTAGGCAGTGCATTGTATTGCCATAATTGCCCCATCCAGATAAATTTCAAATATTTTCTATCCTGGAAATGAACAGACACTGAATAATACGCATCTTTAAGATCTATAGTTGCCATATAGCATCCTGTGGAAACAAGTTGCCTTAGCCGTCACAAACGTTTCCATCTTAAAATGTCTATACCGTACAAAAGGGTTAAGACTAGTCAGGTCCAGTATAATTCTGCTTCCCCCATCCTTTTTTGGCCTGGGAAAGATATTGGACACAAACTGCTGGCTTTGGTAAACTGACTTAGCAATTACACCTTTATTACATAAGCTTTCCAATTCCACCTGAACTTCCAATTGTTCAGTGATACTGAAGTCAAAACTCCTTTTTGGAACATGTTGAATGGGTAAATTAGTATTTGAATTAAATTCTATTCGAAACCCTTCAATAACATTCAGTATAAACATGTCTGAGGTAATTTGTTTCCATTCCTCTAAAAACAGATGTAATCTTCCTCCAACCTTTAATTGTATTATTTTAGATATGTCTACATTGGAACCAGAGCCACATACCTGATTACCACCTGGCATCCTCCCCCGGCCTTGAGCTGGATATCCCACGTTCCCTGGCACTGCTAGAGGCGAACGCCAACTGCGCTGCCTCTCTTGTAGGGATATTTCCGTTTCTGTGGATATGTGGCTGGTGGCTGCTTTATCAAGCCCACCGTCTTGGCCTCATCCTCCAGCTCCTTCACCTGCTTTGCGAAATCCTCGCCAAACAGTAGATTCGCCGGTTGCACTGTGCCAGGCTGGCAGAGTGAAGCATATTTTGGATTTAAGGTTGGTCTTATAGCTGCTTTGCGAAGGCAGTTAATCTCGAAGTGGGCACTGCACAATAGCGCCAGTACCTCTTGTTCTAATTTGGTCATGGCCTCTCCATCGACCATCCTGCCAAAGCTAGTTATGCCTGATCCCAGTAATTTTAAAATATGCTGGAGCTTTACCTCCTGGGCTCGCATTTGTATGCCCATCTGGCCCCAAATCATCCTGTTCACAACAGGCACTTTTAAGAGGGCACAGTTGATTGGGGCTTCATGCTTTTTTAATGTCTCCTCCATAGTCAGCTCCTGTAGCTGGTGTGAGACTAAATAGTTAATACTGGTGGCTATTTCCTCACCCAGAGGCTCACCAGCTTCCGACGACTTGGCAAACCGTGCTGCACACGGTGTCAGCTCTGGCTGCTGCCTGTCCTCCGTTTCCAAGTCGTCGGACTCAGGGTCAGAGCTTTTCTGCCCTTCTGCACTCACCTCTTGAAAGAGGGTGCTCTCAAGCAGGCCTCTACCAGGCACTGCCGGCGGAGCCTTCCCCACGGCCTCCCGCCCACACAACTCCTCCTGGAATGTGGCTTTGTGAAGCAGCCCCTGTATGAGCTGCTCCATTTTTGATAACCGCTGGGGCACGGTATCCTGTCCCCGACGGGACTCTTCCTGGCCCGACTCTGCCGAGTCAATGGGCCTGACAGACTTGGCTTTTGCCTTCCGCCCGACTGGCGTTGGCTGTGTACCTGGCTGGGCACTTGGAACTGCCAAGTCTGTCGCCGCACCGCTACCGGCTTGCGACTCCCCAGAGGTGACAGGCTGCCTTTCAGAGACTGCGCTCTCTCTCACCTTTTCCGTTGCACGCCTGCACCTTGTTGTTTTCTCCATTATTCCTGTATTTTTGAGGGATAAACACAGCAACAATTTTCTCTTAACTCCTCCAAAGTCTCCCCGACTTTAGTGGAGTTTTTAAACTCACGTACAGGAGAACTCCGTCTTCCTGCTGCCGGGCGCCAATGCGTCAGACGTAATGACGCGCATGCGCCCTGACGGGGTTCTTCACGTAGTCACTCACGTGACTCCGAAGTAAATTGATGGTTAATTGGCTTGGGGGCTGTGGAGGCCCAAGTCAGTGGATATTTTTAAGGCAGACGTAGATAGATTCTTGATTAGCACGGGTGTCAGGATTATGTGGAGAAGGTAGGAGAATGGGGTTAGGAGGGAGAGATAGATTGGCCATGATTGAATGGCGGAGTAGACTTGATGGGCCGAATGGCCTAATTCTGCTCCTATGAACTTATGAATATATGAACTTATGAACTTGGTATAATTGTAAATTGTCCCTAGTGTGTGGGATAGTGTTATAGCCCTGTCCCACGGTGCGAGTTCATTCCAAGAGCTCTCCCGAGTTTCCCTGATTCGAACTCTGAGATTTACGGTAATGGCCACTCGTCGGTACTCGGGGCTCTCGTGGACATTTTTCATCATGTTGAAAAATCTTCACGAGTCTTCCCGTGCTTACCTGCCGTTAGCGAGTCTTCCCGCGTACGTGCCGTTAGCGTTACGAGACGTCCCCGAGCTCCGACGTACCCGCTACGTTCATTCTCCGTGCTTACCACGAGTTCAATTTTTTAAAAACTCGGCAGAGCTCTTGGAATGAACTCGCACCGTGGGACAGGGCTATTAGTGTGCGAAGATCGCTGGTCGGCGCAGACTCGATGGGCCGAAGGGCCTGTTTCCGCGCTGTATCTCTAAACTAAACTAAATCTTTCTTTAGAATGAAGCTCCTTTCTTGCTCGCCTCAAGGTTTCGATTTCCGGTGTAAATCATCTGAAGAGGAAAAAAAGATTTAGTTTAGTTAGAGGGACAACGCGGAGGAAGAAGAAAGAATGTGCGGAGCGAGGATTGGCGTACGATAGTACAATAAATGCGTGGGATAGGCCGTGTTATGTGATGCAGATTGAGAAAATTAAATATTCTGTTGATCACACTTACCTGAAGGAGTTCTTCCCAATGGAAGGGGTGACCACAGCACATTTATGAACATCTACCCGGAGTTACTGGAATTCACTTTCAGCCAGTTGAAGAACACACATACCTGGCATAAGGACGTGACCCTATACTCAGTTCAGGATCACGGTGGCGCAGCGGTAGAGTCGCTGCCTTGCAGCAAAATCCAGCGCCGGAGACCCGGGTTCGATCCCGACTGTGGGTGCTGCCTGGTGAGACCACATCTGGAGTATTTTATCCAGTTTTGGTCTCCTAATTTGAGGAAGGACATCCTTGTGATTGAGGCAGTGCAGCGTAGGTTCACGAGATTGATCCCTTGGATGGCGGGACTGTCATATGAGGAAAGATTGAAAAGGCTAGGCTTGTATTCACTGGAGTTTAGAAGGATGAAGGGGAGGGTCTTATAGAAACATATAAAATTATAAAAGGACTGGACAAGCTAGATGCAGGAAAAATGTTCCCAATGTGGGGCGAGTCCAGAACCAGGGGCCACAGTCTTAGAATAAAGGGGAGGTCATTTAAGACTGAGGTGAGAAAACCCTTTTTCACCCAGAGAGTTGTGAATTTATGGAAGTCCCTGCCACAGAGGGCAGTGGAGGCCAAGTCACTGGATGGATTTAAGAGAGAGTTAGATAGAGCTCTAGGGGCTAGTGGAGTCACGGGATATGGGGAGAAGGCAGGCACGGGTTATTGATTGGGGACGATCAGCCATGATCACAATGGATGGCGGTGCTGGCTCGAAGGGCTATGTACGGAGTTTGTACGTTCTCCCCGTGACCTGCGTGGGTTTTCTCCAAGATCTTCGGTTTCCTCCCACACTCCAAAGATGTACAGGTTTGTAGGTTAATTGGCTTGATAAATGTAAAAATTGCCCTGTATAAAATTGTCCAACTTCCACTACAGTCCCTGGTGGACTCCTTGGAAGGTACAAGGATGGTGTTCCAGAGAGAGTCTTGGGACAGTTTTATCTCCATCCAAGGTATGGCAACCCATTAATTTGTTCATATTGTATGCCTCGTGGATTCACGGGAGGTTGGTCTTGGAGGGGAGGATGCTCCTCAAACTGCGGAGCATCCTGGACAATACAGCTCACCCCCTCCGTGACACACTGGTCAACCTGAGGAGCACCTCCAGCAACAGACTGGTTCCACCAAGATGCAGCACAGAACGCCACAGGAGATCCTTCTTCCCTGTGGCTATCAAACTGTACAACTCCTCCCCGTTCAGTCGTGGGGTAGACTGAGATGACTACACCCCCTCCCTCCCCCCCCAATCTTTGCACATCCACAATCCTTTCCACTCGTCACTTTAATTTCATGTTTCATCTATCTTGTTGTGTTTTATGACTATTGGCAGATCAATAACCTCCTGGGATCAATAAAGTTCTATTGTTTCGTTACCTGTCCCCCCAGATAACAATGAACCATTCTACATTTCCTTGAGCATCGTCTACTTTGATCTGTTGTTTTCACACCTTACCCTTCCATATCTCTAGTTTTCCTCTCCCCTGACTCTGAATAAGGGTCTCAACCCGGAACGTTATGCATTCCTGTCCCACTGGGTTGCTGCAGCATTTGGTGTCCATGGTGTAAATCAGCATCTGCAGTTCCAGCCTCCACAATGTTTTTAAGATATTTTAGACATTTTGAACACTTATAGCCTGCCAGTTTTTTACCACACGTGAGCGGCACGGTGGCGCAGCGGTAGAGCTGCTGCCTTACAACAACCGAGACCCGGGTTCGATCCTGACTACGGCTGCTGTCTGTACGGAGTTTGTACATTCTCCTCGTGACCGTGTGGGTTTTCTCCGGGTGCTCCGGTTTCCTCCCACATTGCAAAGACGTGCAGGTTTGTAGGTTTCATTGGCCTCTGTAAAATTGTCCCTAGTTTGTGGGGTAGAACTAATGTACGGGGTCATCGTTGATTGGCCTGGACTCGGGCCGAAGGGCCTGTTTCCACTCTGTTTCTCTAAAATAAAAAAATAAACAAAATTATGATGCGGAACAGAACAGCACTGAAGGAGGCCCTTCAGCCTCTGCTCTCCATACTACCATTAAGATTTCTAACTTCAGATAGCTCTTGTGTTCTCTCTCCATCCCGTTTCCCTTCCCAGTTCTCCCACCAGTCTAAAACCCCTGTCTCACGGTGCGAGCTGACCCACGAGGTACCCCGAGCTTAAAACAAATTTAACTCGTGGTAGTCACGTACGATTAACGTAGCGGGAACGTCGGAACTCGTGGACGCAACTTAGCGACTCGTGGCGCTAACGGCAGGTACCCGTGACACTTGTTAACTCTTGGAAAAGTTCAAACATGTTTAAACTTCTCCACGAGTAAAATGTGCTCTTGAGGTTAAAATTTGAAACATTTAAACACGTTGTAAGAACGTAGTGGCCCGTGCGTTTACCGTAGTGACTCGTGAGTCTACCGTGGGAACTCTTTAACTCAGCGGGCAGGCAGCATCTCTGGAGAGAAGGGATGGGTGATGGGATGACATTTCCAAATTGGGGGGGGGGGGGTGTGGGGGAGGAGGGAGGGGGGGTGGAGGAGAGAGGGTGGAGAGTGGAGGGAGAGGAGGGGGAGACAGATGGGGGTGTCTTCATTCACTAGCGGTGGGTGCCGGTCACTGAAACAGGCAGGTGAGATTTCACGTCCACCTTGTGTGTGTGTGTCTCTCTCCCTCCCTCCCTCTCACACAGGCTGAGAGACTCTGCCTCTGTGAGTGTACGTCTCTTTCTCCCCCCTCTCCCACACACAGTAAGACCGAGGTAAGTCCATCTGTGTAAGCCCATCTGTGTCTCCCACATACACAGTAAACCTCTGCTTTGTGTGTGTATATACGTCTCCCCCATTTCTCTTTCTCCCCCCCCACCTCTCTCTTTCCCCCCCCCCACACACAATAAGACCGATGTATTCTGCTTAGTCTCTCTTCCCTCCCACACACACAGATAGACGGAGGTCCTGTGCGCTCTTTCTCTCTCCCCCACAGTCACGCCAAAGTACACCACACTGCCTCTGTGCCTCTCTCTCTCTGTCTCTCTCCCCCTCTCTCCTTCATACACAGTCAGAGGTCCACACTCTCTCTGTCTCTCTCTCTCCCCTACACACGCACACAGACTGAGGTACACACTGCCCGTTGTGTGTGTGTGTCTGCCTCTGTCTCTCTCTCCCACACACACAGTTAAAGGTACTCCACGCTGCCTGTGTGTGTGTGTGTGTGTCTCTCTCTCTCTGTCCCACCCCCCCACACCCACACAGTCAGTCAGTCAGAGGAACTCCACACTCTGTGTGTGTGTGTGTGTGTGTGTGTGTGTGTGTGTGTGTGTGTGTGTGTGTGTGTGTGTGTGTGTGCTGCGTGCGTGCGTGTGGGTGTGCGTGTGCGTGTGCGTGTGCGTGTGCGTGTGCGTGTGTGTGTGCGTGTGCGTGTGCGTGTGTGTGTGTGCGCTGTGCGTGGTGTGGTGTGGGTGTGGGGTGTGGGTGTGCGTGTGCGTGTGCGTGTGCGTGTGCGTGTGCGTGTGCGTGTGCGTGTGCGTGTGTGTGTGCGCGCGTGGGTGTGCATGTGCGTGTGCGTGTGCGTGTGCGTGTGCGTGTGCGTGTACGTGTGCGTGTGTGTGTGTGTGTGTGTGTGTGTGTGTGCGTGTGTGTGCGTGTGTGTGTGTGTGTGTGTGTGTGTGTGTGTGTGTGTGTGTGTGTGTGTGTGTGTGCGTGTGTGTGCGTGTGTGTGTGTTCCTCTGTCTCTCCCTTTCACAGTCAGAGTGAGGTACTCCCGCCGCAGTCTCTCCACGGCCTCTCCCCGGGCAGGGCGCATCTGCCTCCCTCAGGCTGCCCAGGCAGTCAGACACGACTCCCGGTGGCGGGCTCCATGCACAGCTGCTGCCGGCCGGCTGGGAGCGGCGACGGAGGACAGGGGGAAGATGGCCACCAGCGGGGCAGTCGCGGCTCTCCATGCAGGCCGAGTCTCGCTGGATCCTCGTAATGATCACAATGAATGGCGGGAGAAGAGGGAGTGGCCAGGGGTGCGACTGGTCCTTGATTACGCTGCTGGCCTTGCCGAGGCAGCGTGAGGTGTAAATGGAGTCAATGGAAGGAAGGTTGGTTTGTGTGATGGTCTGGGCTGCGTCTACAATTCGCTGCAATTTCTTGCTGGTCTTGGATGGAGCGGTTCCCAAACCGTGCTGTGATGCAGCCCGATAAAATGCTTTCTACGGCGCATCTGTAGAAGTCGGTATAGGGAGGAAATGGTAAAATATTACAAGATAAGTTAGGCAGATAGATTCTTGATTAGTACGGGTGTCAGGGGTTATGGGGAGAAGACAGGAGAATGGGGTTAGGGGTCTGTCCCACTTACGCGACTTTTTCGGCGACTGCCGGCACCCGTCATAGGTCGTTACAGGTTGCCGAAGATTTTCAACATGTTGAAAATCCAGCGGTGACCAGAACAAGGTACGACTCTTTGGGCGACTACTCACGACCGTACAGGCTTCACCCCGCGACATGTCGCCTGTATGGTCGTGAGTCGTCTCCTCAGTCGCCCAACACGTTGAAAATTTTCCCCGACCTGCAACAACCTCTGACGGGTGCCGGTGGCCGCTGAAAAAGTTGCGTAAGTGGGACAGGCCCATAAGGTAAGGAGAGATAGATCAGCCATGATTGAATGGTGGAGTAGACTTGATGGGCCGAATGGCCTAATTCTGCTCCTGTCATTTATGACCTTATGAGTATTGTGTGTGTTTTTGGTGGCCATGCATTAGGGAGAATATTGTCCCACTGTCGTCGTTGCCGATGCAACTCATTGGGATGTTGCCTTGAATGGACCCTTTCGGAATAAGGGGGACACAAACTCAACCTTCAGGGATCTTTAAAACATTTGATGGGGAAGGGCGGCAGTGTGAGTTGCGAGTTGCGAGTTGGATAGAAAGAAGTTGTGAAGTGAATGAGAAAACCTAGAAAACCAAAACACTACAGCACAGAAACAGGCCCTTTGGACAATAAGTTGTTTAAGAAGGAACTGCAGAAGCTGGAAAATCGAAGGTAGACAAAAATGTTGGAGAAACTCAGCGGGTGAGGCAGCATCTGTGGAGCGAAGGAAATAGGCGACCTTTCGGGCTGAAACCCTTCTTCAGACTGAAGAAGGGTTTCGGCCCGAAACGTTGCCTATTCCTTCGCTCCATAGAAGCTGCCTCACCCGCTGAGTTTCTCCAGCATTTTTGTCTACCTTTGGATACTAATGTCCCCACTGAACATGATGGCAGCTCCATCTCTTATCCGTGGACGGCTCGATTGAAATCACGCTTTCGGCTGACGGGATCGCACGGGACAAAAGCTTTTCACTGTACCTCGATACACGTGACAATAAACTCAACTGAGCTAGCATCATTGCAGGTGTTCAATGCAGATGCAAAAGAATGTCTTGTCACACAAGTTTATTTCAGTTTATTTTATTTTCAGGTGTTCATATAAGAATCCCAATCTCCCTTATTCACGTTGACAAGTTATAGGAGTAGAATTAGTCCATTCGACCCACTGAGTCCAATGACCCACCGAAACAAATAAGATTGTTTGAAACATATAAGATTGTTAAGGGTTTGGACACGCTAGAGGCAGGAAACATGTTCCCGATATTGGGGGGAGTCCAGAACCAGGGGCCACAGTTTAAGAAGAAGGAGTAAGCCATTTAGAACGGAGACGAGGAAACACTTTTTCTCACTGAGAGTGGTGAGTCTCTTGTGTGGAATTCTCTGCCTCAGAGGGCGGTGTGGGCAGGTTCTCTGGATACTTTCAAGAGAGAGCTAGATAGGGCTCTTAAAAATAGCGGAGTCAGGGGATATGGGGAGAAGGCAGGAACGGGGTACTGATTGGGGATGATCAGCCATGATCACATTGAATGGCGGTGCTTGAATCTGTAAAATGCCTCCTTGCTCGAGAGTTAACCAGATTCATATTTTGATTTCAGTTTTATGTTCAGGTCTGTGTTATCACATCTAGGACTAATTGTGGTTGAGGAAATCAGAGAGGTACAATTAGACAACTGCTCATGGTGCGTCTCATGAAGGTACATCCAATGATTAACCTGCAGGGTGCAGTTTAAAACATGCAAAATAATCTTGTCGGACATGACTCTTGATTGCAATGTCATTCATTGTACATTTAGTGTGATTACAGTACACGACAAAGACTATTATAGACAATAGGTGCAGGAGTAGGCCATTCGGCCCTTCGAGCCAGCACCGCCATTCAATGTGATCATGGCTGATCATCCCCAATCAGTACCCCGTTCCTGCCTTCTCCCCATATCCCCTGACTCCGCTATTTTTAAGAGCCCTATCTAGCTCTCTCTTGAAAGCATCCAGAGAACCTGCCTCCACCGCCCTCTGAGGCAGAGAATTCCACAGACTCACCACTCTCTGTGAGAAAAAGTGTTTCCTCGTCTCCGTTCTAAATGGCTTACTCCTTATTCTTAAACTGTGGCCCCTGGTTCTGGACTCCCCCAACATCGGGAACATGTTTCCCTGCCTCTAGCGTGTCCAAACCCTTAACAATCTTATGTTTCAAATGCCTATTTCAAGACCAAATGCCTATTGCAATTGCAATTGCAAGCGTAATTGTTTATTGCCTATTGTCTAATGAAGGCAGGGTGGACTAGTGTAGATGGGACATGTTGGTCGGTGTGGGTAGTTGGGCCGAAGGGCCTGTTTCCACGCTGTATCGTTCCGTGATTATTCACTGGATGTTTTCAGGAGAGAGTTAGATCTAGCTCCGAGGGCTAAGGGAATCAAGTGATATGGGGAAAAAGCCGGAATGGGGTACTGATTTTGAATGATCAGCTATGATCACATTGAATGGCGGTGCTGGCTCGAAGGGCCGAATGACCTTCTCCTGCACCTATTGTCTATGTTTCTATGTTTCACCACCCTCTAACTAAAGAAATTCCTCCTCATCTCCTTTCTGAAGGTACGTCCTTTTATTCTGATTGAAGACATGTTTTCTTTTAAACAAAATCTCATAATTTCACCCCTGTAAGAATAATATCTCTGCGAAATGGGCACAGAATAAAAAATGAGGAACTCCAAGAAGATTAGTAGAGCGTGCAAACTTATTAATTTTACACGCGACAGTGAAAAAATCTGAACAATAGAATTATTATTGAGGGACGAGAGCAGAAGTTCGGCCTAAGCATAAACTGTGCGATTTATCTGTCGGCTTTCCCATTTCATTGTTCCAAAGGGTGTTTTGTAACTTTGTTTGTTTTAAAGCAAGTGTCATTTTAAATTAGTCAAAGCACAAAACACTGCTCATGCTGAAGAAAATGAAATAAAACAGGAAATGCCGGGGATGTTGAGAGGGAGAGAAAGAATTGGATGAATTGAATGGTACAGCCTGGAAACTGGCCCTTCGGCCCACCGAGTCCATGTCGGCCATTGATCATCCGTAGATATTCTGGGTCGATTATTCTTCATTCTAGGTGCAGGAGGATGAGGGGAGATCTCATAGTATAGTATTAGTATAGTATAGTATAGTATTAGTATAGTAGTATAGTATAGTATAGTATTTTAATGACCACACAGCCAAGCTGGTGGAATTTTTGGGTTGTCAGCAGCGATACAATAATAAAGAACACACAACCACAATTAAAAATGTAACACAAACATCCGCCACAGCATTCAACACTGTGGTGGAAGGCACAAAAATTTGGCCAATCCTCCTCCATTTCCCCTCCGTGAACAGGACCAGAGTCCAGAGTCAGTCCAGGATCGGCTCTTCCTCACCGGAGACCGTGGCTTTAAGTTGTTGTAGGCCGCAGGCCGGCTGTCGAGATTTAAAGTCTCCGCCGCAGCCAGAAGCACCGTAGACTGCAGGGCCAGCGGTCGAAGCTCCCCTGCAGGGGTGTTGGTAAGTCCATGCCGGCCCCGCGGTAGAAGTTGGCCGCGGGCCGGCAGTGATGGCTTCTTCTTCTTCCCCCGGGTCCCCCACGAGGGATCCCGGGCTGTAGACGCCGCACCAGCTGGAGCTCTGCAGACCGTGACTTCAGGCTGCGACTTCAGGCTGCCGGCTGCCCTGGGCCAGCGAAACGGAGCGCTCCCCTCCAGCGAGCCCCAGCGAGGGCTCACCCGCTCCACGCCGAGAGTCCACGCTGCGCCCGCCGCTGAAGCCCCGGGCGCGTCTCCGGGAAAGGCCGCACCGATCCTTGATGTTAGGCCACGGGGGAGGCGACCTGGAAAAAGTCGCCTCTCCATGGAGGAGGCGACCGAAGCGGTTTCCCCCTTACCCCCCCCCATACCACCCCCCACACAAGACACACAAAGAAACATTAAATACACACTTTAAAACATACTAAAAAATAAAAAAAAGTTGAAAAAACTAACACGCTGCTGACATGGCCGCTGCCAGAGCAGCGCCCCCTACCCGATAGAGGTGTACAAGCTCATGAGAAGATTAGATTCAAGGTTCAAGAGAGTTATTGTCATGTGTCCCTGATAGGACAATGAAATTCTTGCTTTGCTTCAGCACAACAGAACATAGTAGGCATGAATACAGAACAGATCAGTGTGTCCATATACCATTGTATAAGAAACATAGAAACATAGAAAATAGGTGCAGGAGTAGGCCATTCGGCCCTTCGAGCCTGCACCGCCATTCAATATGATCATGGCTGATCATAAATATATACACACATGAATAAATAAACTGATAAAGAGCAAATAAACAGATAATGGGCTATTAATGTTCAGAGTTTTGTCCGAGCCAGGTTTAATAGCCTGATGGCTGTGGGGAAGTAGCTATTCCTGGACCTGGTCGTTGCCGGGTAGATGCACAGAGTCCTTTAGCCTGAGTAGGGGAATTGAGAACCAGAGGACATAGGTTTATGGTGAGGGGGTAATAGATTTGATAGGAATTCGAAGGGTAGCTTTTTTACACAAAGGGCGGTGGGTGTATGGAACGAGCTGCTGGAGGAGGTAGTTGAGGCAGGGACTATCGCAATGTTTAAGAAACATCTCCACAGGTTCATGGATAGGACAGGTTTAAAGGGGTATGGGCCAAACGCAGACAGGTGGGAGTAGTGTAGATGGGACATGTTGGTCGGTGTGGTGTGGGCAAGTTGGGCCGAGCCAAGCTGTATCACTCTATGACTCTAAACATGTAGACAGATACATGGATAGATTGGGTTTGGAGGGATATGGACCAATTGCAGGTAGGTGGGACTAGTGTAGATGGGACATGTTGGTCGGTGTGGGCAAGTTTGGACGTTTCCACGCTGTATGACTGTGTTCATAGCTACTGTTTCAGCTGCAGAATATTTTCCAAATATTGTGATGACATCACTTAAAATGTATGGCCAGTGGGCAGGTGCTATAGACCTGCACGGGAAGGTAGACGCTCCCGCCCCCACGAGTCTCGGGCAGATGGGGCTCGTCAGCCTGGGAAGGCAGTCCATCTAGGATAGGGAAAACTCTGATTTACAACCTCCACTGCCTTGTGGCCATATCCAGTCATGGAAAAGGCTCCAGGAGTAAACCTGAAGAAAATCCGGAGTCGGAGCCCCTAAGGCAGTTCATCGTTGTCTACAACCTCGCTCTGGCAGCTCCTGCGACGGCGCTGGTGCCAAACTGTAACGGCCCTGCTGTTCCTTTGGATCGATCAGCGACGTGGAGAGGGGGGACGTGCTGCATGGGCAACAGCCTGTCCTCCATATGATATCGACCAGGCTTGCATCCGACCAGGATGCATCACCCATGGTCAGTCATGACCGAGGGAGGGGGGGGGGGCTACTACTACTCCTATCACTTAAAACTGAATTGATGTTCTCTCAACGGTATATATAGTTAATATGTTTTTGTAGAATGAGTAACATAAGGAGTCCAACACTTTTCTTGTCCACGAAAGACCGCAGCATCCACAGTCTCTTGTGACTCCAAAACATGTGGATTTTACCATGTTCAGCGGAAGTATTGTGGACACAGATTTTGTGGAGACTTCATCCCAGATGTTGGAAAACTGTGTTTGGGAAAGGGACCCACTCCGGAGAATGTCACGTCATTATAAAAATGGGACTTCTACTCCGGATGATTTAATGGAAAAAACTAATCCAGTCCCGGCTGGCCAATACTGGTAAGCTAAACATAGTACAAAGTTCAAAGGTATTTTTTTAATTTAGTTTAGGAATACTGCGCAGAAACAGGCCCTTCGGCCCACCCAGTCCGCACTGACTAGCGATCTCCGCACACTAACACTATCCTACACACACTAGGGACAATTTATAAATTTACCAAAGCCAATTAACATACAAACCTGTACATCTTTGGAGTGCGGGAGGAAACCGGAGATCCCGGAGAAAACCCCACGCAGGTCACGGGGAGAGCGTACAAACTCTGTACAGACGGCACCCGTGGTCAGGATCCAACCCGGGTCTCTGGCGCTGTGAGGCAGCAACTCTACCGCTGTGCCACCATGCCGCCATATTTCCTAACAATTGTAAAATGCTCTTCGAACCTTAAGAGTGGCGTCGCAGGTGGATAGGGTGGTCGAAAAGGATTTTGGCACATTGTCCTTCATCAGTCAGACTATTGAGTATAGACGTTGGGAGGTCATGTTGCAATTATTTCAGACGTTGGTGAGGCCGCATTTAGAGTATGGTGTCGAGCTGGAAAGGGTGCAGAGAAGATTTACGAGGATTCAGTATTCAAGGGCCGGAGCTACAGGGAGAAGGAGTCGTGACTGAATAAGTAAATCATCTGGAATAGAAAATCGTGAGAGGAATAGATCGGGTAAATGAACAGAGTCTCTTCCCCAGAGTCGAGGAACTGAGAACCAGAGGACATAACTTGAGGAACCTCTAACAGGATCCCAATACTGGCCACATCTTTCCATCTCCAACCCTTTCTGCTTTCCGCAGAGACCGTTCCCTCCGCAACTCCTTGGTCAACTCGTCCCTTCCCACCCAAACCAACCCCTCTCCAGGTACTTTCCCCTGCATCCACACGAGATGCAACACCTGTCCCTTTACCTCCCCCCGCGACTCCATCCAAGGACGATATTTTCAGACGATTGCTCGGTGATTGTTTCGCTGGAAATCTCCACTCAGTCCGCCTTAACGTACCTGATCTGCCGGTGGCCCAGCACTTCAACTCCCCCCTCCCATTCCCAATCTGACCTTTCTGTCCTGGGCCTCCTCCATTATCAGAGTGAGGCCCGGCGCAAATTGAAGGAACAGCAACTCATATTCCACTTGGGTAGTTTACATCCCAGCGGTATGAACATTGACTTCTCTAACTTCAAACACCCCTTGCTTTCCCTCTCTCTCCATCCCCTCCCCCTTCCCAGTTCTCCAACCAGTCTTAACTGTCTCCGACTACATTCTATCTTTGTCCTGCCCCCTCCCCTAACATAAGTCTGAAGAAGAGTCTGGACCCGAAACGTCACCCATTCCTTCTCTCCCGAGATGCTGCCTGTCCCGCTGAGTTACTCCAGCATTTTGTGTCTACCAGAGGACATTGGTTTAAGGTGAGGGGAGAAAGATTTAATAGGAATCTGAGGGGCAACCTTTTAAAACAAAGGGTGCATGGAACCAGCTGCCGGAGGAGGTAGTTGAGGCAGGGGCTATCCCAACATTTAAGAAATATTCAGACAGGTACATGGATAGGACAGGTTTAGAGGGATAAGGGCCAAATGCAGGCAGGTGGGACTATTGCTGATGGGACATGTTGGTCGGTGTGGGCAAGTTGGGCCGATGGGCCTGTTTCCACACTGTATCACACTGTGACTCATACACTCAGGGCAGTGAATGTGTTGTTTAGCAATTAATTAGGAAGATCATTATTTCACATTGAATTTTATACATGTAGTGATAAATTAATTTGCAATTAGTGTATAAACTGTAATGACAATAAGATTGCAAATATATCACCTTCTCTGTACTAAAAATACCCGTGAGGAATTATTTATCAAATGAATAATTGATCATCTTTCAACAGTGATCACAGAGTCATACAGATGGGGAACAGGCCCTTCGGCCCAACTCAACCTTGCTGTCCAAAGATCCTATAGCGAGCAAGATAGTCCACTCGACGAAAAAGACGTAGTACGGTCACGGGCAGATTCATGGGTAATTTTCGGCCCCATTTCCGTAACCGGCTTCCGTCTCCGCACCAAAGATCCCGTAGGATAACTAGTGCGGAGACGGAAGCCGGTTACGGAAACACCCTCGTAAAAATAAAAGTTCTTTGGTAAAAATCTTCTCCTCGTTTTCATAATTATAATTTATTAACACAAACTGTTCCCCCGCAACGTTGATTACGCTGCGAGTCGGGTCGGGTCGGATCGGGTCGGGTTACTGAAATGGATGAAAAAAAGGCCCACGTTCCGCTCCGTTGCGTACTACACGTCAGCCCCATTGCATTTAGCAGGAGTGGTCTATCTTGCTCCGCTATAGGACCTTTGATGCTGACTATGCTTGCCAGCAAAGGACACCAAAGTTGGGGGAACCTCATTGAATCTGAGCTTAGAAGGATGCGGGGGGGCCTGGTTGAAACTGAGTTTAGATTGATGAGGGGGGAACTTCATAGAACATTGAAGCATAGAACAATGAAAATAGTGAAAGGCCTGGATGGAGTGAATTGTTTATCAAAAATGCCATAGGTTACAAGGAGATCTGTGATGAGTCATATTCATACAGCACTGTTATAGCCCCAAAGATAGACACAGAGTGCTGGAGTAACTCAGCGGGTCAGGCAGCATCTGTGGAGAACATGGATAGGTGACGTTTCACAGAGTGCTGGAGTAACTCAGCGGGTCAGGCAGCATCTGTGGAGAACATGGATAGGTGACGTTTCACAGAGTGCTGGAGTAACTCAGCGGGTCAGGCAGCATCTGTGGAGAACATGGATAGGTGACGTTTCACAGAGTGCTGGAGTAACTCAGCGGGTCAGGCAGCATCTGTGGAGCGAAGGAAATGGGCAACCTTTCGGGCCGAAACCCTGAAGGAAATAGGCAATGTTTTGGGCCGAAACCCGGAAGGGTTTCGGGCCGAAACGTTGCCTATTTCCTTCGCTCTATAGATGCTGCCGGAACATGGATAGGTGACGTTTCACAGAGTGCTGGAGTAACTCAGCGGGTCAGGCAGCATCTCTGGAGAACATGGATAGGTGAGGTTTCGGGTTGGGACCCTTCTAAACGTTTCCTATCTATGTACCTTTCTTTTAAATGTTGTTATGGTCCCTGCCTCAACGACCTCCTCTGGCAGCTCGTTCCATACACCCACCTGAGTGAAAACACTACCCCTCAGTCTTATATTAAATCTTGCCCCTTTCGCCTTAATCATCTGATTCTTGATTCCAGAAACCTGGGTAAAAAACTCACCCAATCTATTCCCCGGGGAAATGGTTTGAGGGGGAAAAGATTATTTCGCCAGATATTCCCTGCTTTCACAAGCAATAACACTGGTAGCACTTTCAGGCGAAATATTAAATTTAAGCACATAAGGTCAATGATCAATAGACAATAGACAATAGGTGCAGGAGTAGGCCATTTGGCCCTTGGAGCCAGCACCGCCATTCAATGTGATCATGGCTGATCATCCACAATCAGTACCCCGTTCCTGCCTTCTCCCCATATCCCCTGACTCCGCTATCTTTAAGAGCCCTATCTAGCTCTCTCTTGAAAGCATCCAGAGAACCTGCCTCCACCGCCCTCTGAGGCAGAGAATTCCACACACTCACCACTCTCTGTGTGAAAAAGTTATAAGTAAGTTCATAAGAGATAGAAGTAGAATTAGGCCATTCGGCCCATCAAGTCTACTCAACCATTCAATCATGGCTGATCTATCTTTCCCTCTTAAACCCATTCTCCTGCCTTCTCCCCATAATCCCTGACACCCGTACTAATCAATAATCTATATCTGCCTTAAAAATATCCTTAGGTGGCCTCCACAGCCTTTCTGTGGCAATTAATTCCACAGATTCACCACCCTCTGACAAGAGAAATTCCACCTTCCTAAAGGGCCTGTCCCGCTTGGCCATCATTTGCGCACAATTTACCCGACCTCGCCGTCGCGCATGGAGAAGCGCGGAGGGGTATGGAGTTGCGCGCGGTATCGCGCGGCACTCCACGATTTTGTAGTGCACAAAATCTTCGCGCGCCTCCGGCGTGACGTATATCGCGTACGCACGCGGACATATTGCAGTCGCACGCTGATGTCCTGACCTCATTGTAGTATTGTAGTATACGAATCAACTATAACGAATATATTTTTTTAATTTTTTATTTAATTATTTATTTAGAAGTATTTTACATTACAGTAATCTGCAATAACGTAAATTTATACAGTTCTTGTACCACTTCTGTTTTTCAACTTTAATAGAAAAGAAGAATAGAAAGAACTAGCAAGGACAGTCAGTGAGTGAATGGAAAAAGTGGCCCAGGAACACACATGTGAACCTAAACCACAAGAAGTAGTTAAAGAAGAAAAGAAAAAAAGAGAAAAAAGAAAATAAGATAGGACAATGTGAAAGGGATGTACCTACTTCTTATCTTTACTCACCCCTCGCCAGGTCCTAAAACCATTTATTATCAACATTTTGTTGCACCCTATGTTTGTAATAAGTCGATATATGGAGACCAAATCTTTTGGAATTGGTCTTGTTTACCTGCTAGGAGGAATCTCATATCTTCTAGATGTAACAATTCCGACATATTAGAAGTCCACATTTTTATTGTTGGCGTAGGAGCATTTTTCCAAAATTTCAGTATCATTTTTTTTGCCGTTATTAAGCCATAACTAAGAAAACTCCTTTGAAACGAAGTCAACTCCAAAGTTGCTTCTATTGTTCCAAAAATAATCAGTTCTGCATTCGGTTTCAGTTTTATTTTAAATAATTTAGTGAAAATTTCAAAAATTTCATTCCAAAATTTTTGAATTTTTATACAAAAAACAAAAGAATGTGCTATAGTTGATTCTTGGACTAGGCATTTATCACAGTTTGCAGAGGTATTTGGGTAAAATTTACTTAATTTAGCTTTTGAATAATATAATCTATGTAAAATTTTAAATTGAATCAGAGTATGTCTTACGTTAGTCGAACATTTATGCACATATAATAGATGTTTATCCCAACTCTCTTTCGAGATTTTTATACCCAATTCCTGTTCCCATTCTCTTCTGATCCCGTCCGATGATGGAATTTCTATATTTAAAATGGAATTATATAGGTATGATATTAAATTAGCTGATTCCGCTTTTATATTCATTATCCCATCTAATAAGTCAGGAGAGATATTTTGATATTCCCGTGTATACTTTTTCAAATAGTCACGTAGTTGGAACTATTTAAAATATTGATTATTATTCAAGTTGTATTTAAGTTGTAATTGGTGAAATGTTAAAAAAACTTCCATTATCATACATATCTCCAAACGTTTTAATTCCTGCTCTTAACGAATATCTTGATTGTACATGCTTTTGATGGTGGAATGTAGGTGCATTTTGCGATGGAGTTTGGAATCAGAAAGTCCCCAGAGAATAAGTCATCTCCATCGAGTCATTTGCCTGTATACATGTAGGTGACATATTGCGGTCGGCAGATCTGCGACGTTTGATGCTGATGAGGATTCATTAAAAATTGCGAATATTCAGACATTTAACACTCTTTCATGGAGTTTAAAACATTTTGTTCAACGGGCAGCTGCACCGATAATTGAGTTCTCGGCGCAAGGTTCAATGTTAATGTAAGGTCAGGGAATCAAAGAGCAATATTCGGTATCTTGCTTGTACGCTGAGTCGCCTCTGATTATTTTACCTGTTTATTTATTTTTTGTTCCAGCTTCACTCACAACGTGACAAGTTCTTGTCATTTCGAACCCCCAACCCCCACCCCCCAAGGGAACGCGCAAAAGCCACTTAATTA
Source organism: Malacoraja senta (assembly GCA_038087875.1). Taxonomy (NCBI): domain Eukaryota; kingdom Metazoa; phylum Chordata; class Chondrichthyes; order Rajiformes; family Rajidae; genus Malacoraja; species Malacoraja senta. Next base: position 219,789,582 of record CM075977.1, on the reverse strand, counting down.
GTAGGTGTTTCGCCATTTCCTCAGTGCGGGCACCATCCATCCGCAATACAGCGATTGACAATAGACAATAGACAATAGGTGCAGGAGTAGGCCATTCGGCCCTTCGAGCCAGCACCGCCATTCAATGTGACCATGGCTGATCATCCCCAATCTGTACCCCGTTCCTGCCTTCTCCCCATATCTCCTGACTCCGCTATTTTTAAGAGCCCTATCTAGCTCTCTCTTGAAAGCATCCAGAGAACCGGCCTCCACCGCCCTCTGAGGCAGAGAATTCCACAGACTCACCACTCTCTGTGAGAAAAAGTGTTTCCTCGTCTCCGTTCTAAATGGCTTACTCCTTATTCTTAAACTGTGGCCCCTGGTTCTGGACTCCCCCAACATCGGGAACATGTTTCCTGCCTCTAGCGTGTCCAAGCCCTTAACAATCTTATATGTTTCAATGAGATACCCTCTCATCCTTCTAAACTCTAGAGTGTACAAGCCCAGCCGCTCCATTCTCTCCGCAAATGACAGTCCCAGGGGAAGGGAGGGGGGGGGGGGGGGGGGGGGAGGATGAAAACATAACCCAAAACAACCAATTTTCTGAATTACACCATAATTCGAAAGAAAATAGAGTATTACGCACTAAGCAACTTTCCACTGGGTATTCAAATGACGTAACGCGTTCGAGGCGGCTGTGCAGACGCATGAAGATGCGCGCGACAGTCACTACCGACCGGCCTGTCGCGTAAATGACGACTAAGTGGGACCGGCCCTTAAAGGTCCTTTAATTAGAGGCTATGATCTCTGGTCTAGACTCTCCCACTAGTGGAAACATCCTCTCCACATCCACTCTATCCAGGCCTTTCACTGTTCTGTAAGTTTGATACTCTTTTCAATTCACCTCCGTTTCTTCAGTAACAAGGTTATGAGCTCAGTTTTATTTTAGATTTTAGAGATGCAGCACGGTAACAGGCCCTTCGGCCCACCGTGCCCGCACTGACCAGCGATCCCTGTGCACTAGCACTATCCTACACAATGGGGACAATTTTTACGGAACCCAATTAAATCTACAAACCTGTACATCTTTGGAGTGTGGGAGGAAACCGGAGCAACCGGAGAAAAACCCCAACGCAGGTCATGGGGAGAACGTGCAAACTCCGTACAGACAGCACCCGCAGTCAGGATGGAACCCGGGTCTCTGGCGCTGTGAGGCAGCAACTCTACCTTAGAATAAAGGGGAGGTCATTTAAGACTGAGGTGAGAAAAAACTTTTTCACCCAGAGAGTTGTGAATTTGTGGAATTCCCTGCCACAGAGAGCAGTGGAGGCCAAGTCACTGGATGGATTTAAGAGAGAGTTAGATAGAGCTCTAGGGGCTAGTGGAGTCAAGGGATATGGGGAGAAGGCATGCACGAGTTATTGATTGGGGACGATCAGCCATGATCACAATGAATGGCGGTGCTGGCTCAAAGGGCCGAATGGCCTCCTCCTGCACCTATTTTCTATGTTTCTATGTTCTATGTTACCGCCGCGCCACCCTGCCGCCCTGGTTTGTAACTGAAAAAAAATTGCAATTCCCCTCTTTCAGTCAGGAAATCTGAAAATCCTGCCTCCGGAGGCCCTCCGACCTGCTAGACTGGCGTGTGTGTGGAAGTGAGTGCCAGGGTTAGAGAATACGTGTCCCTGAGTGAGAACAGTGAAACTAATTGAAAACAGCAACTGCGTTCTTCCTCAGGTTTTGCAAGAACATCCTTCCACGTAATTATTGAACCCTGTGCTACTCGTGGGAAACGCTGCTCAATAAAGCTGTCATCTGGGCTATTCACATCCTGGAAACTATGAACTGAAGTGGAGTTCCCGTCATCTTGGTGCCTACGCTGAGGTGATTGCAGAATGAAAGAGGGGCTGTAACAGCGTAGGAAGGAACTGCAGATGCTGGTTTACACCGAGGACAGACACAAAATGCTGGAGTCACTCAGCGGGACAGGCAGCATCTGCGAAGAAAAGGAGTGGGTGACGTTTCAGGTCGAGACTATAGATAATAGACAATAGACAATAGGTGCAGGAGTAGGCCATTCGGTCCTTCGAGCCAGCACCTCCATTCAATGTGATCATGGCTGATCATCCCCAATCAGTACCCCGTTCCTGCCTTCTCCCCATATCCCCTGACTCCGCTATTTTTAAGAGCCCTATCTAGCTCTCTCTTGAAAGCATCCGGAGAACCTGCCTCCACCGCCCTCTGAGGCAGAGAATTCCACAGACTCACCACTCTCTGTGAGAAAAAGTGTTTCCTCGTCTCCGTTCTAAATGACTTACCCCTTGTTCTTAAACTGTGGCCCCTGGTTCTGGACTCCCCCAACATCGGGAACATGTTTCCTGCCTCTAGCGTATCCAAACCCTGAATAATCTTATATGTTTCAATGAGATGCCCCTCTCATCCTTCTAAACTCCAGAGTGTACAAGCCCAGCTGCTCCATTCTCTCAGCATATGACAGTCCCGCCATCCCGGGAATTAACCTTGTAAACCTACGCTGCACTCCCTCAATAGCAAGAATGTCCTTCCTCAAATTAGGAGACCCTTCTTCAGACTGAGAGTCAGGGGAGAGGGAAACGTCGCCTATTCCTTCTCTCCACAGATGCTGCCCTGCCCCGCTGTTACTCCAGCATTTCAAGGTTTCAAGGTCAGTTTATTGTCAGTTGCCATACAGCCTTAAGGGCCTGTCCCACTTGGCGATTTTTTTCGGCTGCCGGCGTCAAATGTGATCATGGCTGACCATCCCCAATCAGTACCCCGTTCCTGCCTTCTCCCCATATCCCCTGACTCCGCTATCTTTAAGGGCCCTATCTAGCTCATGCCAGTACATAATTCCCTGAAAGTGGTGTCACAGGTAGATCGGGTGGTCAAGAAGGCTTTTGGTACTTTGTCCTTCATAAGTCAAGTTATTGAGTATAAAAGTTGGGATGTAATGTCACACTTGTCCAAGATGTTGGTGAGGCCACATTTGGAGTATTGTGTTCAGTTTGTGGTCACCTTACTACAGGAAGGATGTCACCAAGCTGGAAAGGATGCAGAGAGGATTTACGAGGATGTTGCCAGGACATGTTCGCCATTTAGGTCTGACTGTTCAGGTCGAAGTTTTTAGTTTAGTTTAGAGATACAGTGAGGATACCGGCCCTTTGGCGCACCCACTAGCACTATCCCACACGCTAGGGATAATTTACAATTTACAGATGCCATTTAACCTACAAACCTAGAATTAACTTGACACTCTGGAGAAGGGTCTTGACCTGAAACGTCACCTATTCCTTCTCTCCAGAGATGCTGCCTGTCCCGCTGAATTACTCCAGCATTGTGTGTCTGTCAACCTACAAACCTGTACGTCTTTGGAGTGTGGGATGAAATCCGGAGCACCCGGGGAAAAACCCACGCAGGTGACTGCGAGAACGTGCAAACTCCAGACAGACAGCACCCGCTGTCAGGATCCACCCATTGCACCATTGTGCCACTACAATAGTTTGGATACTATTTTACCAAACATTTGATAAAGCTTTGCGTTTTTTCTTCGATAGGTTGGACAGAAGTATAGGATCTGCATCCGTGAAGCTAGTGGAACTTTGGACGGCATGGACATGGTCAGAAACCTTCTTGGGCGTGAACCCAACCAAAAGGCTTTCCTTCTGAGCAAAGGCCTGCTCATCCAGCAGCAAGAGACCTTTCCTGTTAAACACTAGATTTTGGCGCTAAAATTAAGGTAAACATACAGGCCGGTGAAGTCACAATGTACCAATACAATAAACCCTCGTTATAATAAACAAGGAAGGGGGGAACGGTGTCCCTTATTGCCGATTAACTTCTATAACCGAGTAAGGGATTCGCCCCGAACCACTTAGCGGTCACTCTGTGACACAATGAGTTGCTTTCAAATACAAAGTTGTAGAGGTCCACGCGTTGTGTACAGACTCTGTTTCTTTACTAAAGGGCCTGTCCCACGAGCATGCGACTGCATGCGGCAAGCGCGACCAAACCGGAAGCGGGGGCCGTACGGAGGTCGAGTGATCCCCGTACAGGGCCGGTCCCACCAGCATGCGACTGCATGCGGCGAGCTCGAACAAACCAGAAGCGGGGGCCGCGCGGAGGTCGAGTGAGTGACGTGATGTTCGAGCGAAGTCCGTGGGAAGTTTGCGCGTGACGTACGGCGTCAAGACGCTGCGTCGAGGCGGCTGCGGGCCGGCAGGCCGTTGCCGCGCGGAATTTTTGAACAGTGTCAGTTTTTCGGAGCTCCGCGCGATGTCGGGACCAGCTCCGCACAACTCCATACGGCCCCGGCGATCGAAGTGGGACCGTGAGGTTGTACGGCTCAAGCGAACACGTTAGGTCGCACTTGCCGCATGCAGTCACATGCTGGTGGGACAGGCCCTTAATAGATACAGCCCCGGCACTCACACGCATTTAGTTAATATTTAACTAAAAACCTTGCCGTCGTTCATGCGTGCACCAGTTAACCTCCAACTGCTTTGTTCTCCAATCTCACGATGGCCCACCCCCCTCACCGCGTGATTGGTCGGCCCTGATCACGCCCGGTCCACGCGAGAATTCGAGCTCGACAATCGAAGGTTCGAGAGACAAGTGGCCTGACCACAAGATGGCGCCACAAAGTTATTTTTAACAGCTAAAAATATATTTTTGTTACTGCAAGCTAATAATACCTAAGGCTGTTTCTTACATTTTTGAATAGTTAATTAGAGATTGAAGCGAATGCTTGTCAATATTAATCCCTTCTCAATATCAATGCCTTGTCAATTTCAATGCCTTGTCAATTTCAATAGCCCTGTCAATATCAATACCTTGATAATTTCCATGCCTCGTCAATTTCAATAACCTTGTCAATTTCAATGCCTTGTCAATGTCAATGCCTTGTCAATTTCAATGCCTTGTCAATTTCAATGCCTTGTCAATTTCAATGCCTTGTCAATGTCAATGCCTTGTCAATATCAATGCCTTGTCAATTTCAATGCCTTGTCAATGTCAATGCCTTGTCAATGTCAATGCCTTGTCAATATCAATGCCTTGTCAATTTCAATGCCTTGTCAATGTCAATGCCTTGTCAATGTCAATGCCTTGTCAATATCAATGCCTTGTCAATTTCAATGCCTTGTCAATGTCAATGCCTTGTCAATTTCAATGCCTTGTCAATGTCAATGCCTTGTCAATGTCAATGCCTTGTCAATATCAATGCCTTGTCAATTTCAATGCCTTGTCAATTTCAATGCCTTGTCAATGTCAATGCCTTGTCAATGTCAATGCCTTGTCAATTTCATCATCCTCCACAGTGTGACTAGCAGCCTGTGTTCTTAAAGAGACAGTCCGCTATAACTAAAATCCGTTATAAAGTTGGTCTGTAATAACGAGGGTTAACTTTATTATTATTTTGTATGTAAATTTATTTGAATTTATTTTTTCACTGTAGGGAATAAATTATGTTGATGTGATTCATGCCATCACTGCCATGTGATCTGTATCCATTGCAGTTTGAAAGAAGACTTTGAATAAAACATTATACCTTATTTATGCTCCAGTGTTCTTGTCTGTTTTCTAAACTGCACCTTGCAATCACGGGAACCAGGCATGGCATCTGCAATATCCAACCGTGTGTCTGTGTGGAGTTTGCACGTTCACCCTGTGATTCTGCACAACTTCTACAGATGCGCCATTGAAAGCATTTTATCGGGATGCATGACAACACGGTTTGGGAACAGCTCCATCCAAGACCGCAAGAAATTGCAGAGAAATGTGGACGCTGCCCAGACCATCACACAAACCAACCTCCCTTCCATTGACTCATAAGTTCTAAGAGCAGAATGAGGCCATTTGGCCCATCAAGTCTACGCCGCCATTCAATGACTCCATCTACATGTCACTCTGCCTCGGCAAGGCCACCAGCATAATCAAGGACCAATCTCATCCCGCTCACTCCCTCTTCTCCACTCTCCCATCAGGCAAGAGGTACAAAAGTTTGAAAACGCACTCCTACAAATTCAGGAGCAGTTTCTTCCCTGCTGTTATCAGGTAACTAAATAGCTAGAGTGTGGGTCCTGACCTCCCATCTACCTAAAAGGGGATAAAGGGGAAGTCTTTTAGGACCGAGATGAGAAAAACATTTTTCACACAGAGAGTGGTGAATCTCTGGAATTCTCTGCCACAGAAGGTAGTTGAGGCCAGTTCATTGGCTATATTTAAGAGGGAGTTAGATGTGACCCTTGTGGCTAAAGGGATCGGGGGGGTATGGAGAGAAGGCAGGTACGGGATACTGAGTTGGATGATCAGCCATGATCATATTGAATGGCCGAATGGCCTACTCCTGCACCTATTGTCTATGTTTCTATGTTTCTATGTTTCTACCTCATTAGATAAAGTCCGATTAAACTATCTTTACCTCCTAGCAGGTAAACCAGATCATTTCCACCTGACGTGGTCTGCATTTATAGAATTATTACAAACATAGGGTGCAAAAGTACTTAAAAAAAAAAAATTGAGGTCAGGTAAGGGGGGATGATAGTTGAAGAGTTGGTATGTCCCATTTACGTAATGCTCATAAAAATATTTGTTTCTCTTTTTTTCCTATTTCTCTCTTTCTTTCTTTCCTAGGGTCTATTCCTTAACTCTTTTTCTTTTGTTTTTAATTTTGCTCTTATAGGGTCTTCGTCCTTTATTTGTTGTCACATTTCCTACACTTCCACTTTTTCCTTCACTTTCTTCTTTCTTTCAATCTTTTCCTTTTCTAGTGTAAAAAATAAATGGAGTACATTAATTGTAAGAAGACATAAGTGACGAGTACTAATGTATGTGGTTGTAATGTAATGTACTTCTAATAAAATACAAATTAAAAAAAAAAAAAACTATCTTTAATCGGACTTTATCAGACTTTATCAAACTTTATCTTGCACTAAATGTTATTCCCGTGATCCTGTATCTGTAAGGTGTGGACGGCTTGAGTGTAATCATGTAGTCTTCCCCTTGACTGGTTAGCACGCAACAAAAAAGCTTGTCACTGTACCTCGGTACATGTGACAATAGTTTAGCTTGGTTCATTTTGTCACGTACAGGGAAATCACAATAATAATGTTATTTAATAATAGTTATTAAATATTGTGATAATAAACAAAATTATGAATTATTATTAAATTATTATTATTATTATTAGTAACAAACTAAAGTGGACCAACTTTTTTAATAATATATTTTCAGATTTTCAACATCTATGGTACTTTCCTCCTACATTGTTGATCTTTCAATGGTTCTCAAAGTTAAACTTATGGTGCAAAAACAGGTGTAAAAGCTAATCCGTGACGGTCAAGATTATAAATGATCTCCTTCTATTTTCTTTTCTTCTCATCTTTTCTTTTATTCTCTTTCTTCTATTTTCTATGTCTCAACTTTCTTATTTCATTCTTTATTTTTCTTTTTCACACACTATATATCTCACATTTTTCTATTTTTCATTATCTAACTTTTTTCTTTTTCTTCTTTATTTCAAAAAAAAATTTAAATAAGAAGCTGTACATGAAAGGTATTATGAAAATATGATTGTATACAATTGTACTTACTTCTCATAAAATAAAAATAAAAAAAATAAAAATAAAATAAAAAGTTAAACTTTTCTTTAAACTCCGAAAGTTTGTTGGCCGCAAGTCCTGAATATGTTACACGTTTAACCAATGTTTCTGAGAGTGTCATATTGAAACATAGCAGCCAGGAATCCTTCTGGTTGCCGAAAATGTGGGGGGAAACAGTGCATTTACTACAGTCCAGAGCGTGGCAGACTCTTTGCCAATTTAAATAAACACAGGATCCAGGAACAAAACCAGGAACATTCATCATTTTTTTTCCCCCAGACTATTTTAGTGAAGGGATCTGTTCTTTGGTGATGTAATGTTTGAGTATATATGAGATCCAGGCGCACTGAACACAAGTAATGGAAGATTTCTTATTCTCCGGGGGCATCTGATCTAAGGAACTGGAAGAGTACTTGAAGGCTTCGGAGTGCAGTATTATGATGGGGAGTTACGTCATTTGGCTTGAAGTCGGCCAAGTGGCAAATCGCAGCACAAAACCAGTGACTTTAATTAATCAGTGGTACACCGGCATCGTTATAAATCCAGAGAGATGAAAATCAGAGATTTAGTCAGCCCATACCATCGCTCTGAAACTGCAAAAGTTCACAAGTGGTGGAAGCAGAATTAGGCCATTCGGCCCATCGGGTTCACTCTGCCACTCAACCATGGCTGATCTATCTCTCCCTCCTAACCCCATTCTCCTGCCTTCTCCCCATAACCCCTGATACCTTTACTAATCAAGAATCTATCTCTGCCTCAAAAATATGCATTGACGGTCTCCACTGCGGCAATGAATTCCACAGATTCGCCACCCTCTGACTAAAGAAATTCCTCCTCATCTCCTTTCTAAAGGTACATCCTTTTATTTTGAGGCTGTGACCTCTGGTCCTAGACTCTCCCACTAGTGGAAACATCCACTCCATCCAGGCCTTTGTGATCCACTCCATCCCGGACCAGAGGCCATACCTTCAGAACAAACGGGTCGAGACCCGAAACGTCAGCTGTTCCATTCCTCGGGAGATGCTGCCTGACCTGCTGAATTACTCCACCATTTTGTGTCTATCTGATGGGCCTGTCCCACTTGGCGATGTTTTTAGGCGACTGCCGGCGACTGTCACAGACGCAGCGGGTCGCTGAAAAAACGGCGACAACCCACGTCATCCTGGCGACAACCGACGACTGCGCCTACGTCAGGAGAAGTCAAGCTACGTTCATTGGCGTTCAACCCACTGTCGCCCAAAATGTTTCAACGTGTTCAAAAATTTAGCGGTGACCAGAAAGATGCATTTTGCGCGACTGAGGAGACGACTCCCGGCAACCACCGGCGAACATGTGGCGACAAACTAGTCGCCTGTAGTTGCCTAAAAAAAATCACCTAAGTGGGACAGGCTCATAGGATTAAACCAGCATCTGCAGTTCTTTCCTACACAGAAGAAAATAGGAGGGCGGTTTTTTTTAAGCAACTTTCGGCATCATTGACTGACATATCAGGTCACCGAAAAAGTCGTGGTGTGATGCGGCGTGACGACGTATTGACGCGCGGTGTCTCCTCAAGTGTTGCAACGTTTTTTTTGTAGCCGCTGGATTTTGAAATGTTCAACATTTTTCGCCGACCCTGATACGTCGGTCAATGACGCCGGCAGTCGCCGAAAAAAATCGCCAAGTGGGACAGGCCCTTTAGCTATCCCGTACCATTGCACTGAGACATGGCCTTACTGCTCAATGGTTTAAGCAGAAGGCTAAGATTCAATCACGATCCATCAACCACTGTGGTTGAGCAAGTTAAGGAAAAGCAGGTAACTGATGTCCTGCCAGCGATAAAATTGTAAACCTTTTTTAATCTTAAAAGCTGGATGCGTTTCATAATCCATCTGCCGCCGCCGCTGGCTTTTAAGTTTCATACAAAGTTTAAAAATTATGATGACAATTTAATTGGTCGAGAAAAATGCGCAGATACAGCAGTTGTGATTTACGCAAAAAAAAAAGATTAAAGGTAAGTCTAATTATTTGGCTGAAGCTTTTCATTTTAACCGAACAGAACCCACAACATTTTTTGGACTTTTGCTTTTAGTTTGTTCAGGTAAGATTTGCAAATGACAGTTTTAACGTTTACTAGACTAAGAGCAGACCCGTTGGGTCTGGACCCCGAATGTGCTTCAGACCCCAGGGCGAAAATCGTTAGCGAAAGAAAAAAAAATAGCGTCGTTTTTGGAGCAGAGCCGGTCGGCAGCAGCCGTTATGGTGGCTGGCCAGCAGGAGGAGACAAAATGAGTGAGTGGGGGAGGTGGGGGAGGTGGGAGAGGTGGGGGAGGGGGGGGAGAAGGATTTTATTAAAAATGTGTACATAAACACGACGAAATTTAATCAGGAGTGGATACTTGGAATGAAAAGTGAAATCTCTACCGAAATGGAAAAAATCTCGGCGTTTCTGCGTGTGGTGTTGGCGTAGCAACGAATCAAAGGAAGGCTGGCACCCACAAGACAGGCAGAAACACACACAGGCAGAAACACACACACACACACAGAGTTTTAAATATAGATAGATATAGATATAATAAAGAGGACATCATTCGTGGCGAGTGGATTTAAAAGTCATGAGAATATATAGCTTGGTCCTCACTGGAAAAATAAAGTAGATGAAACCATCCCCTCTCATAGATAAACTGAGGCCCAGGCTAGTTTAGAGGCCTCCAAAACCAAGATCAAGCAGAGGCCCCTCAATTTTAGAGGCCCCCAAACCAAGATCACTTTGAAGCAGACAGGCTTGAGGCAGGCCCAAGCCAAATGGGTCTCGTTGCCCCTCTTCTGATAGGGCCTGCATGAAACATCTAGGAGAAGCTATGGTAGCTGTGTGGAATTAGCTTCCAGTGGAAGTGGTGAAGGCTGGTTCGTTTTTATCATTTAAAAACAAATTGGATAGGTATATGGACGGGAAAGGAATGGAGGGTTATGGTCTGAGTGCAGGTAGATGGGACTAGGTGAGAGTAAGTGTTCGGCACGGACTAGAAGGGCCGAGATGGCCTGTTTCTGTGCTGTAATTGTTATATGGTTATATAAGGGAGGTTTGGATTTTATTTTAACCCGGTGGCTTGGTGGTGCAGCGGTAGAGTTGCTGCCTCAGAGCGCCAGAGACCTGGGTTTGTACGTTTTCCCTGCGACAGCCTGGGTGCTCCGGTTTCCTCCCACACTCCAAAGGCGTACAGGTTTTGTAGGTTAATTGGCTCCTGTAAGTCGCACCTAGTGTGCAGGATGCAAAACTGAGATAACACGGAACGAGTGTATGGGGTGGTTGCCGGTCGGCACGGACTCGGTGAGCCAAAGGGCTCTGTTTCCACGCTGTATCTCTAAACTAAAGAGGGATTCAGACGCAGTGTGGGGGGGGGGGGGCAATAACAATGGGTCTCCAAGTCAGAGTGACATTTGTGTCAAATCTGTGCGTTAATATTGGCAGCAAAGGGAATTGGGTGTAGCTGGCCGATTATGTGACTCACCATTGAATACCTGCCGTCATTCTGATAATATTCACACATGAATGGGCACATTGGCAGCGAGCCAAGGACCTGTTGGTACACGTGTAGGAAGGAACTGCAGATGCTGGTTTACACCGAAGATAGACGCAAAATGCTGGAGTAACTCAGCGGGCCAGGCAGCATCTCTGGAGAGAAGGAATGGGTGACGTTTCAGGTCGAGACCCTTCCGAAGGCTGCCTGTCCTGCTGAGTTACTCCAGCATTTTGTGTCTACCACCTGTCGGTACATGTTACCTGTAGAAATTGTCTTCACGAGTTGGGACTGCGGAGATTTAATTACAATAGAAGGATGAGGCTAATTCCTCAAATAGTAAGTTCTGATTAGACCTCAGTCATGTATTTTAATTGTGAAGGAGGTTAACAACAGATAGTTTGGTTTAGTTTACAATTGTCATGTGTACCGAGGTACAGTGAAAGGCTTTTGCTTGCGTGCTATCCAGTCAAAGTAAAGACTACACATGATTATAATTAAGCCATACGCAGTGCACAGAAAATGGATATAGGGTGCAACATTTAATGCAAATAAAGTCCAATAAAATCCAATTAAAGATAGTTCAAATGTCTCCAATGGGGCGGCACGATGGTTAGCACCCCAGTCTGTGTCTTTGTCGTGAGAAACACACCCAATAAAGCTACGGAAAGGCCTAATGAACCACCGTGGCCTAAACATCCATCAGGCGAGAATGAAATGCTCGGAGAAGGAGAGGGAGGTTGCAGCGCATGCACAGGCCTTGAACCTGGTGAGATGCAGGAGGAGCCCGGCCTGGACTCACCCCCTCACAGAGCCCAGTCCCTCCACGCACTAGAGTCTCCCACTCCCTGCAGAGTGGTTACTAAGATGGCTGATCCGTGGGCGGTTGCTGCTGGGACGCCAGTCGGGGCCTGATCAACCCCGGCTGGGTCGCCTGGGCGAGGGTGTCTGATGTTGTGAGACCCCAAACACCCGATGATCCCAGGTCACATCACTGGGGATGCGTCCCAGCGCATCTAGAAGATGGATATATTTCACGTCGCTGCCTCACAGCACCAGAGACCCAGGTTCCATCCTGACCACGGGTACTGTCTGTACAGAGTGTGTACGTTCTCCCCGTGAATAAGAATAAGGGGTAAGCCATTTAGAACGGAGACGAGGAAACACTTTTTCTCACAGAGGGTGGTGAGTCTGTGGAATTCTCTGCCTCAGAGAATTCCACAGACTCACAACTCTCTGTGAGAAAAAGTGTTTTCTGTGGAGGCAGGTTCTCTGGATACTTTCAAGAGGGAGCTAGATAGAGCTCTTAAAGATAGCGGAGTCAGGGGATATGGGGAGAAGGCAGGAACGGGGTACTGATTGGGGATGATCAGCCATGATCACATTGAATGGCGGTGCTGGCTCGAAGGGCCGAATCGCCTACTCCTGCACCTATTGTCTATTGTCTATTGTGACCGCCTGGGTTTTCCCCTGGGTTTCCTCCCACATTCCAAAGACGTGCAGGTTTGTAGATTAATTTGCTTCTGTAACTTGTCCCTGGTGTGTAGTGTGGCACTAGTGTATGGATGATCGCTGGTCGGCATGGACCTGACGAGCTGAAGGGCCTGTTTCCGCGCTGTATCTCTGAAGTCTGACGAGGTAGTTGGGAGGTCAGGACCACACTCGTGGCTGCAGATTGGTGGTGGGTATTGATGAGGAAGAGGAATTGAAAGCATCTGTTAAATATATCGTCAAAAGTTACTTCACATCACTTTCCAAACATCAAATTGACACACACTTCTGCTCCAGAAAAGAGAGCTGGGCTTTGCTTTGTTCTACTTCTTAGAAGGGAAATGAAAATGTGCAGTCCCATGTTGTGGAAAACTCAAATGCTGGAGTAACTCAACGGGACAGGAAGCATCTCGGGTTCATAGCAAAAGGATTTTAGTATAGGAGCAGGGAGGTTCTACTGCAGTTGTACAGGGTCTTGGTGAGACCACACCTGGAGTATTGCGTACAGTTTTGGTCTCCTAATCTGAGGAAAGACATTCTTGCCATAGAGGGAGTGCAGAGAAGGTTCACCAGGCACGGGTTACTGATTGTGGATGATCAGCCATGATCACAATGAACTGTGGTGCTGGCTTGAAGGGCCAAATGGCCTCCTCCTCCTGCACCTATTTTCTATGTTTCTATTTAAAATACAAATTGTGGCTTTGGACAGAAAATAAGTTGATTTGAATACATTGAAAATATTATAAATTCAATCTGATTTGAAGGTGTCAGCGAAAAAAAACTTTTTATTCATAGCGAATTTTGATTAAAATTTGATAAAGCCCAAAAATGAACTTTGGATTGAAAAGTTCCTATCAAAGGCCTTCCTATACATGATCACTAGCCCAAATTAGATTAGGCGTTAAATTAATCTTTAAAAGTTTAATTGGATACATTTAAAGGTGTTTTCCTATTATTCTGGGTAAATCAAAAACCATCATTTGTCACATCATATAGTTGAATATGTGTGGTTCAATTAGAATTTAATATTAGAATGTTTGCTTTCGGTGATATTAGATTTAACACTTCACAAAGAAAGCAAGACAGACACAAAATGTTGGAGTAACTCAGCGGGTCAGGCAGACTTTTCTCTGGAGAAAAGGAATGGGTGACATTTCGGGTCGGGACCCTCCATCAGACTGAGTCTTCTTCAGACTGAGTCGACTCCGAAACGTCATCTATTCCTTCTCTCCAGAGATGCTGCCTGACCCGCTGAGTTACTCCAACATTTTGTGTCTTTCTTCGGTATAAACCAGTTACTTCCTACACACTTTTAGAAAGGAGATGAGGAGGAATTTCTTCAGTCAGAGGGTGGTGAATCTGTGGAATTCATTGCCACAGACGGCTGTGGAGGCCAAGTCAATGGATATTTTTAAGGCAGAAATTGACAGATTCTTGATTAGTATGGGTGTCAGGGGTTATGGGGAGAAGGCAGGAGAATGGGGATGAGGGGGAAAGATAGATCAGCCATGATTGAATGGCAGAGTGGACATGATGGGCCGAATGGCTGAATTTTACTCCCATCATTTATCTGGGTCACAGTGATGGATACGTCCTTTAGCAGATAAAATGGTGCTAGGTTACTCCGTATCTGATCTTAACATGATTGGCAAGCAAAGACTCGCAGGACCAGGCCGTGAATGCTTCACCCATGACTAGGGTTGCCAACTGTCCCGTACATTTAATGCAAATAAAGTCCAATAAAATCCAATTAAAGATAGTTCAAATGTCTCCAATGGGGCGGCACGATGGTTAGCACCCCAGTCTGTGTCTTTGTCGTGAGAAACACACCCAATAAAGCTACGGAAAGGCCTAATGAACCACCGTGGCCTAAACATCCATCAGGCGAGAATGAAATGCTCGGAGAAGGAGAGGGAGGTTGCAGCGCATGCACAGGCCTTGAACCTGGTGAGATGCAGGAGGAGCCCGGCCTGGACTCACCCCCTCACAGAGCCCAGTCCCTCCACGCACTAGAGTCTCCCACTCCCTGCAGAGTGGTTACTAAGATGGCTGATCCGTGGGCGGTTGCTGCTGGGACGCCAGTCGGGGCCTGATCAACCCCGGCTGGGTCGCCTGGGCGAGGGTGTCTGATGTTGTGAGACCCCAAACACCCGATGATCCCAGGTCACATCACTGGGGATGCGTCCCAGCGCATCTAGAAGATGGATATATTTCACGTCGCTGCCTCACAGCACCAGAGACCCAGGTTCCATCCTGACCACGGGTACTGTCTGTACAGAGTGTGTACGTTCTCCCCGTGAATAAGAATAAGGGGTAAGCCATTTAGAACGGAGACGAGGAAACACTTTTTCTCACAGAGGGTGGTGAGTCTGTGGAATTCTCTGCCTCAGAGAATTCCACAGACTCACAACTCTCTGTGAGAAAAAGTGTTTTCTGTGGAGGCAGGTTCTCTGGATACTTTCAAGAGGGAGCTAGATAGAGCTCTTAAAGATAGCGGAGTCAGGGGATATGGGGAGAAGGCAGGAACGGGGTACTGATTGGGGATGATCAGCCATGATCACATTGAATGGCGGTGCTGGCTCGAAGGGCCGAATCGCCTACTCCTGCACCTATTGTCTATTGTCTATTGTGACCGCCTGGGTTTTCCCCTGGGTTTCCTCCCACATTCCAAAGACGTGCAGGTTTGTAGATTAATTTGCTTCTGTAACTTGTCCCTGGTGTGTAGTGTGGCACTAGTGTATGGATGATCGCTGGTCGGCATGGACCTGACGAGCTGAAGGGCCTGTTTCCGCGCTGTATCTCTGAAGTCTGACGAGGTAGTTGGGAGGTCAGGACCACACTCGTGGCTGCAGATTGGTGGTGGGTATTGATGAGGAAGAGGAATTGAAAGCATCTGTTAAATATATCGTCAAAAGTTACTTCACATCACTTTCCAAACATCAAATTGACACACACTTCTGCTCCAGAAAAGAGAGCTGGGCTTTGCTTTGTTCTACTTCTTAGAAGGGAAATGAAAATGTGCAGTCCCATGTTGTGGAAAACTCAAATGCTGGAGTAACTCAACGGGGACAGGAAGCATCTCGGGTTCATAGCAAAAGGATTTTAGTATAGGAGCAGGGAGGTTCTACTGCAGTTGTACAGGGTCTTGGTGAGACCACACCTGGAGTATTGCGTACAGTTTTGGTCTCCTAATCTGAGGAAAGACATTCTTGCCATAGAGGGAGTGCAGAGAAGGTTCACCAGGCACAGGTTACTGATTGTGGATGATCAGCCATGATCACAATGAACTGTGGTGCTGGCTTGAAGGGCCAAATGGCCTCCTCCTCCTGCACCTATTTTCTATGTTTCTATTTAAAAATACAAATTGTGGCTTTGGGACAGAAAATAAGTTGATTTGAATACATTGAAAATATTATAAATTCAATCTGATTTGAAGGTGTCAGCGAAAAAAAACTTTTTATTCATAGCGAATTTTGATTAAAATTTGATAAAGCCCAAAAATGAACTTTGGATTGAAAAGTTCCTATCAAAGGCCTTCCTATACATGATCACTAGCCCAAATTAGATTAGGCGTTAAATTAATCTTTAAAAGTTTAATTGGATACATTTAAAGGTGTTTTCCTATTATTCTGGGTAAATCAAAAACCATCATTTGTCACATCATATAGTTGAATATGTGTGGTTCAATTAGAATTTAATATTAGAATGTTTGCTTTCGGTGATATTAGATTTAACACTTCACAAAGAAAGCAAGACAGACACAAAATGTTGGAGTAACTCAGCGGGTCAGGCAGACTTTTCTCTGGAGAAAAGGAATGGGTGACATTTCGGGTCGGGACCCTCCATCAGACTGAGTCTTCTTCAGACTGAGTCGACTCCGAAACGTCATCTATTCCTTCTCTCCAGAGATGCTGCCTGACCCGCTGAGTTACTCCAACATTTTGTGTCTTTCTTCGGTATAAACCAGTTACTTCCTACACACTTTTAGAAAGGAGATGAGGAGGAATTTCTTCAGTCAGAGGGTGGTGAATCTGTGGAATTCATTGCCACAGACGGCTGTGGAGGCCAAGTCAATGGATATTTTTAAGGCAGAAATTGACAGATTCTTGATTAGTATGGGTGTCAGTGGTTATGGGGAGAAGGCAGGAGAATGGGGATGAGGGGGAAAGATAGATCAGCCATGATTGAATGGCAGAGTGGACATGATGGGCCGAATGGCTGAATTTTACTCCCATCATTTATCTGGGTCACAGTGATGGATACGTCCTTTAGCAGATACAATGGTGCTAGGTTACTCCGTATCTGATCTTAACATGATTGGCAAGCAAAGACTCGCAGGACCAGGCCGTGAATGCTTCACCCATGACTAGGGTTGCCAACTGTCCCGTATTAGCCGGGACATCCCGTATATTGGGCTAAATTTGATTTGTCCCATACGGGACCGCCCTTATCCCGTATTTGACTGCTTCTACACGGGTCGAGGGGACTGTCGGGTCGGAGCGCCGCGTCCGGCCCCGCCTCACCCGTCCCGACGTAGTGCAGCCCATGGAGTGCAGCAGCAGCTCCTCGCCAGTGGCCCCGTCGGTCGGCAGCCCGGCCAGCTGTCCGACCTTCGGACCTTCGCTTACCGCCGACACCACCACCACCACCCCTCCTTCTCATGGCCGATCATTGGTTCATGCGTTGGATGGGGTGCCCGACGTTGCGTGGCCCCGGCTAAAACTCCTCAGCTGGCCCGCCGGCTGGGCTTTGTGTGCAGTCCAGCACCCGGGCCAACTCATTCACCCAGCCACGGCCGAGTCGGTCAACGAATTGCCGTCGGGAATTTGTCCCTTATTTTGACTTTTTGTCCCTTATTTCAGGAGTGAGAAAATTGGCAACCCTACCCATGACCCAGGTCAAGTGATGAAAACATTCTTTGACATAGACAGATTTCAAAGGACAGATGAAATGGAGAAAAATAGAAATCATTCTATCTCTATCCACATGAGGGAGATGTTTTGTTGGTTAACTTTCAAATCCACTCATCTTAAAGTGATGCTAAAACAATGTAGTGCGGTTTAGTTTAGTTTAGTTTAGAGATACAGCACGGAAACAGGCCCTTCGGCCCACCCAGTCCGTGCCGACCAGCGATCCCCGCACACCAACACTACCCAACGCACACTAGGGACAATTTACAATTATACCAAGCCAATTAACCTACAAACCTGTACGTCTTTGGAGTGTGGGAGGAAACCGGAGATCCCAGGGAAAACCCACGCAGGTCACGGGGAGAAGGTGCAAACCCCGTACAGACTTCAACCATGGTCAGGATTGAACCTGGGTCTCAGGCGCTGTAAGGCAGCAACTCTACCGCTGCACCACCGTGCCATTCCGATGCAAGATTTTTTTTATTTCAGATTTTCACTTCGAATGTTTTTTTTAAATTCATATTTTCCTGCACAGTTACTTTTCATTCACTCGATGCTTAAAATCTTTTCTTTAATGTTTAGTAAAGTAATGGTCCATTAATCTGGGTAGGCTGAAGGGCCTGTTTCTGCGCTGTAATCTCTAATTTAAACTATTCAGAAGGGATGTGGTCAAATCAATGATTATAATTATTTCAGAATCTATTGCATTCTTCATAATTCTGTTTAATAGAAGGGGAATTATTAAGGGCAGCACGGTGGTCTTGCAGAGAGCCACTGCCTTACATCGCCAGAGACCCGGGTTCGATCCTGACCACGGGTGCTGTCTGTGCATAGTTTGTGACCTGCGTGGGTTTTCTCCGAGATCTTTGATTTCCTCCCACACTCCAAAGACGTACTGGTTTGTAGGTTAATTGGCTTGGTATAAATGTAAAAAAGTCCTTAGTGTGTGTGGGATAGCGTTAATGTGCGGGGATCGCGGGTCGGTGCCGACACGATGGGCCAAAAGGGCCCATTTCCGTGCTGTATCCCTCAACTAAATTAAACTAAACTAAACCATCACGCAAACCAACCTCCCATTGACTCCATCTACGCTTCACGCTACCTCAGCAAGGCCAGCAGCATCATCAAGGACCAGTCTCACCCTGGTCACCCACATTGTCCCTAGAGTGTAGGATAGTGCTGGTGCACGGGGTGATCGCTGGACAGCGCAGACCCAGTGAGCCGAA
Source organism: Malacoraja senta (assembly GCA_038087875.1). Lineage (NCBI taxonomy): Eukaryota > Metazoa > Chordata > Chondrichthyes > Rajiformes > Rajidae > Malacoraja > Malacoraja senta. The sequence goes on along the minus strand of CM075977.1, from coordinate 219,770,860 downwards.
AGGCCTGTTTCCATGCTGTATCTCTAAAGCAAACTAAATTAAAGCTACAAACCTAGTCCTCCGTCATTTTCACCACCTCCACCGTGACCCCACCACTCGCCACATCTTCCCATCTCCCCCCCTGTCTGCTTTCCGCAAAGACCGCTCCCTCCGTAACTCCCTTGTCAATTCTTCCCTTCCCTCCCGCACCACCCCCTCCCCGGGTACTTTCTCTTGAAACCGCAAGAGATGCAACACTTGTCCCTTCACCTCCCCCCTCGATTCCATTCAAGGACCCAAGCAGTCGTTCCAGGTGCGACAGAGGTTCACCTGCATCTCCTCCAACCTCATCTATTGCATCCGCTGCTCTAGATGCCAGCTGATCTACATCGGTGAGACCAAGCGTAGACTTGGCGATCGTTTCGCCGAACACCTCCGGTCGGTCCGCAATAACCAACCTGACCTCCCGGTGGCTCAGCACTTCAACTCCCCCTCCCATTCCGTATCTGACCTTTCTGTCGCACCTGGAACGACTGCTTGGTCCTTGGATAGAGTCGAGGGGGGAGGCTTAGGTTCTTGTTTCGTGGGGTGTTTAGAGATACAGTATGGAAACAGGCGTGCTATCCACAGAAGCAGATCTACAGTGTGAAGTGTACATCTTCTAGATGCGCTGGGACACATCCTCAGTGATGTGACCTGGGATCATCGGGTGTTTCGGGTCTCACAACATCAGACACCCTCGCCCAGGCGACCCAGCCGGGGTCGATCAAGCCCCGACTTGCGTCCCGCAGCAACCGCCCACGAATCAGCCCTCTTAATCCAAAGCCACCTAGTGGAGTTAGAAGGCAGAGAGGGGATCTCATTGAAACATATAAGATTGTTAAGGGTTTGGACACGCTAGAGGCAGGAAACATGTTCCCGATGTTGGGGAGAGTCCAGAACCAGGGCCCACACAATTTAAGAATAAGGAGTAAGCCATTTAGAACGGAGACGAGGAAACACTTTTTCTCACAGAGAGTGGTGAGTCTGTAGAATTCTCTGCCTCAGAGGGCGGTGGATGCAGGTTCTCTGGATTCTTTCAAGAGAGAGAGCTAGATAGGGCTCTTAAAAATAGCAGAGTCAGGGGATATGGGGAGAAGGCTGGAACGGGGTACTGATTGGGGACGATCAGCCATGATCACATTGAATGGCGGTGCTGGCTCGATGGGCCGAATGGCCTACTCCTACTCCTCCTATTGACTTTGCAGAGTGACATTCATATTACAATCGCTCCACACTGTGAAATCTCTACTCCGACGGCAACATTTCTTACTTTAACTGTGAACTTCTTAAACTCCTCGGCCTTGCACTAAACGTTATTCCCTTTACCATGTATCTGTACACTGTGGACGGCTCGATTGTAATCATGTGTGTTGTCTTTCCGCTGACTGGTTAGCACGCAACAAAAGCTTTTCACTGTACCTCGGTGCACGTGACAACAGACTAAAGTGAACTTTGGCCCACCGAGTCCACACCAACCATCGGTCTCACCCGTTCACACTAGTTCTATTCGGACGGTGGGAGGAAACCGGAGCACCCAGGGGGGGAGACGCGAGCTCACAGGAGGAACGTGCAAACTCCGCACAGAGAGAACCCGAGGTCAGGGATTGAACCGGGGTCTCTGTCATTGTGAGACCGCAGCTCTACCACTTGTGCCACTCTGCCACCCCATGTCCCATCTAAGCTCATCCCATTTGCCTGAATTAGTCATGTTTTCCCCCGGTCTTTGTCGCCGTGAGGCAGCGACTCTACGACTGCGCCACCGTGCCGCCCCATGTCCAATCTGAGCTCATCTTATTTACCAGCTTCGTTTTTAGTTTAGTTTAGAGATGCAGCGCAGAAACAGGCCCGTCGGCCCGCCTGGTCCGTGCCAACCATCGATCCCCGCACACTAACACCATCCTACGCCCACGAGGGACAATTTTTTTAAAACATTTGACCAAGCCCTACAAACCTGTACGTCTTTGGAGTGTGGGAGGAAACCGAAGATCCCGGAGAAAACCCAAACGGGTCACGGTGAGAACGTACAAACTCCGTACAGACAGCACCTGTAGTCGGGATCGAACCTGGGTCTCCGGCGCTGCATTCGCTCTAAGGCAATAACTCTGCCGCTGCGCTGGTCCTCTTTCCTGCTTTCATGCTATGAGGCACTGGCTCTACCACTGTGAGCTTAGAGATACAGCACGGAAACAGGCCGCTCAGCCCATTGAATCCGCGCCGGCCTGCGATCCCCGCCCACTAACACTGTCCTACACGCTAGGGACGATTTACAATTTTACCAAGCCAATTAACCTACAAACCTGTACGTCTTTGGAGTGTGGGTGGAAAGTGGAGCTCCTGGAGAAAAACCCACACATGTCACGGGGAGAACGTGCAAACTCCATACAGACAGCACCCGGGTGATGACGCTGTCAGCGCAGCAACTCTGCCGCTGCGCCACAATCTAAACAGGAAAAAGAAAACCTATTTGAAGTCCCTTTTGATGAATCGTTGAAGCCACTTTATTTATATAACACATCAAGGAAATTAGCAGTATAAACCAGATACAATAGCAAGCTTACCCAACATACATGCCAGAAACACAAGCCTGCTTTTTACAAAGATCCAGGAAATTAAACAGCTTAGTCGCAGCAGCTTCTCAATAGACAATAGACAATAGATGGGGAGAAGGCAGGAACGGGGTACTGATTAGAAACATAGACATAGAAACATAGAAAATAGGTGCAGGAGTAGGCCATTTGGCCCTTTGAGCCAGCACCTACATTCAATGTGATCATGGCTGATCATCCCCAATCAGTAGCCCGTTCCTGCCTTCTCCCCAGATCCCCTGACTCCGCTATCTTTAAGAGTCCTATCTAGCTCTCTCTTGAAAGCATCCTGAGAACCGGCCTCCACCGCCCTCTGAGGCAGAGAATTCCACAGACTCACCACTCTCTGAGTGAAAAAGTGTTTCCTCGTCTCTGTTCTAAATGGCTTACTCCTTATTCTTAAACTGTGGCCCCTGGTTCTGGACTCCCCCAACATCGGGAACATGTTTCCTGCCTCTAGTGTGTCCAAACCCTTAATAATCTTACATTCAGTAAGATCAGAACTGATCCCTCCATCGACTCTTTTAAGTCGAGACTTAAAACTCATCTTTACTCTCAAGCCTTTCTTGACGTCCTCTGAGGGAGGGCTATATGTATGTATTTATGTATGTACTTAATCTATGAACCACTGTTGTATAACGTTAGTACCTCCACCAATGTAAAGCACTTTGGTCAACGAGAGTTGTTTTTTAAATGTGCTATAGAAATAAAAGTGACTTGACTTGACTTGAATTCTCGTTTTCACCAACAAACAGCAAACCTTTTCCTTTATCATCGTTACTTTATTGCATATCATTCATTCGTTGTTCTATATCTCTCTACATCATTGTCTATATCTCTCGTTTTCCCTTTCCCCCTGGCTCTCAGCCTGAAGAAGGGTCTCGACCCAAAACGTCACCCATTCCTTCTCTCCAGAGATGCTGCCTGTCCCGCTGAGTAACTCCAGCTTTTTGTGTGTATATTCGGTGTAAACCAGCATCTGCAGTTCCGCCCGACAGCCGCTGCTTTCCGATGGGTCTGGATAATCTTGGAGATGTTATTCCCTGCCAATCGGTAGCAACAGTTGCTGTTAGCGAGACAACGTTTGCGATCGCTGGGATCTGTCACTGAATATTAACGCACAAAAGGCAGTATCTGGCTTCAATATCACTGGCGCTGTTGATAAAAGCTCTGATATTTTCCTTCATCGGTCGGCCTTTTTGTCCTTGGGCTGAGGGTGATTTTCAAAGCCGTGTTTGAAAGAACAAAGTCTTTCCAATTGCTCCGTATTGCTTCCCTTTAACCACTATCCCACTGGCAGTGCTGGCTCGAGGGGCCGAATGGCCTACCCCTGCACCTATTGTCTATTCGGTCCCAATGGCTCATAAACCATGGAGCGTGGCACTGAGCTTCAGAGGGGGTGGGAGATTGCAACCTTCACGTGATGGCAACCTGTTTCGACTAATGCAATCACCTCGACGTGCACAAACGGAAGATCAAATAGAACAAGTTGTCCAACAACTTTAGGCTGTGCACGCCACACGAAAGAAGAAGAAGAGCTTCAGAGGCTCAGCTTTAGTTAGGTTTTAGTTTACTTAAGAGATACAGCGCGGAAACAGGCCCTTCCGCCCATTGATGCCGACCATCAATGACCCCTTCACATTAGTTCATCAGGTCATAAGTGATAGGAGCAAAATTAGGCCATTCAGCCCATCAAGTCTATTCCGCCATTCAATCATGGCTGATCTATCTCTCCCTCCTAGCCCCATTCTCCTGCCTTCTCCCCGTAACCCCTGACACCCGTACTAATCAGTAGTTTGATGTTATCCCACTTCCTCATCCACTCCCTACATGCTGGGGACATTTTACAGAGGGCCAATGAACCTACAAACCCACACGTCTTTGGGATGTGGGAGGAAACCACTTCCCGAGTCCGCGCCGACCAGCGATCCCCGTACACTAGCACTATCCTACACACACGAGGGACAATTGACAATTTACACCAAAGCCAATTAACCTACGAACCTGTACGTCTTTGGAGCGTGGGAGGAAACCGGAGCACCCGGAGTAAACCCACGCACGTACAAACTCCGTACAGGCAGCACCCGTAGTCGGGATCAAACCCGGGTCTCCGGCGCTGTGAGGCAGCAACTCTACCGCTGCGCCACCGTGCCATCCCGCGATGTTGCCCGATTCAGTATTTGGACATGTAGGTGAATGTAACCAACTGGGTGAAGGAGACACCATAGACTGGCATCGTTCCTTTCCACTCATTGTCTTGCATTTGGTGTTCGGTTTGTGGTCATCTTGCTATTGCAAGGATGTCCTTAAGCTGGAAAGAGTGCAGAGGAAATGTACGAAGATGTTTTTTGGGGACGGCGCGGCGGCGCAGCGATGGTAGAGTCGTTGCCTGACAGCACCAGAGACCCGGGGTCGATCCTGACTGCGGGCGCTGTCTGTACGGAGTTTGCTCGTTCTCCCTGCGACTGCGTGGGTTTTCTCCGGGTGCTCCGGTTTCCTTCCACACTCCAAAGACGTACAGGTTTGTAGGTTAGACAGACACAAATGCTGGAGTAACTCAAGCAGCATCTCTAGATGAAAGGAATGCGTGACATACAGGTTTATTGGTTAATTGGCTTCAGTAAAAAATTATAAATTGTCCTTCGTGTGTAGGATAGTGTTAGTGTACGGGGTGATCGCTGGATGGCGTAGACTTGATGGTCAAAGGGTTCATTTCCGTGCTGTATCTCTAAAGTCTAAAGTCAAATCGAGACGTAGAGTGATACCATGTGGAAACAGGCCCGACTTGCCCACACCGGCCAACATGTCCCAGCTACACTAGTCCCACTTGCCTGCGCTTGGTCTTGGTTCTTGGTTCTTGGTTTCTTGGTCCTCCAAAATATTCCAAATTGGAATTTAAACTGGAGGTGGTGGAGGGAGGACTTAAGCCAGAAAGGGGTTTTGGGAAGAAAGAGCTACCTTAAATTTAGTTGCATCTGGTTGGGTAACTAAAGTAGGGTGAAGATTATTCCATGCTTTAATTGTGCGGGGGAAGAATGAATTGCTGTACACATCTGTCTTGGTAGCTGGAATCACAAATTGGATCGAATGCCCTCGTCTGCTCCTAATTGGTTTGGGTTTGTGTGGGTCTTGTAATCTATGTCGAGCTGACCATTTAACATTTTGTAAAAACAGGTCAAACGGTGAGCTTCACGTCTG
>CM075977.1:219729812-219759856 GCA_038087875.1 Malacoraja senta | reverse complement strand
AGGGTAAACAAAAATGTGGAGAAACTCAGTGGGTGAGGCAGCATCTATGGAGCGAAGGAAATAGGTGACGTTTCGGGTCGAGACCCTTCTTCAGACGGAAGAAGGGTCTCGACCCAAAGCGTCGCCTATTCCTTTGCTCCATAGATGCTACCTCACCCGCTGAGTTAGACAATAGACAATAGACAATAGGTGCAGGAGTAGGCCATTTGGCCCTTCGAGCCAGCACCGCCATTCAATGTGATCATGGCTGATCATCCCCAATCAGTACCCCGTTCCTGCCTTCTCCCCATATCCCCTGACTCCGCTATTTTTAAGAGCCCTATCTAGCTCTCTCTTGAAAGCATCTCCAGCAGTTTCTCCAGCATTTTCGTCTACCTTCGATTTTTCCAGCGTTCTTTCTTGAACATCTCACGCGGGAATGTTTGTGGAACTTACTGTAGAACAACAAACACTTTAATTCTCCTTCCCATTCCCACACTAACCTTTCTGTCCTGGGCCTCCTCCATTGTCAGAGTGAGGCTAAACGCAAATTGGAGGAACAGCATCTCATATTTGGCTTGGGCAGCTTACAGCCCAGTGGTATGAATATTGATTTCTCTCACTTCAGGTAGCCCCGGCATTCCCTCCCTCTCTCTCTATCCCTCCCCCACCCAAGTCGCACCAGCTTCTCATTTTCCCCCTACAAACATCTAACAATGGCCTGTTTCCTTTATCATCGTTACTTTTTTGCATATCTTTAATTCATTGTACTTTATCTCTCCGCATCACCGTCTATATCTCTCGTTTCCCTTAAACCCTATCCAGCAAAGATCCTATAGCAAGCAAGATAGTCCGCTCGACGAAAAAGACGTAGTACGGTCATGGGCAGATTCATGGGTGATTTTCGGCCCCATTTCCATAACCGGCTTCCGTCTCCGCACCAAAGATCCCGTAGCGGAGCAAAGATACTAGTGTGGAGACCGGTTACTGAAACATCCTCGTAAAAATCAAAGACCTTTGGTAAAAATCTTCTCCTCATTTTCGTTCTGTCTCTCTGCCTCACAATAAAAAGCAAAAAGTCTGAAGAACGGTTTTGGCCCGAAACGTGAGTCTGAAGAAGGGTTTCGGCCCGAAACGTTGCCTATTTCCTTCGCTCCATAGATGCCGCTGCACCCGCTGAGTTTCTCCAGCACTTTTGTCTACCTACAAAAGATGCCTATGTTCCTTCCACAGCGTGTGGGAAGTCTGGCCCGGATCAGCACAGCTGGGACGCCAGGGTAAAGTGCGGGGAGGTTTCCAATGTATTTTTATGTGGTGTTGTCCCTAACATTAAAAAAACCATTAAGGAACATTCCAAGAGTCGAGCAACTGGAATCTTCATATTGCTATTATTTTACCAAATACCGCAGTTGTGAACAGTGTGATTAGATGAATTACAGAGTGCAAGTTTAATACAAACATCAACTCAAACACAGCACATGAGCCATTTAAAAATATATATTTTTTTAAACATAAAAAAAGTAAAATGTTAAAAAAAACATTAAAAAAAAAGAAAATTAACAGAATTATAATTTATTAACACAAACTGTTCCCCCGCAACGTTGATTACACTGCGAGAGGGATATACAAAGTCGGGTTGGGTTACTAAAATGGCCGAAGAAAATGACCCACGTTCTGCTCCGTTGCGTACTACACGTCAGCCCATTAGATTTAGCAGGATTGGACTATCTTGCTCGCTATAGGATATTTGCTAAGCAGTCTGAAGAAGGGTCTCGCCCCGAAACGTCACACATCCCTTCTCTCCAGAGATGCTGCTCCAGCTTTTTTGTTTCTATCTTCGCTTTAAACCAGCATCTGCAGTTCCTTCCTATACATAGAACAGTACTGCACAGGATCAGGCCGATCGGCCCACAATGATTGACTGTATAACCATATAATATAACCATATAACAATTACAGCACAGAAACAGGCCATCTCGGCCCTTCTAGTCCGTGCCAAACACTTACTCTCCCCTAGTCCCATCTACCTGCACTCAGACCATAACCCTCCATTCCTTTCCCGTCCATATACCTATCCAATTTATTTTTAAATGATAAAATCGAACCTGCCTCCACCACTTCCACTGGAAGCTCATTCCACACAGCTACCACTCTCTGAGTAAAGAAGTTCCCCCTCATGTTACCCCTAAACTTTTGTCCCTTAATTCTCAAATCATGTCCTCTTGTTTGAATCTTCCCTACTCTCAATGGAAAAAGCTTATCCACGTCAACTCTGTCTATCCCTCTCATCATCCCTCTTTCGTCCCGCCTTAACCTTTGAAGGGAGAACGTGGAGGGTGTATTGTAGCTAGGGGTGGCACAGTGGCACATTGGTAGAGTTGCTGCCTCACAGCCCCAGAGACCCCCGGTTCGATCCGGACTACGGTTGCTGTCGGTGTGGTGTTCGCACGTACGCCTTGTGACCGCGTGAGTTTTCTCCACGTTCTCCGGCTTCCTCCCAGATTCCAAAAGATTTGCCGGTTTGTGGGTTAATTATAAAAATAATCGTCCCTGATATGTAAGATAGAACTTGTCTACAGGCGATCGTTGGTCGGCGTGGATCTGTTTTGCCTAAGCGCCTGTTTCCAACCGAAGATAGACACAAAATGCCAGATTAGCTCAGTGGGTCAGGCAGCATCTCTGGAGAGAAGGAGTCGGTGACGTTTCGGGTCGAGACTCTTCATCAGACTGAGAGTCAGGGAAGGGGGAAACTATTGTGGTCTTCACTTGAGTCATCGATGGAAGCTTTGCTTTGTTCCGTACCTTCCTGGATCTCGCGTTTGTGGCGACTATTTGTATACATTGGGTATGCAAGCAAAGAATTTCACTGTGCCTTGCCACATGTGACCATGAAGTATTCCATACCATTCCATACCTCTAGTTTCCCCCTCCCCTAAGCACTCAGTCTGAAGAAGGTTCTCGACCCAAAACGTCACCCATTCCTTCTATCCAGAGATGCTGCTGTCTCGCTGAGTTACTCCAGCATTTCGTGTCTAAAGCAGATTAATGGTCACTTTACTCATTAGATGGACACAAAATGCTGGAGTAACTCAGCGGGACAGACAGCATCCCTGGAGCAAGGAATGGGTAACGTTTTGGGTCAAGACCCTTCTTCAGTCTCAGAAAATGCTGAGTTACTCCAGCATTTTGTGTCTATCTTTGGCTTAAAGTAGCATCTGCAGTTCCTTCCTGCACCTTACACATTAGCATGGATTGCAGCTCCTTCCACCACTGTAATTATTTCATCTCTTTTGCCTAAAAGGTGTTAAATTGGGAATATCTACTGCATGAGACCCTTGTGTTTAATATTCAAGGAACTTCATTCAATTGAGAGCTGTAACTTGGGTGAACAATATGTGAAAGCCCAGGAGAATGAGTGGAGTCAGTTCCTATGAAGAGACATGGTACATAGATAGGACCTCTAAAATCATGGGGAGGAATAGATCGGGTAGATGCACTGAGTCTTTTGCTCAGAGTAGGGGAATCGAGGACCAGAGGACATAGGTTTAAGGTGAAGGGGGTAAGATTTTATAGGAACCTGAAGGGTAACCTGTTCTCACAAGGGGTGGTGGTGTATGGAACGAGCTGCCAGAGGAGGTAGTTGAGGCTGGGACCTTTCTCTGTCGGGTCTCCGTTGTCGTTGGGACGACCTGGGGCTCCAGTCGCGGAGCCTGCGGACTACTCACCATCGTGGAGCTGCCCGAGTTCGGAGCATGGAGAGCTGTGGTGGCGCGCGGCTGCGACCCGACCCTGGAGATTCGGAGGCTCCAGCCGCAGGTCTGGTGGACGGTGACATCGGGAGCTCGCGGGTCCCTGGTGGGAGACCGCTTTTCGGGGCTCCCGCAACGGCAGCTACTCCCGCCCGAGTTGCGGGGTTGAAGGTGACCTGGAGCGGGGACTTACATCGCCCGGCGCGGCTTTAAATGGCCGCGGGACTTGCTAGCGCCCGCCGGGGGCTCCAACATCAAGACCCGGAGCGCGGCCTTGCATCGCCCGGCGCGGCCTGAATGGCCGCGGGACTTACTTACCATCGCCCGCCGGGGGCTTTGACTTTGACATCGGGAGGAGAATGGGGAGTGCAGGGGGAGAGACAAGACTTTGCCTTCCATCACAGTGAGGAGGAGATTCACTGTGATGGATGTTTGTGTAAATTGTGTTATGTCTTGGTTCTTTTCTTGTTGTATGACTGCAGAAACCAAATTTTGTTTGAACTTCATTTGAGGTTCAAATGACAATAAACGGTATTGTATTGTATTGACTATCCCAACGTATAAGAAGCAGTTGGACAAGTGCATGGATAGGACAGGTTTGGAGGGATATGGACCAAACGCGGGCAGGTGGAACTAGTGTAGCTGGGACATGTTGGCCGGTGTGGGCAAGTTGGGCCGAAGGGCCTGTTTCCACACAGAATCACTCTATGACTCGACATGCAGGCAATTAAGTGTAGATAAGCAAACAAGCTGATGTTGTACTGTTCTACGTTCTATTTAGACTTTAGACTTGAGAGATGGAGCATGGAAACAGGCTCTTCGGCCCAACAGGTCCACATTGGAGGAATGAGGGGCGATCTTACAGAGGTGTACAAAACCATGAGAGGAATAGATCGGGTAGATGCGCAGGGTCTGAAGAAGAGTTTTGGCCCGAAACGTTGCCTATTTCCTTCGCTCCATAGATGCTGCCGCACCCGCTGAGTTTCTCCGGCACTTTTGTCTACCTTCGATTTTCCAGCATCTGCAGTTCCTTCTTGCACAGAGTCTCTTGCCCAGAGAACCAGAGGACATAGGTTCAAGGTGAGGGGGGGGAAAGATTTAATAGGAACCTGAGGGGTAACTATTTTACACAAAGGGTGGTAGGTGTATGGAACGAGCTGCCAGAGGAGGTAGTTGAGGCAGGGACTATTGCAATGTTTAAGAAGCCTTTAGACAGGTTATTGGATAGGATAGGTTTTGAGGGATATGGACCAAATGCAGGCAGGTGGGACTAGTGTAGATGGGACATGTTGGTTGGCATGGGCAAGTTGGGCCGAAGGGCCTGTTTCCTCACTATATGAGATGGCGGATGTGCAGGAGTGGGTGCCATTTGTACGGGCGCCTCCCTGCAGTCCGTCCTCTAACCCTTTTTGTTTTCTATAACTTTTATTTGGAGGTCTATTCTTTCTATGTGGGGGGGGGTGGGTGGGGGGGAAACTGTTTTAACCCCAGTTCTACCTGGTCGGACATGCGGTTTTCCTCCAAATCGCATCTTCGCTCTCCCCATGCGGCCTGCCATCGGTCTGGAGCGGCGTTTCCTGCCGGGACCACAGCTTCGGCGGCACAGCGCTGGGACACCAACATGGAACGGGCGATGCCTTGCCGGGTCGCCGCTCCGGAGTGCTGTGACCGCCGACCACCAACATCGAGGAGCTGTGGTCTGCGGTCTGCGGGCGTCCCGCTGGGTCGAAAACACCGCGGAGTCAGAGTCGGAGCTCCAACTGGCGCGGCCTGAAGACCACGGGCGTCGCAGTCTCCGGGGAGGGAGCGGCCGCTCCAGACACTACCAAGCTGCTGAGGACTTTCCACCCGATGCCGGTGTTCCAGCTTCCCGGCGGGTGGGGCCTACAACATCGGGATGCCGTTGCGGCGACTGGCTGCGGAGGCCTCAAACTGGCCCCGACCTCGGGTGGACTAGGAGGAAGAGGAGGAGGACTGGACATTTTGGTGCCTTTCCGTCACAGTGGAGAGTGTCGACTCTGCTGTGGGGGGATGTTCGTGTTGAATCTCTTATAGTGTGTTGTGTCTTTTTTTCGACCTCTTTTTTTTCATTTATACGGATAATTTTCTCTGTAAATGGCCTGTCTCACGAGTCTGCGGTCATTGGCAGTGATACAGGAAGTATCTACCGCTCGTGGACCGCCAGAGACCGCGGGTTCGGTCAAACGACCACCGCCGGGGGCCGTGCGGCGTTGGTCCCAACACCGCACGGTGCTAAATAAAAGTCAGCAATGTCCAAAAATAATTTCTTACCGCACAGCCGCCGCCAGTGAGGCACGAGTGCGGCACGGTCACCACCACAGCCGGCGCCAGTGAGGCACGAGCGCCGTGAGTCGAACTCTCACCGCCACAGCCGCCGCCAGTGAGGCACGAGCGCCGTGAGTCGAACTCTCACCGCCAGTGAGGCACGTGTGCGGCACGGCCGACACCACAGCCCTGCGATCCGAAAGACGTCATCGCGTAGCGCGTCGCGATGCGCGATGACATAATCACCCGACGCCGCAAGCTCGTGGAACCGGCCGTACGGAGATCACTCGGCCCCCGCGCGGCGCTCTCGCGGTTGACGTGCGGTCCCCTCTTCCGGCGACGCCGCGCTTCACCGCCAATGACCGCAAACCCGTGGGACAGAGCCTTAAAGCACTTTGGCTTCTTTGATTGAAATTGATTGAAAAGTGCTATATAAATAAATGTACTTTATTTTTATTTACTATGACTCTATGACTTTAATGTGCAAAACTTCCATATGGTCTGAAGATTAACGTACTGTGTGTCAACGGATTACAATTACCCTGTTATTTATGATCACATACATAATTGCCCGGTTTTAAATAATCAGCTTTTGATAACTAAAACTGCAGGCAAATAGATCAAATGTACACCCGATTAGTCATAGAATCATAGTCATACAAATACTTCAGCCCAACTTGCTCATGTCGACAAAGATGCCCCATCTACACCTTGCGTTCCACCCCATCAGCCGTCGCATACAACACATAATCCTTTGAAATTTCCGCCCCCTCCAACGGGATCCCACCACTAGCCACATTTTCCCATCTCCACCGCTTTCCGCCTTCCGCAGAGACCGTTCCCTCCGCAACTCCCTGGTTAACTCATCCCTTCCCACCCAAACCACCCCCTCCCCCAGGTACCTTCCCCTGCAACCGCAGAAGGTGCAGCACCTGTCCCCTATACCTCCTCCCTCGACTCTGCCCAGGGACCCCGACAGTCCTTTCAGGTCAGGCAGAGGCTCACTTGCACCTCCTCCAACCTCATCTACTGTACCCGTTGTTCAAGAGGTGGACTGTTATACATCGGCGAGACCAAACGCAGGCTGGGCGATCGCTTCGCGGAATACCTTCCCTCAGCCCGCCTGAACCTACCCTGATCTCCCAATTGCCAACCACTTTAATTCTCCTTCCCATTCCCACACTGACCTTTCTGTCCTGGGTCTCCTCCATTGTCAGAGTGAGGCTAAATACAAATCGGAGGAACAGCATCTCATATTTCGCTTGGGCAGCTTCCAGCCTAGTGGTAGGAATATTGATTTCTCTCACCGGCATTCCCTCTCTCTCTATCCCTCCCCCACACAAGTCGCACTAGCTTCTCGTTTTCACCCTACGAACAGCTAACAATGGAAGCCTGTTTCCTTTATCATCTTTACTTTTTTGTATATCTTTCATTCATTGTTCTTTATCTCTCCACATCACCGTCTATATCTCTCCTTTCCCTTATCCCTAACCAGTCTGAAAGGGGGTAGACAAAAATGCTGGAGAAACTCAGCGGGTGAGGCAGCATCTATGGAGCGGAGGAAAGAGGGTGTCAACCCGAAACGTCACCCATTCCTTCTCTCCAGGGATGCTGCCTGTCCCGCTGAGTTACTCCAGCTTTTTATGTCTGTCCCCATCTACACTAGTCCCACCTGCCTGTGCTTGGCCCATCTGACCACATCATCCCGATCCTGGCCTCTCTCCACTGGCTCCCTGTGCGGTTCCGTATACATTTCAAGATCCTCCTCCATGTCTACAAAGCCCTCAACGGGCTTGCCCCCACCTACATTAAAAGTCTTCTCACCCACCACTCCACCTCCAGGTCCCTCAGATCGGCCGACTTGGGGTTGCTGAATATCCCGCGGTCTAGGCATAAGCTCAGGGGTGACCGCGCCTTTGCGGTTGCAGCTCCTAGACTGTGGAACAGCATCCCCCTTCCCATCAGAAATGCCCCCTCCATCGACTCCTTTAAGTCAAGACTAAAAACTTATCTATACTCCCAAGCCTTTCCTGACGTCCTCTGAGCGAGGGCTACATGTATATATGTATGTAGTTTGTTTGTTTATATTATTCTTATAACAAATGTAAAGCACTTTGGTCAACGAGAGTTGTTTTTTAAATGTGCTATATAAATAAATGTGACTTGACTTGACTTGACTATGTATCTATACTATTACTAAAACTCTCATCTTGACCACTTCCTGTCTGCGTTGTAATTAAATTTGTGCGAAAATGCTACCCTATATCGCTAGGATTTTTCCGCCACCTTACTCACCGTTCTCCTCTGCTCCAACACACCAAGTTTTGTTCCGATCGGTGAAAGATTACAAAAGTTATGAAGGTTTAAATAATCGTCAGATCAGCAGATTGGTCTTCTCGCCTGTCTGTCATCATGAAGGTAACGCCCCTTCCGGCACCTGACGTCCGGCGGGGAGGATAAAGCTGAAGCGGACTGCGAGCAGCGGCGGCGACCTCCACCACCACCCGGATGCCGATGTGTGCAGCCGGGGACGAGAGCCGGTGACTGAGTCTGGAGCCGGTCAGTGCGGTCGGAGCCGGGGCCGGGAACTACTGGGAATAGGTGCAGGAGGAGGCCATTTGGCCTTTCGAGCCAGCACTCCCATTCATTGTGATCATGGCTGAGGGAGTTAGATGTGGCCTTTGTGGCTAAAGGGATCAGGGGGTATGGAGAGAAGGCAGGTACGGGATACTGAGTTGGATGATCAGCCATGATCATATTGAATGGCGGTGCAGGCTCGAAGGGCCGAATGGCCTACTGCACCTATTTTCTATGTATCTATGTATCTATGTCCCCAATCAATAACCGGTGCCTGCCTTCTCCCCATATCCCTTGACTCCACTAGCCCCTAGAGCTCTATCTAACTCTCTCTTAAATCCATCCAGTGACTTGGCCTCCACTGCCCTCTGTGGCAGGGAATTCCACAAATTCACAACTCTCTGGGTGAAAACGTTTTTTCTCACCTCAGTCATAAATGGCCTCCCCTTTATTCTAAGACTGTGGCCCCTGGTTCTGGACTCGCCCAATGTTGGGAACATTTTTCCTGCATCTAGCTTGTCCAGTCCTTTTATAATTTTATATGTTTCTATAAGATGCCCCCTCATCCTTCTAAACTCCAGTGAATACAAGCCCAGTCTTTTCAATCTTTCCTCATATGACAGTCCCGCCATCCCAGGGATCAATCTCGTGAACCTATGCTGCACTGCCTCAATCACAAGGATGTCCTTCCTCAAATTAGGAGACCAAAACTGTACGCAAAACTCCAGATATGGTCTTACCAGAGCCCTATACAACTGCAGAAGAACCTCTCTACTCCTATACTGAAGTCCTCTTGTTATGAAGGCCAACATTCCATTAGCTTTCTTCACAGCCTGCTGTACCTGCACGCCAACTTTCACTGACCGGTGTACAAGGACGCCCAGGTCTCGCTGTAAGGCAGCAACTTTAGCGCTGCGCCACCGTGCCGCCCCTTGGTACACGTGACAATAATAAGCTAACCTAAAAACTAAACGAAGTGTCAACATTTGATATTAAGCAAGGGCTTCACAAGATTGTTCAGTTGAACATAATAAAACCCATGACTTTAGCCATGGACTGGATCAGTGAAGCATAATTATATTTTTGCATGGAAGGTCAGATTAATAATCCAAATGGAAACACTCATCTGACTCATCACTTGATACTGGTATTTTATTAACATAAAACAAAACACCAACACTTGGATTTATTAACAGGCTAGTTTTTTGTTCAGGTTATACGTAACTAAACAACAATCCAGCAATAATTCCCTTATTTAAAATGCAGGGAATTATTAAACTGTCCGCAATTAGTCGTGGAGACTTAATATCAGTTTAGAGTTCTGAGAGGATTAGATTTTAATATATTCAGAATTAAAATTCGATTGAATCTTAATTATTTAAACAATGCAAATCTACCGATTTTCATTCAGTGCAAATTGTGTTTGTGTTACGGTTGGTGTAATTCCCTCTGGGGGAATATCGGAAAGGGAAACAGTTGGAGGTCATCCCGGCCCTCGTTCCTGCTCCAGCATCCAATGGCTGAGATTAGAGTCACTTCCTTGCACTGACCTGATACAGAGTCATTCAGTACGGAAGCACGGTGGCACAGCGGTAGAGTTGCTGCCTTACAGCGCCAGAGACCCCGGTTCCATCCCGACTATGGCTGCTGCCTGTATGGAGTTTGTACGTTCTCCCCGTGACCTGCGTGGGTTTTCTCTGGGATCTTCGGTTTCCTCCCACACTCCAAACACGTGCAGGTTTGTAGGTTAATTGGCTGCGGCAAGTTGTAAAATAGTGTGTGTCGCACAGTGTTAAGGGCCTGTCCCACTTTCACCACCTAATTCACCGCCTTTTTTACCCGTGGACATTTTTCATCCGGCTAGAAAAAACGCCCCCGACCTACTTGATGCCACGAGTGCCTACGACTAGCATCACGGCCTGCTACGACCTACCTACGACCTCGTGACGGCCACGCTGCGAGTATGAGTCAAGGGCAAAGTCGGCAGAGGTCGTGAATTGGGTCGTGAAAGTGGGACAGGCCCTTTAGTGCGCTGTGATCTCTGGTCGGCGTGGACTCGGTGGGCTGAAGGGGGCTTATTTCCGCGCTGTATCTCTGCACTAAACTAACCTCCAAACTCCTTAGGTAAGTGGGAGCACTATGAGTTTGGAAATTTTAGCTGGAACAATACAGTGATCTTATACATTATTATATATATTATACATTATACTTTAAATTAAGACATGGTCTTAGTTTAAAGAGTCAAGGGTCTTTAAGTGTCATATAACAATAAAATTCTAAAATAAAATTATCAATAAAATCTAAACTAATTCATCCATACCAACCAAGACGCCCTGTCTAAGCTAGTCCAATTTGTTCATGTTTGGCCTATATTTCTCTAAACCTTTCCTATCCATGTACTTCTCCAAGGTCTAAATGCTATTCTCGTACCTGCATATCTTTTGATTCCCTTCATATGTAAAAGATCTGTGTCTTGACTCCAGTGCAGGAGAGAGTCAAGAGTTGAATTGTGAAACCGCAGGTACTGACGACATGAAATTCTTCCATGCAGCAACATAACGGGCCTGCAAATGCAACGGACAAAGAGAACAATGAATAAACAAAATAAATTAATTAATAACCACAGTACCAGTGCAAAAAAAACCCAAAAGTCCTTAGTGCAATCTTAAGACAGTGCATAAAAGTTCACAAGTGATTTTGGTGTTGTGTGGTGATCAAGAACCTGATGGTTGTTGGGAAGCAGCTGTTCTTGAACCTGGAGGTCGAGGGTTTTCAGAATCCTGTGCAGGTCCACCACTGATTTTTCGGCACCCTTGGTTCCAAAGCCTGCCTGGATTATCCGTTTTTCCGGACCAGCGGAGATCACGGCCTCCGAATGGAGTCCAACTGTACAGGAACGTTCTGCCTAGACCACTGGGGGGTGGGGGGGCGAGATATCGGCCCGCAAAGTCGGCCTCGGAAGTCGGGTGTGGGAAGGGATCTGCCGGCCGGAGTTCCAGAGCCCCAGCCGCAGGTGGCTAATTTGACCCGCCGATGTGGTCACGTGGCCACATTTTGGGGGGGACTGTTGGGGGGGATTGGAAGTGCTCTCTTGTAATTTTGTCCGGATTGAAGGAGGTGCCGGAACACCAGTTGCCGGAAAGTTGGTGGTGGACCTGTACCTTCTTTCCAATGGTGGGAGTGAAATAAGAGCGTGGCCAGGGTGGCGTGAGTCTTTGATCATATTGATGAGGTGGCGAGTTCAATACCCGTGATGGACCAGACAATGTTGACCACTCTCTGTAATCCTTTTCGTTCCTGGGCATTCGAGTTGCTGAACCAGGACTAATATCCAAGTGGTTCACAGTTCCCTGTGAAGGTTTCGGTCCAGCCTTCTCCCATCACGTAGCACCAAGAAAACAAATCAGGGACCAGTCTCACCCCGGTCACTCCCTCTTCACCCCTCTCCCATCAGGCAAGAGGTGCAGAAGTGTGAAAACGCACACCTCCAGATTCAGGGGCAGTTTCATCCCAGCTGTTATCAGGCAACTGAGCCATTCTACCAACAACTAGAGAGACAATAGACAATAGACGATAGGTGCAGGAGTAGGCCATTTGGCCCTTCGAGCCAGCACCGCCATTCAATGTGATCAATGTGATCATGGCTGATCATCCCCAATCAGTACCCCGTTCCTGCCTTCTCCCCATATCCCCTACATATCCCATATCCCCTACAAGCTGCTATCTAACTCATTATAGACCCTTGTACTATCTTTAACCTGACTATACTGGACTTTATTCTGTACTGTACATCATTCCCTATATCCTGTATCTGTACACTGTGGACAGCTCTGTTGTAAACATGTATTGTCTCTCCGCTGACTGGAGAGCACACACAAAAAGCTTTTCACTGTACCTCGGTCCACGTGACAATAAACTAAACTAAACTAATCTAAACTATGTTAAACTATAAATTAAATACCTAGAAAGGCACAGGGCCCACCCAACACCAATGATACATGGTCCATCACAGGTACTGACCTCCCCACCATCGAAGGGATCTATAGGGGGCGCTGCCTCAAAAATGCAGCCAGCATCATCAGAGACCCACATCACCCTGGGTGGCCACACTCTCATTTCACTCCTGCCTTCGGGAAGAAGGACACAGGAATCTGAAAACCACGAGTCTCAGGTTCAGCAACAGCTTCTTCCCAACAACCGTCAGGCTGTTTGGGCGGGACAGTGGCACGGTTGGTGGAGCTGCTTGCTGCCTCACAGCGCCAGAGACCTGGGTTCCGTTCCTCTCCGTGGGCGCAGTCTGCGCGGAGTTTGCACGTGCTCCCTGCGACCGCGAGGGGTATCCTCCAGTTGCTCTGGTTTCCTCCCACATCCCAAATTGTGGGTTGTAAAACTGTTCCAAAATGGGAAAGTGGATTAGTGTGGAATTAATGTGAATGGGTGATCGGGGTGGTTGGCGCAGACCCGATGGGCTGAAGGGGCCCGTTTCCACTCAGCCTCTTTCAATTCAATTGCATGTGACCAAATGTTAAAAATTGAGAATGAGAATGAGAATGCGAATGAGAATGAGAATGAGAATGAGAATGAGAATGAGAATGAGAATGCCATTTATTGTCATTTAACACCAAGGTTCAACGAAATTTCGTTCCTGCAGTCATAACAGCAAAAAAAAAACAACCACACAATTAACACAATTCCACACAAACATCCATCACAGTGAATCTCCAAACACCTCCTCACTGTGATGGAAGGCAAAAGTCTTATCTCTTCCCTGTTCTCTGTTCTTTATTCTTCTCCCGCAGTCAAGCAGTCAAACTGCTTCATCGAGCTGATCGAGGCTCTTGATGTTGGAGCCCCTATTCAGGCCGCGCCGGGCGATGCAAGGCCGCGCTCCGGGTCTTGATGTTGGAGCCCCCGGTAGCGCCAGCAAGTCCAGCGGCCATTTAAAGCCGTACCGGGCGATGTTAGACCCCGCTCCAGGCCATCCTCAACCCCGCAACACGGGCGGGAGAAGTTGCCGTTGCGGGAGCCCCGAAAAGCGGTCTCCCACCAGGGACCCGCGAGCTCCCGATGTCACCGTCCACCAGGCCGGCGGCTGGAGCCTCCGAATCTCCGGGGTCGGGTAGCAGCCGCGCGCCACCACAGCTCCTCCCGCTCCGAACTCGGCCAGCTCCACGATGGTGAGTAAGTCCGCAGGCTCCGCGACTGGAGCCCCAGGTCGCTCCGGTTGGAGGCCGCTCCACGGTGCTAGGCCCCAACGACAACGGAGACCCGACAGGGAAAAGGTCGAGTCTCCCGTGCAGGGAAGAGATTTAAAAGTTTCCCCACCCACCTCCCACACATACCCAGCTAAAAAAAACACTATACACTACACTCAAACGAGACAAAAAAATATATTAAAAAAGACAGACGGACTGCAGAGGCCGCTGCGACGTGAGTCGTGCCGCCTACATATAAAAGCGTTGATAATTCCATTCAACCCAGTTTTCCATCTAGCATTATCTGAAGGGTGCCATCACACTCCATCCTTCTGCATACATTATGGGGGAAGAGTGCCCTTCAGTGCAGTTGTGTTTATCACAGTTATTGTAACATAAACTGCAAGCAAATTCCACTTATTTCCAAGCATTGGCTCTCGATTGCTAATTCCACAGCTGCCACAGTTATTCTGTTGCCTTGTAGTGCCCAATTAAAACTCACCTCACATCACACTGTCTACTGTGAGATTTCAGTACTCATTATCAGCCCATACCTTCCCCCCCCACCCCCCTGTCTCTGCATCACCTTTAGCTGAACATCCCACACACTCATATTACAGCAGAAATGGGTCACCTTAAAATTTGGTATATCTGTTGGAAATGTGAATTTGCAACTGTCTCATTTAATAGAGAATCCAATATCTCATCTTCTGCCTATTTCTAAGGAGAGTACAAAGGATTCAATAGACAATAGACAATAGACAATAGGTGCAGGAGTAGGCCATTCGGCCCTTCGAGCCAGCACCGCCATTCAATGTGATCATGGCTGATCATCCCCAATCAGTACCCCGTTCCTGCCTTCTCCACCTTATCCCCCGACTCCGCTATTTTTAAGAGCCCTATCTAGCTCTCTCTTGAAAGCATCCAGAGAACCTGCCTTCACCGCCCTCTGAGGCAGAGAATTCCACAGACTCGCCACTCTCTGTGAGAAAAAGTGTTTCCTCGTCTCAGTTCTAAATGGCTTACTCCTTATTCTTAAACTGTGGCCCCTGGTTCTGGACACCCCCCAACATCGGGAACATGTTTCCTGCCTCTAGCGTGTCCAAGCCCTTAACAATCTTATATGTTTCAATGAGATTCCCTCTCATCCTTCTAAACTCCAGAGTGTACAAATTCCATACTTGTATTTGACAAAGCACTGATCTCTCAATATAATACTGGAGATTTTTAGTTTTGTTTAGAGATACAGGATGGAAAGAGGCCCTTCGGCCCACCGGGGTCTTCACCAACTAGCGATCCCTGCACGTTAACACACACTAGGGACAATTTTTTACATTTTGTACCCTACCAAGCCAATTAACCTACAAGCCTGTACGTCTTTGGAGTGTGGGAGGAAACCAGAACAGCCGGAGAAAACCAGCGCGGTCACAGGGAGAACGTACAAACTTGGTCAAGACAGTAGCCATAGTCAGGATGGAACCTGGGTCTCTGGCCCCTAAGGTAGGTGCTCTCAGCTGAGTTACTGTGATCGAGTCATAGAGTGATACAGTGTGGAAACAGGCCCTTCGGCCCGACTTGCCCACACCGACCAACATGTACCATCTACACCGGTCCCACCTGCCTGCGTTTGGCCCATAGCCCCTCCAAACCTGTCCTATCCACGCACCTGTCTAAATGATTCTTAAATGTTGTGATAGCTCCTGCCTCAACGACCTCCTCCGGCAGCTCGTTCCATACGCCCACCGCCCTTTGTGTGAAAAAGTTGCCAAACTACTGTCAAAATAGCGGTACCTCTCAGCAACACAGATGGGTTGGATCAAAGGAAATGCCAATCCCTTAACAAAATCAGACTTGTCATATATGAAAAGACCTATCAAAGCAATCAGAAATTATTTGCAGGACTTTTATGGAGAAATGCACTGATTTATAATGTACATTTAACATGGCAGCATAGAACATAGACAGGTACAGCACAGGGTCAGGCCCTTCAGGCCACTATGTTTGTGCCAAACACAGATATGATGATGCATAACACAAAATAATTGTCTTCATAGAGTCAGACAAAGAGCAATCCAACCAAGACCTCAACGGTGGAACAGGCGGAGGACGATGGCTGACCTTAGTGGAGCGTCACAACGGCCGGGAAGGCGGATGAAGGCTGCAGCAGAAAAGGGTCTGCGGTCGTCTTGGACTCCATGCCCACTGGATCCTGACCCGGATCTGTCAAGGACCTTGGGCTGGCTGTCTGTGCACCAGTCTCCCCACGTTAAACAAAGTCACGCACAGGCTATCCTCCAACCCTGGAGACACCCATGGTCAGCCATGACCGAAGGGGGGGGGCCTAAGAAGAGTCAGACAGCACAGAAATAAGCCCTTTGGCCCAACTCAACAATGCCCACCAAGATCCATGCCCCATCTAAGCTTGTCCCATTGGCCTGCGTTTGGCCCATATCCCTCTAAGACATTCCTATCCACGTCCCTGCTCAAATGTCTGTTAAATACTGTTGTAGTCCCTGCCTCCTCTGCCTGCACGTTCCATAAACCCACCAGCCTCTGTGTGAAAATGTTGCCCTTCAGGTTCCTATTAAATGCTTCCCCTCACAGTTTTGTTCAGTTTCGTTTACAGATACAGCGTGGGAACCGGCCCTTCCCGAGGGCAGAATGTACAAACTCCGGATATGTCCTCTGGTTTTCCGATTCCCCTACCTTGAGTAAAATACCCTATATATTCCCGGGTTCGATCCTGACTATGGGTGCCGTCTGTACGGAGTTTGTACCTTCTCCCCGTGACCCGCGTGGGTTTTCTCTGGGTGCTCCGGTTTCGTCCCACACTCCAAAGACGTGCAGGTTTGTTGGTTAATTGCGTCTGGTAAAAATTAGAAATCGTTCCTGGTGTGTGTAGGCTCAGCGGTCGGCAGGACCCAAAGACTCGGCAGACGGCGTAATGTCTCCAGCGCCTTCAAGGTCGGCTGCAGGTGACGCCCCCGGGACACAACGATGGCCAGACTTGCCGAGCGGAATTTGTACTTTGGATAATGGCGCCAAAAATGATGGCACAAGAAATTCCCTGTGCAGCCGCAAGGCACCATTGACTATTGGATGTTTAAGAAGGAACTGCAGATGCTGGAAAAATCGAAGGGTAGACAAAATTGCTGGAGAAACTCAGCGGGTGAGGCAGCATCTGTGGATCGAAGGAATAGGCGACGTTTCGGGTCGAGACCCTTCTTCAGACTGATGTGGGGGTGGGAGGGGGGGGGGGGAAGAAGAAAGAATGAGGCGGAGACAGTGGGCTGTGGGGGAGCTGGGAAGGGGAGGGGAAAGAGGGAGAAAGCATTGACTTCTCCAATTTCAGGTAGTCCCTGCTCTCTCCCTCTTTCCACTCCCCTTCCCAGCTCTCCCACAGCCTACAGTCTCCGCCTCTTCCATTCTTCTTCCAGCCCCCACCCCCACATCTATCTGAAGGGCCTGTATATCTAAACTAAACTAAACTAATATATACCTGGCTCGTGCTTCATCTGTGTGGACAATCGGCTGGCTTTAATTCTCAGTCCTCCCAAAAGTGTTTGGCACTGTAATGTATAAATTAGATGTACCTTTTATTATCAAATTGTTCCTTATGGAAGAGGAGTGAAATGTGAAAGCTGAGAGAGGATATTGGTGGAAGGAGATGGGGGGGGGGGGGTGAAAGGGGCAGAAAAACGGGAGAAAGATCACATTGGCTCGATGGGCCGAATGGCCTACTCCTGCACCTATTGTCTATTGAAAGGGGTGAGAAATGAGTGGACGAGATGTACTGAAGAGTCAGTGCTATATGACTCTAAATAAACAGTACACACAACATGATCCTAGTTTGGGGATTCTCGATTCGATATAGTTATCATTGACCGTAAATGACCAGATGTCATGTGTTATTTGTCTGTCCCAAGGGGAAATACATCTTCCATTCCCCCAGGCACCACTTCCCTCCTCATTCTGACAACTGTCTGATGCTAAATGAGATTGTTTGTGACATTAGTGGCAGCAATCACTTGGACCCTGCTGCGGGATCAGCGTGGAGTCATAGAGTGTGGAAACAGGCCCTTCAGCCCAACTTGCCCACACCAGTCCCACCTCCTCGCGTTTGACCCATATCCCTGTAGACAATAGACAATAGACAATAGACAATAGGTGCAGGAGTAGGCCATTCGGCCCTTCAAGCCAGCACCGCCATTCAATGTGATCATGGCTGATCATCCCCAGTCAGTACCCCGTTCCTGCCTTCTCCCCATATCCCCTGACTCCGCTATTTTTAAGAGCCCTATCTAGCTCTCTCTTGAAAGTATCCAGAGAACCTGCCTCCACCGCCCTCTGAGGCAGAGAATTCCACAGACTCACCACTCTCTGTGAGAAAAAGTGTTTCCTCGTCTCTGTTCTAAATGGCTGTAAACTTATCCTATTCAATTACGCATCTTTCACTTACAAGAGACAAGATACATTTATTTGTCACATGTACCAATAGGTACAGTGAAGTGTGGGGTCACCATACAGCCATACGAATAATAAAGAGCACAGAACACGATAGTCTTTAACACAGACATCCCCACACAGCGGGATCAAAGTTCCCCACTGTGAGAGAACGCTCCAAAATACAGTCATCCTCCTCTGTTGTCCTCCCGTGATCAGGCGGCCCGATGTTCAGCCCCACTCGCCGGGGTGATGGAAGTCCGACGTCGGGACTGGAGGACATCCTCCGCGGCTTGGACATCCGAATCGGCCACCTCCTACCAGCTCCCGAAGTCCACAGGCCGCGCCGGGCGGAGATTCAACGCTGGCGGCCCTCGGCAAAAAGGTCCCAGGACTCCGCGATGTTGAAGTCAGCGCCGCCCGCTTGGGCAGTTTACAACCCAGTGGTATGAAAATTGACTTCTCTGACCTCAAGTAACCCCGGCAGTTCCCCTCTCTCTATCCCTCCCCCACCCAAGTCGCAACAGCTTCTCGTTTTCACCCAACAAACAGCCTGTTTCCTTTATCATTTTTTGCATATCTTTCATTCATTGTTCTTTATCTCTCTACATCACCGTCTATATCTCTCGTTTCCCTTTCCCCTAACTAGTCTGAAGAAGGGTATTGACCCGAAATGCGTCACCCATTCCTTCTCTCCAGAGATGCTTTCATATGAAGTAAGACTGGATAGACTCGGCTTGTACTCGCTAGAATTTAGAAGGTTGAGGGGGGATCTTATAGAAACTTACAAAATTCTTAAGGGGTTGGACAGGCTAGATGCAGGAAGATTGTTCCCGATGTTGGGGAAGTCCAGGACAAGGGGTCACAGTTTAAGGATAAAGGGGAAATCTTTTAGGACCGAGATGATAAAAACATTTTTACACAGAGAGTGGTGAATCTGTGGAATTCTCTGCCACAGAAGGTAGTTGAGGCCAGTTCATTGGCTATATTTAAGAGGGAGTTAGATGTGGCCCTTGTGGCTAAAGGGATCAGGGGGTATGGAGAGAAGGCAGGTACAGGATACTGAGTTGGATGATCAGCCATGATCATATTGAATGGCGGTGCAGGCTCGAAGGGCCGAATGGCCTACTCCTGCACCTATTTTCTATGTTTCTACGTATCTATGCTGCCTGTCCTGCTGAGGTACTCCAGCTTTTTGTGTCTATCTTCCGTCCAAAAGTTTAATTTAGTTTAGTTTAGAGATACTGAGTCCACACCGATGAGCGATCTTAAAAATTGTGATAGTACCAACCTCCACTACCTCCTCTGGCAGCTCGTTCCTTACCCCTATCCCCACCACCCTTTGTGTAAAAAAGTTTCCCCTCAGATTCCTATGAAATCTTTCCCCCCTCACCTTAAACCTATGTCCTCTGGTCCTCGATTCCCCAACTCTGGGCAAGAGACTCTGTGCATCTGCCCCATCTATTCCTCTCACAATTTTGTACACTACGATAAGATCACCCCTCATTATCCTGGGCTCTGAGGAATAAAGTCCTAGTCTGCTCAATCTCTCCTAATAGCTCAGACCCTCGAGTCTTGGCAACATCTTCCCTGCACCCTTTTCAGCTTGACAACAGCTCGCTACCTGGCGGCTAGCACGGAGACAAAGGACATGGTTCTTAGTTTATGTAAGAAAGAACTGCAGATGCTGGTTGAAATCGAAGGTGGACGCAAAAGGTTACAAGGTTAATTCCCGGGATGGTGGGACTGTCATATGCTGAGAGAATGGAGCAGCTGGGCTTGTACACTCTGGAATTTAGAAGGATGAAAGGGAATCTCATTGAAACATATAAGATTGTTAAGGGTTTGGACACACTAGAGGCAGGAAACATGTTCCCGATGTTGGGGGAGTCCAGAACCAGGGGCCACAGTTTAAGAATAAGGAGTAAGCCATTTAGAACGGGGACGAGGAAACACTTTTTCTCACAGAGAGTGGTGAGTCTGTGGAATTCTCTGCCTCAGAGGGCGGTGGAGGCTAGACAGGGCTCTTAAAAATAGCGGAGTCAGTGGATATGGGGAGAAGGCAGGAACGGGGTACTGATTGTGGATGATCAGCCATGATCACATTGAATGGCGGTGCTGGCTCGAAGGGCCGAATGGCCTACTCCTGCACCTATTGGCTATTGTCTATTGTCTAAAATGCTGGAGTAACTCAGCGGGTGAGGCAGCATCTCTGGAGAGAAGGAATGGGCGACGTCTCGGGTCGATACCCTTTTTCAGACTGAACTAAGTTTACTTCAGTTAAGTTTGGTTTAATGATACAGCATGGAAACATGAGCTTAAAGCTACTGATTCCACACCGACCATCGATCACCCCTTCATACTAGGTCTATGTTCTCCCACATTATCATTCATATCCTACACACTAGGGCAGGGGTGGGCAGCCTTGTTCTGCATAGGGGCCGGGACGCACGTCTGTGAGCGGATGGCGGGCCTCATCTATCACGTATACACACGAATCCCGCCCCGGATGGCAGGCATCAAATCACGTGTTCACAGAAGGTAGACAAAAATGCTGGAGAAACTCAGCGGGTGAGGCAGCCTCATAGAAACATTGAAACATAGAAAATAGGTGCAGGAGGAAGCCATTCGGCCCTTCGAGCCAGCACCGCCATTCATTGTGATCATGGCTGATCGTCCCCATTCAATAACCCGTGCCTGCCTTCTCCCCATATCCCTTGATTCCACCAGCTCCTAGAACTCTATCTAACTCTTCTCTTAAATCCATCCAGTGATTTGGCCTCCACTGCCCTCTGTGGCAGGGAATTTCACAAATTCACAACTCTCTGGGTGAAAACGTTTTTTCTCACCTCCGTCTTAAATGGCCTCCCCTTTATTCTAAGACTGTGGCCCCTGGTTCTGGACTCGCCCAACATTGGGAACATTTTTCCTGCATCTAGCTTGTCCAGTCCTTTTATAATTTTATATGTTTCTTTACGATCCCCCCTCATCCTTCTAATCCTCGCATGTCTCACCCGCTGAGTTTCTCCAGCATTTTTGTCTACCTTCGATTTTTCCAGCATCTGCGGTTCTTTCTTAGGCACGTTCACAGAAGGTGCGGGGCCGTGCCGGCGGCTTTGCGCAGGATGCGGTACAGCCAGAGCTCGGCGCTCTGCCGCGCTCGGGCGGGGCGCTCGGCCGCGGCGTTCGGGCGGGCCGGATGATTGCGGGAGAAAAAACCCACCTGCGGGCCGAATGATTTCGGGTTACGGGCCGCATCCGGCCCGGGGGCCGTAGGTTGCCGACCCCTGCACTAGGGACAATTGCAGCGGTCATTCAACCCACAAATCCGCAAGTCTTTGGGATGCGAGAGAAAACCGGAGCACTCAGAGGAACCTGCCCATTCCATCACGGGTACTGACCAGCAAAGTGATCTGTGGGAAGCCCTGCATTAAAAAGCCAGTCGACATCATCGCATAATAGCGGAGGAGGCGCTGTCCTGAACGGCTGCCTGTCCTGCAGCTGTCTGTTTTTTTCCCTTCTTTTTTTATTATTTTTAGTACGTTGAGGGTGCAGTCAGGGGGCCTAATCTTTTTATGTGTGGGGGGTGGTGGGGGGGAAGGGGGAAACTGCTTTTCGAGTCCCTACCTGGCCGGAGGGGTTGCCTTCCTCCGAGCAGCGCCTTCGACCTGTCCTTGCGGCCTACCAGCGGGTCCTGGAGCGACGTTTCCCTGAGGGGACCTGGCCAGAACATCGGCTTTGGCGGCGGTGCAGCGCTGGAGCGCTGTCGTGGATCGGGCGATGCCTTTCCTGGGTCGCCGCGCTGGAACTCCAGTATGCTGGGACCGTCGATGAGAACATCGTGGAGCCGCGGTTCTGTGGAGCGGCCCAGCTGCGACGCTGAACGGTACATCCCGGAGCCTGGGATCTCTCGCTGAGATCGCCAGTGTGTGGGGCTCCGTCCGGCGCGGTCTGTTGGCTTGGAAGCCGCGGTCTCCGGTGGGAAGACGGCCGTTCATGGCACCCCAAGCTGCTGGGGGTTCTCCCGACGCCGGAGCACCATCACCCGGCGAGAAGATCGGGCGCCGTGGCGGCGACTGTGGAGGCCTCAATAGGCCCAACTCTAGGTGGACAAGAGGATGGGGACTGGACTTTGTGCCTTCCCCCACAGTGGGGACCACTGCGGGGGGATGTTTTGGTGTGGAACTTCTTTTTGAATACTATGTTGTATTTTTATTAGTGTGCTGCAAGGACATCTGAATTTCCCCTGAATAAGGGGATTAATAAAGTAATCTAATCTAAACCCCACATCACCTCATTTCACTCCTGCCGTCGGGAAGAAGGTACGGGAGCCTGAAATCCGTGACGACCAGATTCAAGAACAGCTTCTTCCCAACAAAGGGTCGGCACTGTGAGGCAGCGGTGGAGTTGCTGGCTTGCAGCGGGCAGAGACCCCGACTCACTCCTGACTACAGGCTATTGTCTGTGCGGAGTGTGCACGTTATTCCCCGTGACCTGCGTGGGTTTTCCCCAGGTGTGACGGTTTCCTCCTACACTCCAAAGACGTCCAGGCCTGTCAGTCTGGTAACAATTGCAAATTGTTCCTAGTTTGTAAGGATAGCGTCAGTGGACGGGGACCGGACCTAGTGGGCCGAATGGTCTTTTTCCAAGCTGTAGCCTTAAACTAAACAAAACTAAAAACACAGATTCACCACCTTGCAGATGCTGGAATTTTGAGTGAAAATCAAGGTACTGATTTGTACCCTTGAAACTCAGCGGGTCAGGCAGCATCTGTAGAGGACATGGACGGGCGACGTTTCGTGTCCAGACCCTTAGACTTAAGAGCATGCACAATTGTTTGTGAGTCTGAGATGAACCTTGCATAGTCTGCAGACAGGAAGGAAGGGTTGTACCAACATTACTGTTACCAAGCCAAGTTCTGATAATAGGAAGTGATTGTGGAAGAAACTAGAATAACATCCTTTGAAATAAATCGTCTGCTGATCTTGTGAAGCGGCCAACTTTAAAAATGCTTACACAAGGAACTGCAGATGCCGGCTCACAACAAAAGACGCAAAGTGCTGGAGTAACTCAGCAGGTCAGGCAGCATCACTAGAGAACATGGATAGGTGACATTTCGGGTCAGGACCCTTCGTCAAGGAAAATACTCAGTTGGAATTATTAAAAGTCAAAATCTTTTTCAGCCAGAGCAGAAATGTAAATATTAGAATCCATAGCTTTGTGGTGAGAGGGTGAAAGGCACAGAGCAAGGTTTTTTTAACAAAGGGCAGTAGGTATCTGGAATGTGTTGCTGGGGGTTATTTAGTTTAGTTTAGTTTAGAGATACAGCGCGGAAACAGGCCCTTCAGCCCACCGAGACCGCGCCGACCAGCGATCCCCGCACACTAACACCATCCTACACACACGAGGGACAATTTACAATTATACCAAGCCGATTAACCTGCAGAGCTGTACGTCTTTGGAGTGTGGGAAGGAACCGGAAATCTCCGACAAAACCCACGTTGGCCACGGGGAGAAGGTACAAACTGCGTACAGACAGCGGCCACAGTCAGGATTGAATCGGGTCTCCGGCGCTGTGAGGCAGCAACTCTACCGCTGCACCGCCGTGCGGGTGGTGGTGGAAGCAGATGTGATAGCGTTGTGTAAGAGGCTTTCAGATAAGCACATGGATTTGTAGGGAATGGGGGCAAACTACAGCTGGGGCGATGGCTGCTCCGCCGGCAGCGATAGCTCTGGGGATGAAGCTGTTCCTGAGTCTGGAGGTGCAGGCGTAGAAGGCCTTGTAACGTCTGCCGGAAGGTAGAAGTTCGAACAGACTATTGCAAGGGTGTGAGGAGTCTTTGTGGATGCTGACGGCCTTCCTGAGGCACCGTGTGAAAGCCATAGTGTGGATGTGGGAAGGATGTTTCCACTGGTGGGAGAGTCTAGGACCAGAGGTCATAGCCTCAGAATTAAAGGACGCTCTTTTAGAGGAACTTCTTTAGTCAGAGGGTAGTTAATCTGTGGAACTCATCGCCACAGAGGGCTGTGGAGGACAAGTCAGTGGATTTTTTTAAGGCAGAGATAGACAAATTCTTGATTAGAATGGGTGTCAAGGGTTACGGGTAGAAAATGGGATTAGGAGGCAGAGATCAGCCATGATTGAATGGCGGGGTAGTCTCGCTGGGCCGAATGGCCTAATTCTACTCCTATAACTTGTGAGCTTGTAATAACAAGACATTTACATGTCAAGAGACAGTGTTTTATTTCTGTAAACACTGGCAATGCCCAGCCGGTCAGATAGCATTCAGGAAAGAGGATGTAGTCATTGTTTCAGGTTGTTGACCCATTCCAGCCAAGCTGGATAAAACACTGCTGATAAAAGGTCATCAACCTTCACCATCATCAGTCGTCACTGAAGTTTATTTTGACTTTAGTTTATTGTCACGTGTACCGAGCTACTGCAGTTGTACAGGGTCTTGGTGAGGCCACACCTGGAGTATTGCGTACAGTTTTGGTCTCCTAATCTGAGGAAGGACATTCTTGCCATAGAGGGAGTACAGAGAAGGTTCACCAGACTGATTCCTGGGATGGCAGGACTTTCATATGAAGAAAGGCTGGATAGACTCGGCTTGTACTCGCTAGAATTTAGAAGATTGAGGGGGGATCTTATAGAAACTTCCAAAATTCTTAAGGGGTTGGACAGGCTAGATGCAGGAAGATTGTTCCCGATGTTGGGGGAGTCCAGAACAAGGGGTCACAGTTTAAGGATAAAGGGGAAATCTTTTAGGACTGAGATGAGAAAAACATTTTTTACACAGAGTGGTGAATCTCTGGAATTCTATGCCACAGAATGTAGTTGAGGCCAGTTCATTGGCTATATTTAAGAGGGAGTTAGATGTGGCCCCTGTGGCTAAAGGGATCAGGGGATATGGAGAAAAAGCAGGTACAGGATACTGAGTTGGATGATCATATTGAATGGCGGTGCAGGCTCGAAGGGCCGAATGGCCTACTCCTGCACCTATTTTCTATGTTTCTAAAAGCTTTTGTTGCGTGCTAACCAGTCAGCAGAATGACAATACATGATTACAATCATGCCATTTACAGTGTATAGATACATGTTTTGGTCTCCTAATTTGAGGAAGGACATCCTTGTGATTGAGGCAGTGCAGCGTAGGTTCACGAGATTGATCCCTGGGATGGCGGGACTGTCATATGAGGAAAGGAAAAGACTGGGCTTGTATTCACTGGAGTTTAGAAGGATGAGGGGGAATCTTATAGAAACATATAACATTATAAAAGGACTGGACAGGCTAGATGCAGGAAAAATGTTCCCAATGTTGGGTGAGTCCAGAACCAGGGGCCACAGTCTATGAATAAAGGGGAGGCCATTTAGGACTGAGGTGAGAAAACACTTTTTCACACAGAGAGTTGTGAAATTGTGGAATTCCCTGCCACAGAGGGCAGTGGAGGCCAAATCACTGGATGGATTTAAGAGAGAGTTAGATAGAGCTCTAGGGACTAGTGGAATCAAGGGATATGGGGAGAAGGCAGGCACGGGTTATTAATAGGGGACGATCAGCCATGATCACAATGAATGGCGGTGCTGGTTCGAAGGGCCGAATGGCCTCCTTCACCTATTTTCTATGTTTCTATGATAAGGGAGTAACGTTTATGGGCCTGTTCCACGTGCCACTTTTTTTCGCCGATGGCCGGCATCATTGATGGACGTATCAGGTCACTGAAAAAGTCGCGGGTTGATGCGTCGTTGACGCGGCGTGACGACGTATTGACGCGCGGTGTTTCCTCAAGTGTCGCAACATTTTTTTTGTCGCCGCTGGATTATGAAATGTTCAAAATCTTTTCGGTGATCCTGATACGTTGGTCATTGACGCCGGCAGTCGCCGAAAAAAATCGCCAAGTTGGACAGGCCCTTTAGTCCATGGTTAACATAGAAACATAGAAAATAGTTGCAGGAGGAGGCCATTCAGCCCTTCGAGCCAGCACCGCCATTCATTGTGATCATGGCTGATCGTCCCCAATCAATAACCCGTGCCAGCCTTCTCCCCATATCCCTTGACTCCACTAGCCCCTAGAGCTCTATCTAACTCTCTCTTAAATCCATCCAGTGACTTGGCCTCCACTGCCCTCTGAGGCAGGGAATTCCACAAATTCACAGCTCTCTGGGTGAACAAGTTTTTTCCCACCTCAGTCTTAAATGACCTCCCCTTTATTCTAAGACTGTGGCCCCTGGTCCTGGACTCGCCCAACGTTGGGAACATTTTTCCTGCATCTAGCTTGTCCAGTCCTTTTAAGGCAGCAAAGTCCAATCAATGATAGTCCGAGGGTCAACACTGAGGTAGATAGTAGTTCAGCACTGATGAAGGGTCCCGACATGAATGGTCACCCATCCGTTTTCTCCAGGGATGCTGCCTGACCCGCCTCGTTACTTCAGCATTCTGTGTCTATCTTGCATGCCTCTTTATATAAAGTATAGAGTCAAGGAAATCATATTTATTAGTAGTACAGTATTAGCCAATTTGATTCAAGTCGGTTTTACCATCACTGCAATACAGCAGTGCTTGTTCATTTATACCCGTCCCAAAAGTAGTTAAAGATCGAGAAACGAGGTTAAAACTTTGGAAAAAGAAAAACAGACACCAAAAGCTGGAGTAACTCAGCGGGTCAGGCGGCATCTCTAGAGAGAAGGAATGGGTGATATTTCAGGTCGGGACCCGTCTTCAGACTAAGATTCAGTGGAAACGGAAATAAAAGTACGAGTTCAAGTACCAGAGAGTTCAAGAGAGTTTATTGTCATGTGTCCCTGATAGGACAATGAAATTCTTGCTTTGCTTCAGCACAACAGAACATAGTAGGCATGACTACAAAACAGATCAGTGTGTCCATATACCATTCTATAAATATATACACACATGAATAAATAAACTGATAAAGTGCAAATAAACAGATTATTGGCTATTAATGTTCAGTGTTATGTCCGAGCCGAGTTTAATAGCCTGATGGCTGTGGGGAAGTAGCTATTCCTGAACCTGGTCGTTGCAGTCTTCAGGCTCCTGTACATTCTACCTGAAGGTAGCGGGGAGATGAGTGTGTGGCCAGGATGGTGTGGGTCCTTTGATGATGCTGCCAGCCTTTTTGAGGCAGCGACTGTGATAGATCCCCTCAATGGACGGGAGGTCAGAGCTAATGCTGGACCGGGCAGAGCGATTTAAAAAAGTAATGACGGTCAAGGAAAGATGGAGCCCACAATGGTCCATTGTTGGCTGTGGGGTAGGTGCTAACAAGTTACAAAGAATGAAACTCAACAGGATGACAGTGAAGCTAATAGATACTTGAAGGTAGACACAAAATGCTGGAGTAACTCAGCGGGACAGGCAGCATCTCTGGAGAGAAGGAATGGGTGACGTTTTGCGTCGAGACCCCCACTTGAAGGTACTTGAAGGAACAGCAACTCATATTTCAAGTAACCCTTGCGTTCCCTCTCTCTCCGTCCCTCCCCCACCCTAGTTTTCCGACTTGTTTCACTGTCCTGATTAATTTACTGTTTATCTGCCTCGTTGTCACCTTCCCCTCAGCCAACAATGAACCATTCTACAATTCCTTATCAGCATCTGCTCTGATCTGTCGTTTTCACATCATACCCTTCCATATCTCTGTGTCTCCCTCTCCCCTGACTCTCAGACTGAAGAAGGGTCTCGGCCGGAAACGTCACCCATTCCTTTTCTCCGGATTCTTGATTAGTTCGGGTGTCAGGGGTTACCAGGCGAAGGCAGGAGAATGTGGTTGAGAGGGAAAGATAGAACAGCCATCATTGAATGGCGGAGTAGACTTGATGGGCCGAATGGCCTAATTCTGCTCCTAGATCTGAGAACAAATGAACGAAAGACATGCAAAAAAGTAACGATGATCAAGGCGATATCGAGTTATGTAGGAAGTTAACGAGTTATATAGACAATGAAACTCAACAGGATGACAGTGAAACTAGTATAACCATCAGGGAGAGAGATAAGGAGAGAGGGAGATGGAGAGGGAGAGAGAGATATGGAGAGGGAGAGAGATATGGAGAGGGAGAGAGAGAGATGGAGAGGGAGAGATGGAGAGGGGGAGAGAGAGAGACGGAGAGGGAGAGAGAGAGATGGAGAGGGAGAGAGAGATGGAGAGGGAGAGAGAGAGATGGAGAGGGAGAGATGGAGAGGGGGAGAGAGAGAGACGGAGAGGGAGAGAGAGAGATGGAGAGGGAGAGAGAGATGGAGAGGGAGAGAGAGAGATGGAGAGGGAGAGAGAGAGATGGAGAGGGAGAGATATGGAGAGGGAGAGAGAGAGATGGAGAGGGAGAGAGAGATGGAGAGGGGGAGAGAGAGATGGAGAGGGAGAGAGAGATGGAGAGGGGGAGAGAGAGATGGAGAGTGAGAGAGAGATGGAGAGTGAGAGAGAGATATAGAGGGGGAGAGAGAGATGGAGAGGGAGAGAGAGAGAGAGAGAGAGAGAGAGAGAGATGGAGAGGGAGACGGAGAGGGAGAGAGAGACAGAGAGGGAGAGAGAGATGGAGAGGGAGAGAGAGACAGAGAGGGACGGAGAGGGAGAGAGAGAGAGAGGGAGACGGAGAGGGAGAAAGAGACAGAGAGGGAGAGGGAGACAGAGAGAGATGGAGAGGGAGAAGGAGAGGGAGAGAGAGACAGAGAGGGAGAGAGAGATGGAGGGAGAAGGAGAGGGAGAGAGAGACAGAGAGGGAGAAGGAGATGGAGAGGGAGAAGGAGACGGAGAGGGAGAAGGAGACGGAGAGGGAGAGAGAGATGGAGAGGGAGGAGACGGAGAGGGAGAGAGAGACAGAGAGGGAGAGAGAGATGGAGAGGGAGAAGGAGAGGGAGAGAGAGAGACAGAGAGGGGGAAGGAGATGGAGAGGGAGAAGGAGACGGAGAGGGAGACAGAGAGGGAGAGAGAGATGGAGAGGGAGGAGACGGAGAGGGAGAGAGAGACAGAGAGGGAGAGAGAGATGGAGAGGGAGAGAAACAGAGAGGGAGATGGAGAGAGAGACCGAGAGGGAGTGCAAGTAAGTTTGGGCTGAAGGTGGATGGAGGTCTCAGTGCGAGCTGAGGTTTGGTGGCGGGTGGGGTTGAAGGACACACAGAGGGTGGTGGTGGGTGTATGGAACAAGCTGCCAGAGGAGGCAAGGCACCATCGCAACGTTTAAGAAACATTTAGACAGGTACATGGATGGGACCCTCTTAGAGGTGATATGGGCCAAACGCGGGCAGGTGGGACCCGCGTAGCTGGGGCATTTCGGTCGGTGTGGGCAAGTTGGGGCTGAAGGGCCTGTTTCCACACTTTATCACTAAAACGATTGATCGTGAAATGTTGTGAACTTCGACTGCAATATTGTGGTAGATTGGGGGGGGGGGGGGGGCAAGTTGGGGCTGAAGGGCCAGGTTTCCACGCCGTATCACTCTGTAACAGGGGGATAACAGCTCGCCTGGCTGTCTGTCCGGTGGGGACTGTCATTCAAGGGCTGGTTACAATGCAGCCGCTGTAACCCATCTGGCGCTGCTGTTCCTTCCTCCTGCACTCGTCTTTCTTTGCTTCACTTCTCCCTTCGCCCTTCCCTTGCCTTAAAACATCTCATTCGGTCGCTCAGCCTGGCTGGCTTGCGCTGCCTGGAAAGGATGCCGTGATAAGCAGCGAGCCACTGCACCCATCCATCCATCCATCTATCTATCTAGCTATCTTCCTTCTACCTTCTCGCTCTCTCCCCCAAACAAAATTATATATATATATATATATATATATATTGCAAAGCTCCAGAGAGCTTATGTGCACG
>CM075977.1:219709318-219729612 GCA_038087875.1 Malacoraja senta | reverse complement strand
AGGGGAAAAGATTTAATAGGAATCTGAGGGTAACCTTCTCACAAAGGGTGATGGGTGTATGGAACAAGTTGCCAGAGGAGGTAGTTTAGATTAGATTAGATTCCTTTATTTGTCATTCAGACCTTTCGGTCTGAATGAAATTTCGTTGCATGCAGTCATACATATAATAATAAATAACAAAACACACAATAAACACAAATTAACATCCACCACAGTGAGTTCACCAGGCACCTCCTCACTGTGATGGAGGCAAAAGTCTTAAAGTCTCCGTCTCTTCCCTCTTTGTTCTCCCTCTGCGCTGAGGCGATCCAGGCTTCTGATGTTGTCACCCCGCCGGGTGATGGTAAGTCAGTCCCACGGCTGAATCCGTGCCCGCGACGGGCCGGTTCAAACTCCGTGGTGGTCGAAGCTGCCGCCCTCCAGTCCAGCGGACGCAGCTGTAGTTGCGGGAGCTCCGGACTGAGGCTGGTACTATCCCGCCGTTAAGAAACAGTTAGGCAAGAGGCGGGGGAAGGGGGATGGGTCACTTGACACAGACAATCCTTGAGGCACGGGCAGACGGTGGGGGGGTCATAAGAGCACTATTTTACTTTGCTCCCTTCTCGAACAGGAGTAATATTTGCAATTTTCCAATCGTCCGGAACCACCCCTGACCCTAGTGATTCTTGAAAGATAGCCACCAATGCCTCCACAGTCTCTAAAGCCACCTCTTTCAGAAGCCTGGGGTGCAGTCCATCCGGTCCAGGTGAGTTAACCACCTTCAGACCTTTCGTATTCCCACATTCCCCCTGGTTTTATTTCCGCGCTCACTTGGGTTTAACGACGTGGAATTTGGGGATTAAATGTGAGCCGTTCATTCAGCTCCGACCTGTTGTCCACCGGGTTTCTGCCCCACAGCCCCTGAGCCCCGCTCCTGACGCCGGTCCCGGGACCCGACCCTTTTACACACCCGGAGCAGATTCTCAGCCAGTTTTCATCCCGAGTCCAGAAGAAAGGAAAAGTTTCCCCGTGAATTTATTCCCAGTGAAGGTGTGGAGATGGGACTTGGTGTCCGCGTCGTAAAATGAAACTGTCCCGGACTCGTAACTGAGATAAACTCCCACCCTACCGGGGATGGGACGGGCGGGGAGAGGGGATTGGGGGAGGTGAAGGCTTCAAACTCATCATCCCACCGCCAGATGCTCCAGACTCCAGTCTCCGGGGTCAGTATGACCTCTCCCTTCCTCTCCACAGACTCTGCGGCGACTCCCAGACACCAGACCCGACTCCCCGCCACCTCCACCTCCCAGTAATGTCTCCCCCATGTGAATCCCTCTGATCCCACCACACGCGGACTGTCTTTTAACATGAATATTAACTGGAAGGCAGTGAGACTGCTCCGGGTCCGGGTCCATCTCACCCTCTTCCGATCCTCAGACAACCTTGAGCCACGGATGCGCTGTTTCCACATCCAAGGTGACGGAGTCTGGGGGGAGAAGCAGAGAATCAGAATCCCCGGAGTTCGGGGGGAGACTCGGGCAGTGCGGCCCCGGGACAGGGGGAGAAGCCGCTCGGGCACAGGCGGGCGGCCAACCGAGAGATTTCCCGGGTTACACCCCAGGTCCGCCGGGTGGACGCGAGAAACTATTCCCAACGTGGCGGAGTTGCAATTGTGCAGAGGTGAGACAAGAAGATGGGGACAGCGAGATGTGGATACAGCTTCAGGTGGAGGAAAAGGAGCCGTAGGATGAAGCGGACTGGAATAGGGAGGAAAGGAGGGGACTGCTTGGGAGTGGAAGTGTGGGAAGAGGAGTTACAGTTTCGTTTAATGTCGCATGTAGTGAGGTACAGTGAAAATCTTTATTTGAGTGCTCACCAGTCAGTAGAAAGACAATACATGATTACAATCCAGCCAGTTGCTGTGTGCAGATACATGATAAGGCAATAATGTTTAGTGCAAGATAAAGCCTGCACGGTGCGATCAAGGATAGTCCGATGGTTTAAGAAGGAACTGCAGATGCTGGAACAATCGAAGGTAGACAAAAATGATGGGGAAACTCAGCAGGTGAGGCAGCATCTATGGAGCGAAGGAATGGGTGACGTTTCGGGTCGGGTGTGAAGAGGGGTCTCGATCCGAAATGTCACCCATTCCTTCGCTCCATAGATGCCGCCTCACCCCTCTGAGTTTCTCCAACATTTTTGTCTACCTAAGGATAGTCCG
Source organism: Malacoraja senta (assembly GCA_038087875.1). NCBI lineage: Eukaryota > Metazoa > Chordata > Chondrichthyes > Rajiformes > Rajidae > Malacoraja > Malacoraja senta. The sequence continues at coordinate 219,727,412 of CM075977.1, read as the reverse complement.
AGGGTCACCAAAGTGCTAGATAGTAGTTCAGCACCGCTCGCTGGTTGGGGTAGGATGACTCACTCGCCTGATAACAGCTGGGAAGAAACTGTCTGAATCTGGAGGTGTGCATTTTCACACTTCTGTGCCTTTTGCCTGATGGGAGCGGGAGAAGAGGGAGTGGCCGGGGTGCGACTCGTCCTTGATTATGCTGCTGGCCTTGCCGAGGCAGCGAGAGGTATTCGTGGAGTCAACAGCAGGAGTGTAGCGATTGCGGGTGAGCAGGGAGGAGAATCAGTAACGGGAATGATGGACTGCGCTTAATGCGAATTGGCATGAAGAACGCACGCAACTCCACCAACATCGAACAGCATGGACAACACGTTGAACATAATTTAGATCCCAGCATGGTACGAGATACACTCGACTGCTTGTCTTTGAGCTGAATCTAGAAATGGAGAATCTGCTTCCTAAGGTTTACGGGGACAAGCAAGACCAGTTAGAGAATACAATTTACTGATTTGCTTTCCCCACACATATTCTGTTGTTGGACTGCCTGCAGCGTGTACAACTCAACGCCCGAGTGTTCACTTAGGTAACATCGTTCGTCCAGCATTCCATCTGATGTTTGTACTGCGGTTGTGTTCAGGGAACTGACATCTCCAGCGGTATGAATATTAACTTCTCTAACTCCAAGTAACCCTTGCTCTCCCTCTCTCTATCCCTCCCCCATCCTAGTTCTCCGACCAGTCTGACTTGTCATCCCGAATCATTTTACATCGTATGATTCGCTGTCACCCTCCCCGAACGAACATTGTTCTATTCTACATTTCCACTGATATCCGTCCCCTTTAAGGTTTTCACACTTTACCCTCTCATATCTCGCTTCTCTCCCCCCTGACTCTCAATCTGAAGAAGGGTTTCGACCCGAAATGTCACCAATACCTTCTATCCTGTGATGCTGCCTGTCCCGCTGAGTTACTCCAGCATTTTGTGTCTATCTCCAGCTACCTGTTTGCAAGTTTGCTTCCTCGCTGATGAGCCTAGTGCTGAGATTTCCCTTAAACCCCCCTTCCATACTCTATGGACATTAACAGATCTCCGATGAAGTGTGCAAGGCTGTGTAAGCTTGGATGTTCTCGGGGCCTGCTCTGCATATCCTTCCTTAAAAAAAGACTTGTTGAAACATGTGAAGCTAGGAAATATCTGCGTCAGTTTTCAGAGAATGTGTCTTAGAAACGTCGAAAATAGGTGCAGGAGTAGGCCATTCGGCCCTTCGAGCCAGCACCGCCATTCAATATGATCATGGCTGATCATCCAACTCAGTATCCTGTACCTGCCTTCTCTCCATACCCCCTGATCCCTTTAGCCACAAGAGCCACATCTAACTCCCTCTTAAATATAGCCAATGAACTGGCCTCAACTACCTTCTGTGGCAGAGAATTCCACAGATTCCCCACACTCTGCGTAAAAAATGATTTTCTCATGTCGGTCCTAAAAGACTTCCCCCTTATCCTTAAACTGTGACCCCTTGTTCTGGACTTCCCCACATCGGGAACAATCTTCCTGCATCTAGCCTGTCCAACCCCTTAAGAATTTTGTAAGTTTCTATAAGATCCCCCCTCAATCTTCTAAATTCTAGCGAGTGCAAGCCGAGTCTGTCCAGTCTTTCTTCATATGAAAGTCCTGACATCCCAGGAATCAGTCTGGTGAACCTTCTCTGTACTCCCTCTATGGCAAGAATGTCTTTCCTCAGATCAGGAGACCAAAAATGTACACAATATTCCAGGTGTGGTCTCACCAAGACCCTGTACAACTGCAGTAGAACCTCCCTGCTCCTATACTCAAATCCTTTTGCTATGAATGCTAACATACCATTCGCTTTCCTCGATTGCCTGCTGCACCTGCATGCCTACTTTCATGTCTGAAGAAGGGTTTTGGCCCGAAACGTTACCTATTTCCTTCGCTCCATAGATGCTGCTGCACCCGCTGAGTTTCTCCAGCATTTTTGTGTACCTGCCTACTTTCAATGACTGGTGTACCATGACACCCATGTCTTGTTGCATCTCCCCTTTTCCTAATCGGCCACCATTCAGATAATAGTCTACTTTCCTGTTCTTGCCACCAAAGTGGATAACCTCACATTTATCCACATTATACTGCATATGCCATGCATTTGCCCACTCACCCAGCCTATCCAAGTCACCTTGCAGCCTCCTAGCATCCTCCTCACAGCTAACACTGCCCCCCCAGCTTCGTGTCATCCGCAAACTTGGAGATGTTGCATTCAATTCCCTTGTCCAAATCATTAATATATATTGTAAATAGCTGGGGTCCCAGCACTGAGCCTTGCGGTACCCCACTAGTCACTGCCTGCCATTCTGAAAAGGACCCATTTACTCCTACTCTTTGCTTCCTGTCTGCCAGCCAGTTCTCTATCCACATCAATACTGAACCCCCAATACCATGTGCTTTAAGTTTATTGTCATGTGTCCCTGATTGGTTTGCATACTAATCTCTTATGTGGGACCTTGTCGAAAGCCTTCTGAAAGTCCATATCATCTTTGTTCATCTCGGGCTCTGGGAGTGATTCCCTAGAGCCGGAGGGAGACTCCGTGGGGATCTGGGATCTGTTGCCGCAGGATTTCCGCTTCTGACTTCATGCCCAGTGTCTGGAGAGACCCGGCCGAGCGTAGGAAACGTTGGGGAAAACATTGCAATGAATAACGTTTAGCACATCAGGACCACTGTGTTCATTAACCCGCCCCAACCTGCCAACAAGGGAGGTGCTGTGTTAGTCTGGCGCGCTGATCTCTACAAGTTTGAGGCCGCGCGCCAACTCTCAGACACCTCCTCCTACTTATGCCTGGACCATGACCCACAGACGAGCACCAGGCCACTATCTCTAACACTATCACTGGCTTCATCACTTGCCATATAACCATTACAGCACGGAAACAGGCCATCTCGGCCCTTCAAGTCCGTGCCGAACACTTTTCTTTTCCTTCTTCTTACTTCCCCCTAGTCCCATCTACCTGCACTCAGACCATATCCCTCCATTCCTCTCCCGTCCATATACCCATCCAATCTATTTTTAAAGGATAAAATCGAACCTGCCTCCACCACTTCCACTGGAAGCTCATTCCACACAGCTACCACTCTGAGTAAAGAAGTTCCCCCTAATGTTACCCCTAAACATCTGTCCCTTAATTCTCAAGTCATGTCCCCTTGTTTGAATCTTCCCTACTCTCAATGGGAAAAGCTTATCCACGTCAAGCCGCCCTCCCAAGCTCCAACCTCATCGTTCCCCAGCCCCGCACGGCCCGATTTTACCTTCTCCCCAAAATCCACAAACCTGACTGTCCTGGCAGACCCATTGTCTCTGCCTGTTCGTACCCCACCGAACTTATTTCCACATACCTCGACTCCATCCTATCCCACCTGGTTAAATCCCTCCCGACCTATGTTCAAGACTCCTCACACACTCTTCGTCTCCTCCATGACTTCCGTTTTCTAGGCCCCCATTCCCTCTTCTTCACCATGGAAGTCCAGTCACTCAACACCTCCATCACCCACCAGGAGGGTCTTAAAGCCCTCCGTTTCTTAACCGACCGCAGACCCAACCAAGCCCCGTCCACTGATACTCTCCTCCGCCTAGCGGAGCTGGGTCCTTACCCTCAACAGCTTTTTGTTTGACTCCTCCCATTTCCTCAAAATCCAAGACACGCGCATGGGCCCTAGCTATGCCTGCCTCTTTGTTGGGTATGTCAAACAATCCTTGTTCGAGGCGTACCGTGGCCCTATCCCCGAACTCTACCTCCGCTACATCGACGACTGCATTGGTGCTACCTCCTGCACCTATGCAGAACTCACTGACTTCATCCATTTCACCACTAACTTCCATCCGGCACTCAAATACACCTGGACCATTTCCGACATCTCCCTACCGTTTCTAGACCTCACTATCTCCATCGCAGGTGACAGACTTCTGACCGACATCTACTACAAACCCACTGACTCCCATGGCTATCTGGACTACACTTCTTCCCACCCTGCTTCCTGTAAGGACTCCACCCCCTACTCCCAATTCCTCCATCTTCGTCGCATCTGCACCCAGGATGAGGTATTCTAAACCAGGCCATCGGAGATGTCCTCATTCTTTAGGGAACGGGAGTTCCCCTCTTCTACTATAGATGAGGCTCTCACCAGGGTCTCTTCTATACCCTGTAACTCTGTTCTCACTCCCCCCCCCATCATAACAAGGGCAGTCCCCCTTGTCCTCACCTTCCATCCTACCAACATACAACATATAATCCTCCATCATTTTCGCCACCTCCAACGGGAGCCCACCATTTGCCACATCTTCCCATCTCCTCCCCTCACGGCTTTCCGCAGAGACCGCTCCCTCCGTAACTCCCTGGTTAATTCGTCCCTTCCCACCCAAACCACCCCCTCTCCTGGCACTTTCCCTTACAACCGCAGAAAAGGCTACACTTGTCACTTTACCTCCCACCTTGACTCCATCCAAGGACCCAAGCTGTCTTTCCAGGTGCGGCAGAGGTTCACCTGCACCTCCTCCAACCTCAGCTATTGCATCCACTGCTCTAGGTGTCAGCTGCCCTACATCGGTGAGACCAAGCGCAGGCTTGGCGATCACTTCGCCCAACACCTCCACTCAGTTCGCAATAACCAACCTGATCTCCCGGTGGCTCAGCACTTCAACTCCCCCTCCCATTCCAATTCCGACCTTTCTGTCCTGGGCCTCCTCCATGGCCAGAGTGAGTCCCACCACAAATTGGAGGAGCAGCACCTCATATTTCGCTTGGATAGTTTACACCCCAGCGGTATGAACATTGACTTCTCCAATTTCAGGTAGTCCTTGCTTTCTCCTTTCCCCTCCCCTTCCCAGCTCTCCCACAGCCCACTGTCTCCGCCTCTTCCTTTCTTCTTCCCCCCACCCCCACATCAGTCTGAAGAAGTGAAGCGAGGGGGACACCCTGGTGGAGAAAGGAGGTAATTCACGCCTGGAACTAGAGTACGTTGAAGAGTCCCATCAGTCCAATATTAAATATACATGCAATAAATACTTGCAGATCAATAACAATTAATTACGTTTTACCTCTTGTAACGGAATCAATCGTTTGTCTCAACACCGTGTTCAACCAAAATGGGTGATCGAACTTTCCAACGTCCAGGGCACCGTCTGCTACTGACGGCGTCCGTTCTTCATCACTCGCCCTGTATTAATTAAACAGCTGGTTATGAGACGCATCAACGATTTCTGATTTACTTTTCAAAACAGTGCAGAGTGTCTCACCTCCTCTTCTGACGAGTTTCCTCCAGAAATAGAAAACATCAGAAAGATCAATTAATTTACACAGAGCGTCCACATCGTGACACCTACTCCAGCGCCTAATGTCTATTGTCTATTTCCCTCTCCCCTGACTCTCAGTCTGAAGAAGGGTCCCGGCCCGAAACATCACCCATTCCTTCTCTCCAGAGATGCTGCCTATCCCACTGGATTATTCCAGCATTTTGTGTCCACATTGGCTACTGAATTGGAATCTGATCAGGAAGATATATGGGGAATGCAATGGTAGGGATGGGGTGGAATTCATCAGGAGAGAATGTGCTGGGTGTCAAGTAGGAAGGGTTGGGGGGAAATTCTGCATTCATTTTGTGATTGTGCCCTTACACCAAATCAAAGTGTAAATATAGCCCCTTACCATCAGAAATATCAAACAATCCGTTTGATTCATCCGCTCCTGTAGCTTTAAGTTTCTTTTGAATAAAGTTTAACTCCTCTTGAATCGCTCGTAGATTATTCTCCATTGGATTTAGAACGGTCTCCTCTTCTTCCCGGAGTTCCTTGTGAAAGAGCCGCTCTTTCTCACTGAGATTCTGGCGCAGTTCAGCAAATACCGATGTGATGTAGGTCGACTGGTTCTGTGCCTGTTCCTGTCAAATGAAAGACGAAGATCAATAATATTGAGCATGAAATCTCAGACAATAGCACAAGATCAGAGAAGGGAAACTGGAAACCTTACCCGAACGCCAGAAATCTTCTGTTTCTGCTGCTGCTCCATTTCCTCCATCGCTGATTTATTTTTCTGTGAGAATCTCTAAGGATGTTTTAATCTGCTTCGATTGAGATTCAAATACAGTGAGTTAAATAATTAGACCAGACAGAACCATTGAACTGTAGACACGGAACTGCACATGAAAGACACAGACTGCTGGAGAACTTAGCGGGTCTGGAAGCGTGGAAAGCAATGAGGAGATCGGTCAAAGTCAGCATCGAATTATAAAGGGGAAATCATGCTTGAATAATGTCTAGGATTTTACTGAGGATGACATAAGTAGAATGGATAAAGGAGAACCAGTGAATGTGGTGTATCTGGACTTTCAAAAAGCCTTTGACAAGGTCCCACACAAGAGATTAGTGTGCAAAATTAGAGCACATGGTATTGGGGGCTATGGTGTTGACATGGATAGAGAACCGGTTGGCAGACGGGAAGCAAAGAGTAGAAATTAATGTTTAAGAAAGAACTGAAGGTACTGGAACAATCGAAGGCAAATATCAAATAATGCTGGAGAATCTCGGTGGGTGAGGCAGCAACTATGGAGAGAGGGAAAAGGCGACATTTCGGGTCTGAAGAAGGGTCTCGACCTGAAAATTCGTCTATTCCTTCTCTCCATAGATGCTGCCTCACCTGCTGAGTGTCTCCAGCATTTTCTGTCTACCTTCTGTTGGAATTACTGGTCCTTTTCAGAAAGGCAGGCAGTGACTAGTGGGGTGCCGCAAGGGTTGGTGCTGGGGCCCCAGTTATCTATATTACTAAAACTAAGATCTTAACCACTTTCTGACCCTGTTTCATGATTTCTGAAAGAGCGCCGTCATTTTCGGCCACCTCGCTCAGAATCTCCCTCCGCCGGATTGGACTGGAGGATTTTTCCCATCAATGAAAAATCAGAGAGTTATTCATGTATTAAAAAATGTCGCCATTCTCTCTGCTGCCCCCGCTTGCGGCAGGGGGAGGGACTATAAAACCCGGAAGTGTCGTGCCTCACACAGTCTCAGCGAGGTGGAGGAAGCGAGAGGGTCACAGCTCTCTGAGCTGCGAACAACACTGAACACAGTCGACGGTGAGTCCCCTCGATGTGGTTGTAAAGTGTTTGCCAAATTGTTTGTCTTGGCTTTTAAAACGTTTTCAGAAAATGTATTGATTGTAAAGTGTTTGCCAAATTGTCTTGGCTTTTAAAAAGATTTCAGAAAATGTAGTGGTTTTAAAGTGTTTGCAAAATTGTCTTGGCTTTTAAAAAGTTTTCAGAAAATGTATTGGTTGTAAAGTGTTTGCCAAATTGTCTCGGCTTTTAAAACGTTTTCAGAAAATGTAGTGGTTCTAATGTGTTTGCCAAATTGTGTTGGCTTTTAAAAAGTTTTCAGTAAATGTAGTGGTTCTAATGTGTTTGCCAAATTGTCTTGGCTTTTAAAAAGTTTTCAGAAAATGTATTGGTTTTAAAGTGTTTGCCAAATTGTCTTGGCTATTGGTTGTAAAGTGTTTGCCAAATAACCTTGGCTTTTAAAAAGTTTTCAGAAAATGCACTGGTTGTAAAGTGTTTGCCAAAGTGTCTTGGCTTTTAAAAAGTTTTCAGAAAATGTATTGGTTGTAAAGTATTTGCCAAATTGTCTTGGCTTTTAAAAAGTTTACAGAAAATGTAATGGTTGTAAAGTGTTTGCCAAATTGTCTTGGCTTTTTAAATGCTTGCAACAGTTTTCGGATGGATAAAGCGTGAATGAACATTTTATTAGACCTGGACTGTGTTTAATTGCAAAAATGTAGTGGTTTTAAAGTGTTTGCAAAATTGTCGGCTTTTAAAAAGTTTTCAGAAAATGTATTGGTTGTAAAGTGTTTGCCAAATTGTCTTGGCTTTTAAATCGTTTTCAGAAAATGTAGTGATTCTAATGTGTTTGGCAAATTGTCTTGGCTTTTAAAAAGTTTTCAGTAAATGTAGTGGTTCTAATGTGTTTGCCAAATTGTCTTGGCTTTCAAAAAGTTTTCAGAAAATGTATTGGTTGTAAAGTGTTTGCCAAATAACCTTGGGTTTTAAAAAGTTTTCAGAAAATGCATTGGTTGTAAAGTGTTTGCCAAATTGTCTTGGCTTTTAAAAAGTTTACAGAAAATGTATTGGTTGTAAAGTGTTTGCCAAATTGTCTTGGCTTTTTAAATGCTTGCAACAGTTTTCGGATGGATAAAGCGTGAATAAACATTTTATTAGATCAGGACTGTTTAATTGCAAAATTGGCGCTTCTTCCGTGACTTCCGCTTAGTGGCAAGATGGCACTGATGACGTCATTTCCGGTTAGCAGCAAGATGGCGCTGAGTGCGTCATTTTTGGTTCGTGGCAAGATGGCGCTGGCAGCAGAAGTCACAGTGAAGACGTCATTGAATAATTCAAAAGAGCTGACTGCTCTCTCTATGGTGAGTGTGTTTGTTGGACGTTATTTAAAGCACGTTTTTGCTTCAGCAGCAGCAGCCAGGAGGCTTGAAACGTTTGAATCATTCGGTTTACACACTGTATGTTTACCACGTTCTGAAGTTACTTGGCATTTTAGTATTGGTTGTGAGTGTGTGTGAGTGAGTCTGTGTGTGAGTCTGTATGTGTGTGTGTGTGTTTGCAGAAAATGTATTGGTTGTAAAGTGTTTGCCAAATTGTCTTGGCTTTTAAAAAGTAATCAGAAAATGTAGTGGTTGTAAAGTGTTTGACAAATTACCTTTTAAAAAGTTTTCAGAAAATGTAGTGGTTGTAATGTGTTTGCCAAATTGTTTTGGCTTTTTATAAAGTTTTCAGAAAATGTAGTGGTTGTAAAGTGTTTGCCAAATTGTGTTGGCTTTTAAAAAAATGTCAGAAAATGTATTGGTTGTAAAATGTTTGCCAAATTGTCTTGGCTTTTAAAAAGTTTTCAGAAAATGTATTGGTTCTAAAGTGTTTGCCAAAATGTCTTGGCTTTTGAAAAGTTTTCAGAAAATGTATTGGTTGTAAAGTATTTGTCAAATTGTCTTGGCTTTTAAAAAGATTTCAGAAAATGTAGTGGTTTTAAAGTGTTTGCCAAATTGTCTTGGCTTTTTAAATGCTTGCAACAGTTTTCGGATGGATAAAGCGTGCATAAACATTTTATTAGATCAGGACTGTGTTTAATTGCAAAATTGGCGCATCTTCCGTGACTTAGTGGCAAGATGGCACTGATGACGTCATTTCCGGTTAGCGGCAAGATGGCGCTGAGTGCGTCATTTTTGGTTCGTGGCAAGATGGCACTGGCAGCAGAAGTCACAGTGAAGATGTCATTGAATAATTCAAAGGAGCTGACTTCTCTCTCGATGGTGAGTGTGTTTGTTGGACGTTATTTAAAGCACGTTTTTGCTTCAGCAGCAGCAGCCAGGAGGCTTGAAACGTTTGAATCATTCGGTTTACACACTGTGTGTTTACCACGTTCTGAAGTTACTTGGCATTTTAGTATTGGTTGTGAGTGTGTGTGACTGAGTCTGTGTGTGAGTCTGTATGTGTGTGTGTTTGCTGAAAATGTATTGGTTGTAAAGTGTTTGCCAAATTGTCTTGGCTTTTAAAAAGTATTCAGAAAATGTAGTGGTTGTAAAGTGTTTGCCAAATTACCTTTTAAATAGTTTTCAGAAATTGTAGTGGTTGTAATGTGTTTGCCAAATTGTCTTGGCTTTTTATAAAGTTTTCAGAAAATGTATTGGTTGTAAAGTGTTTGCCAAAATGTCTTGGCTTTTGAAAAGTTTTCAGAAAATGTATTGGTTGTAAATTGTTTGCCAAATTGTCTTGGCTTTTGAAAAGTTTTCAGAAAATGTATTGGTTGTAAAGTGTTTGGCAAATTGTGTTGGCTTTTAAAAAGTTCAGAAAATGTATTGGTTGTAAAGTGTTTGCCAAATTGTCTTGGCTTTTGCAAAGTTTTCAGAAAATGTATTGGTTGTAAAGTATTTGCCAAAATGTCTTGGCTTTTGAAAAGTTTTCAGAAAATGTATTGGTTGTAAAGTGTTTGGCAAATTGTGTTGGCTTTTAAAAAGTTTTCAGAAAATGTATTGGTTGTAAAGTGTTTGCCATATTGTCTTGGCTTTTAAAATGCTTGCAACAGTTTTCGAATGGATAAAGCATGAATAAACATTTTATTAGAACAGGACTGTGTTTAATTGCAAAATTGGCGCTCATTCCGTGACTTCCGCTTAGTGCCAAGATGGCGCCGAAGACGTCATTTCCCGTTAGCGGCAAGATGGCGTCATTTCCGGTTCGTGGGAAGATGGCGCTGACTGCAGAAGGCAAAGTGAAGACGTCGTTGAATAATTCAAGAGAGCTGACTGCTCTGTCTATGGTGAGTGTGTTTGTTGGACGTTATTTAAAGCACGTTTTTGCTTCAGCAGCAGCCTCTACAGGAGGCTTGAAACGTTTGAATCATTCGGTTTACACATTGTATGTTTACCACGTTCTGAACTTACTTGGCATTTTAGTATTGGTTGTGTGTGTGTGTGTGTTTGGCGAAAATGTATTGGTTGTAAAGTGTTTGCCAAATTGTCTTGGCTTTTAAAAAGTTTCCGGAAAATGTATTGGTTGTTGTTAGGCGCTTTCCCCCCCAGTGAATGCTATGTACTTAACTTTCTCTGTTTCTTTCCCGAGTGCAGGCCTTGTGGCTGTGAGTCTGGAATCAAAGGGTTAAAAGGCTCCTGTACCCGATTGGCCAAGCTGCGTCAGGTGACGGGTGACTCATCTGAAGCATAAATACCAGAACTCCCAGAATTCTCGTCTCTTCGTCGTCGACCCAGACTGTGAGCTGACTGCTGGAGTGAGCTGCAGAAGGCCTGGCCGCATGGCATAGAACTTTGTGTACTTTCACGATTACTGATTAACAAATGTTGCATTGGGATGGATAAGGGCTGACCTTAGAGTTTTCGGTATTTTGTTTCAGGGTTATATATTTTTAGGCAGGTTAGAGACTCCGGTTCGACGGTCCAACACGTGGTTGGCTGGAGCACGGTTAAATTGTTTGTTAGTCCATCCATATCCCTGACTGGGTTGTTTGAATCAGGTTTGGGTTTTTTGTGTCCCATTGAAATAATTAAACTATTTTTGAACTTTAACCTGGTTTTTGAACTTATGTTACGCGGCTCTGAAGTACCTGCTTTCGGGAGTCGTAACAAAATGGGGGCTCGTCCTAAGTTTAGAGGGCCCTAGACGTGTTTGGTTTTTTTTTGGTAGGCTTCTAGTGACTGAGGAAGTCTGTGTTGTGAGGGAAATTTTTCTTCCCTGTTTGTGGTAGCATTGGTGCCCAGGGTTTAGCTGGTGGTTTGGTGCTACATTTGATATGGAGTTTAAAGGGAAGGACTTTATTGAGGCTCCTAGTCGGGAGTTGTTTGATAAATGTACGAAGGAGCATTTGATTTTTCTGGCAGAGCACTATGAAGTGCCTATTAACCCACATTCAAAGAAACAGTCCATTATATCGGTGTTGTGGGCTGCGTTGGTGGAGGGTGGGGTTTTGCCTGGCTGTGCAGACGGTCCCACACCTTCTGTTCAGCCTGGTCAGGACATGGAGGCAGTCATTAGGTTGAAGGAGTTAGAGCTGGCAATGAGAGAGGAGGAGACCAAAAGAGCAGAGGAGGAGACCAAAAGAGCAGAGGAGGAGACCAAAAGAGCAGAGGAGGAGACCAAAAGAGCAGAGATTCAGCTGCGTGGGGCTGAGGAGGAAAGCAAGAGGGCAGTGATTAGGCTGCGGGAGAAGGAATTGGATGCCTCCCGGGTTCCTTCTAGGGAACGGGAGTTTGATATGAGCAAGAACATCCGCCTGGTCCCCCCCTTTAATGAGAAGGATGTGGATACGTTTTTCACAGTGTTTAAACGGGTGGCTTTGTCCTTGAAGTGGCCTAGGGACGTGTGGACCTTGCTATTGCAGTGTGTCCTTGTGGGTAAAGCACGGGATGTGTACTCGTCTTTGTCTGTTGAAAGCAGTGTGGACTATGAGAGTGTGAAGTCTACAGTATTAAGGGCTTATGAATTAGTTCCAGAGGCGTACCGGCAGAAATTCCGGCGCTTTAGGAAGTTTGATAGTCAGACTTATGTGGAGTTTGCTAGGGAGAAGGAGGCACTTTTTGACAGGTGGCGCGCTTCTGAAGGAGTGAAGGATGATGGGCAACTGCAGGCCTTGATAATTATGGAAGACTTTAAGAACTGTCTCCCTAAGAGGGTTGCTACTTACCTTAATGAGCAGAAGGTGAATGAGGTGTCTAAGGCCGCGGTGTTGGCAGATGAGTATGTATTGACTCATAAAACTGATTTTGTTGGGCGATCCTATTGTTTTGGGGCACGGCTGGTTGATCGTGGTGGTGTCGCCGGTGGCAGTGTCAAAGGTGTTTCTGTGCCTGCAAGTGGCAGCACGTTGATACAGGGTGAGGAGGAGACCCTGATAAGGTTGGCGAAAATTTGAGGACTAACGAAGGTCCTGAGTGCTACTATTGTAGAGGGAGAGGGCACATGTTAAAGGCGTGTCCCATTCTGAAGCAGAAAAATGCAAAGCCTGTGGCTTTGGTGGGTACACAGAGGGCACCTGTGGTACCTGGGGTGCCTGAGTCTGAGGAGTGTACGGATTATTCTGCGTTCATCATGAATGGTTTTGTTTCTCTGGAGGATGGGGGTGATAGATTTCCAGTATCCATCTTGCGTGATACTGGTGCTACTCAGTCCTTTATATTGGAGAGTGTACTGCCGTTTTCTGGTGAATCATCGGTTGGGTCAAGTGTCCCTGTGGTAGGATTCGGGATGGATGACATGGTAGTGCCTTTGCATACCGTGAGTCTCGAGTCCGAGTTAGTTACAGGCCGTGTAACTGTTGGGTTACGGCGGTGCTTTCCCGTTGGCGGAGTTTCTGTAATTTTGGGGAATGACTTGGCAGGAGGTAGAGTTTTAGTTACTCCTGAGGTGACGGCTGTTCCGATGGTGCAGAGTCCTGACAGATCGGCTATTCAGCATCCGAGGGTCTTCGCAGCTTGTGCTCTCACGAGGGCTATGGCTGAGAGCCAGGCGAAGTTTGAGGATGTAGTGGACCTAAGTGAGAGCATTTTTGGGGATCAGGATGATGGATCCTGTGTTGTGAAGGGTGTTTCTACATCTCAAAATGGGCCGGTGTCGCTGTCACATGACCGGCTGGTTGAGGAGCAAAAGAGTGATCCAAGTTTATCTGATCTGTTCGACTGCGCGGTGCCTGAGGGGGATATGGATTCCACAGCAAAGGGGTATTTTCTAAGGGAGGGCTTACTGATGCGAAAGTGGTCTCCCTTGGATATATCTGGGCATGATGATTGGAGCGTGGTTGATCAGATTGTGATACCTTGTCGGTATAGGGACGAGATACTCGGTTTGGCTCATGATGGTCCTCTGGGTGGACATTTGGGAGTCAATAAGACGAATGACCGTATCTTACGGAATTTTTTTTGGCCAGGGTTGAAAAAGGACGTGAAACAGCATTGCAGGTGTTGTCACATTTGCCAGGTGGCAGGAAAGCCGAACCAATCGATTGTTCCTGCGCCTTTATATCCAATCCCTATGGTCGGTGAGTCGTTTGAGCGGATTCTAGTTGATTGTGTGGGTCCTCTACCTCGGACAAAGGTGGGCAACAAGTTTTTATTGACAATTATGTGTGCGTCTACCCGCTTTCTAGACATGGTCCCTTTGCGTAGAATTACTGCCCCTACCATTGTGAAATCTCTCACTAAGTTTTTTTTCGTTGTTCGGTTTGCCCAAGGTGGTGCAGAGTGACCAAGGTTCCAACTTCATGTCGAAGGTTTTTGGTCAGGTAATGAAGTGGTTAGATATAAAGCATTGTTACTCCAGTGCGTATCACCCTGAGAGCCAGGGAGCTCTCGAGAGGTTTCACCAGACTTTGAAATCTATGTTGAGGACTTACTGCCTGGAGTTTGAAAAAGACTGGGATGAGGGTGTTCATCTAGTTATGTTTCCGGTGCGTGAGGTCGTGCAGGAGCCTGTGGAGGTTGATGGGGAGATGCTGTGTCCTTCGGTTTCATCTAAGCCTGTTTTGGCTGCAGTGGTGCTGCCCCCTGACATGGGTGGTGAGGCATTTGGGATGCGCAATGCGCCGGCAACCTTCCAACGGTTGGTGAACATTGTATTGTCTGGTTTGTCCTTCTGTGAGGCATACCTTGATGATTTGGTTGTGTGCTCCAGGTCGTGGATCGAACACATCGGTCATCTGAAGGAGGTATTTCATCGTCTAGCGGAGGCAAAGCTAACTATCAATCTGGGGAAGTGTGAGTTTGGCCAGGCCACGGTAACGTATCTGGGTAAGGTGGTGGGCCGGGGTCAGGTTCGCACTCTCAAGGAAAAGGTGGAGCATATTGTCGCATTTCCTGCTCCAACCTCGAGGACTGAACTCCGTAGGTATCTGGCTATGGTTGGGTACTATAGGGGATTCTGTCCAAACTTCTCTGCGGTGGCTGCCCCTTTGACGGATTTGCTGAGTCCGAAGGTAGTTTTTGTGTGGTCCGCAGAGTGTCAACAAGCCTTTGAACATACTAAAAGTCTTCTGGTGCGCGCACCTGTGCTTGCGGCACCTGATTTTGAGTGTCCATTTAAGCTGGCAGTGGATGCTAGTGATCGTGGGGTTGGGGGAGTTCTTCTAGAGGATGATTCAGATGGGGTGGAGCATCCAGTTTCGTACTTCTCTAAGAAGTTTAATCGACATCAGAAGTGGTACTCCACCATTGAGAAAGAGGCCCTTGCTATGTTGATGTCTCTGAGTCATTTCGAGGTTTATGTTGGCTCCTCGAATGTCCCTGTCATCGTACTCACGGATCATAATCCATTGGCATTTCTGAATAATATGAAGAATAAGAACCGGCGGTTAATGAGCTGGAGTTTACAGCTGCAAGACTACAACCTGGAGGTCAGGCATATCCGCGGCAAGGATAATGTCTTGGCTGATGCCTTGTCGCGCCAGTGGAATTTAGCTCCTGAATAGTATCTGGGATTTGGTGGTGGGTTTTTTTTCTCTCTTCTTCCGAAACTTATTCAGTATCTTTGGGTGGGGGTGTTAGGCACTTCCCCCCCCCCCCCCAGTGAATGCTATGTACTTAACTTTCTCTGTTTCTTTCCCGAGTGCAGGCCTTGTGGCTGTGAGTCTGGAATCAAAGAGTTAAAAGGCTCCTGTACCCGATTGGCCAAGTTGCGTCAGGTGACGGGTGACTCATCTGAAGCATAAATACCAGAACTCCCAGAATTCTCGTCTCTTCGTCGTCGACCCTAACTGTGAGCTGACTGCTGGAGTGAGCTGCAGAAGGCCTGGCCGCATGGCATAGAACTTTGTGTACTTTCACGATTACTGATTAACAAATGTTGCATTGGGACGGATAAGGGCTGACCTTAGAGTTTTCGGTATTTTGTTTCAGGGTTATATATCTTTAGGCAGGTTAGAGACTCCGGTTTGACGGTCCATCGCGTGGCTGGCTGGAGCACGGTTAAATTGTTTGTTAGTCCATCCATATCCCTCACTGGGTTGTTTGAATCAGGTTTGGGTTTTTTGTGTCCCATTGAAATAATTAAAACTATTTTTGAACTTAAACCTGGTTTTTGAACTTATGTTACGCGACTCTGAAGTACCTGCTTTCGGGAGTCGTAACAGTTGTATGTTTGCCGAATTGTCTTGGCTTTTAAAACATTTTCAGAAAATGTAGTGGTTGTAAAGTGTTTGCCAAATTGTCTTGGCTTTTACAAAGTTTTCAGAAAATGCATTGGTTTAAAGTGTTTGCCGAATTGTCTTGGCTTTTAAAACGTTTTCAGAAAATGTAATGGTTGTAAAGTATTTGCCGAATTGTCTTGGCTTTTAAAAAGTTTTCAGAAAATGCATTGGTTGTAAAGTGTTTGCCAAATTGTCTTGGCTTTTCAAAAGTTTTCAGAAAATGCATTGGTTGTAAAGTGTTTGCCAAATTGTCTTGGGTTTTAAAAAGTTTTCAGAAAATGCATTGGTTGTAAATTGTCTTGGCTTTTAAAATGCTTGCAACAGTTTTCTGATGGATAAAGCGTCAATAAACATTTTATTAGATCAGGACTGTTTAATTGCAAAATTGGCGCTCATTCCGTGACTTCCGCTTAGTGGCAAGATGGCGCCGATGACGTCATTTCCGGTTAGCGGGAAGATGACGCTGAGAGCGTCATTTCCAGTTCATGGCAAGATGGCGCTGACTGCAGAAGGCAAAGTGAAGAAGTCGTTGAATAATTCAAGAGAGCTGACTGCTCTGTCTATGGTGAGTGTGTTTGTTGGACGTTATTTAAAGCACGTTTTTGCTTCAGCAGCAGCAACCTCTACAGGAGGCTTTAAACGTTTGAATCATTCGGTTTACACACTGTATGTTTACCACGTTCTGAAGTTACTTGGCATTTTAGTATTGGTTGTGAGTGAGCGTGTGTGTGTGTGTGTGAGTCTGTGTGTGTGTGTGTGTGACTCTGTGTGTGTGTGTGTGTGTGTGTGTGTGTGTGTGTGTGTGAGTGAGTGAGTCTGTGTGTGTGTGTGTGTGTGTGAGTGAGTGAGTCTGTGTGTGTGTGTGTGAGTCTGTGTGTGTGTGTGAGTGAGTGTGAGTGTGTGAGTGAGTGTGTCTGTGTGTGAGAGTTTGTTTGTGTGTGTGAGAGTGTGAGTCTATGTGTGTCAGTGTGTGTGAGTGAGTCTGTGTGTGTGTTTGTGTCTGTGTGTGTGTCTGTGTGTGTGTGTGTATCTGTGTGTGAGTGAGTCTGTGTGTGTGTGTGAGCCTGTGTGAGAGTGTGTCTGAGAGTCTGTGCGTGTGTATAGGAGCGTTGCACCTAACGTCACCAGGCCAAAGGGCTTGACGCATGGAGCCGCTCAATCCATCTGGAGAACATTGCAGTTTCCGGTATATGTTGTTAATACACAAAACGCGAACATTCCTACCTGTTAAAAATCGCCAAAATGGTGATTTTTGCGCTGTAAATATTGTGGAAGTCGGCGTAACCGTGAGAGACATCTATCCTACTTGAGAATTCCAAAAGTGAAGCGAAATTAAGGTAAAGAGAAGCGAGAGCTGCAGGGACAACAACAGCTAAAGTGTTTGGCGAACATTGGCCGTGCAGATATCGAGATTGAAAATATTGTGAATTATCGCGTTTGCTCACTGCATTTCATCAACAGTAAGGCATTATTTGTGTTTTTTCTTCATTCCTTTGGTATCTAAAAAGTTTCAGAAGTGATAAATCTGGCTGTAAAATTTTAAAATCACCCATGGTTCTGAAGTGGGTTTTTACATGCAAAAAGAAAAAGCTTCTGAAGCTAAATTTATCATTAAAAAAATCTCCAGACTTACGAGTGGTGTGTGGAAAAGTAAGTTTTCTATCATTATGATATTGAGATGTATATTTTGGCAAATAATAAAATGTCCTGACAGCTTAAACACCCACTCCCTTTCAATAGGATATCAAATCAAATCAAAAACTTTATTTGCCATTTGTGCTTACACACATAGGAACTCTTGTGCGGTTGTTCAGAGAGTGAAGTCAAGTCAAGTTAAAAAGACACACAGAAAGACACATAATCTATAAACTATAAACACATATACTATGATATGTTATGAGGTGGGTCAGGACATCA
Source organism: Malacoraja senta (assembly GCA_038087875.1). Taxonomy (NCBI): domain Eukaryota; kingdom Metazoa; phylum Chordata; class Chondrichthyes; order Rajiformes; family Rajidae; genus Malacoraja; species Malacoraja senta. The sequence goes on along the minus strand of CM075977.1, from coordinate 219,709,756 downwards.
GTTCATTTTGTTTTGGCCAAGAGTCTCACTGTGGCAGGGAAGAAGCTCTTGAAAAAGCGTGTTCTGTTTGTGGCGATGCTGTCTGCTCGTCTGTGCCTGAGGTTGTATGTGCAGTTTTTGTGTTTGAGCAGGGAGTGAGCTGGATGTAGTGTGTCTCTGATGATTCTCTCTGCTCTTTTTTGACAGCGCTGTGTGTAGATTGTTTCCATGGAGGGAAGTTCCGTTCTGATAATCCTCTCTGCAGTCTTTATGACTCTTTGCAGAGCCTTCCTCTCTGTCTGTGTGGTGTTTCCATACCACACCGTAATGCCTGTGGTGAGGATGCTCTCTATCAGTCCTTTGTAGACCTGTGTGAGAGGGCGACAGTGCAGACCAGCTTTTCTGAGCAGCCTGATGAAGTACAGTCTCTGCTGGGCTTTTTTCACTGTTGCGGCAGTG
>CM075977.1:219674318-219706818 GCA_038087875.1 Malacoraja senta | reverse complement strand
AAACTTTAATAAATCATTTTTCCACTTTTCATACCTGCGTGTTCTTCATCACAATGGGAACCTAAAAAGCAGGAATGGCTGCTCTGTGGGAGAACCACTAAGAGTGCATGGGGGGAGGTTGTGGGGAGATGGACTGAATGCATGGGGGGGAGGGGAATGGCAAGGAGCAGAGTGGGGGGGAGGGGACGAAGGGAGGAGGGGTGACTGAATGAACTGCCACTACACCAGCCGTGAGTGACTGCACTGCCAGCCCACCAGCCGTGAGTGACTGCACTGCCAGCCTGCCAGCCCACCAGCCCTGAGTAAGTGAACTGCCAGCCCACCAGCTGTAAGTGACTGAACTGTCAGCCCACCAGCCGTGAGTGACTGCACTGCCAGCCCACCAGCTGTGAGTAAGTGAACTGCCAGCCCACCAGCTGTAAGTGACTGAACTGCCAGCCCACCAGCCGTGAGTGACTGCACTGCCAGCCCACCAGCTGTGAGGAAGTGAACTGCCAGCCCACCAGCTGTAAGTGACTGAACTGCCAGCCCACCAGCCCTGAGTAAGTGAACTGCCAGCCAACCAGCCATGACTCACCGAACTGCCAGCCCAATAATCCATTCAGTCCACCCTCTCCCCCATCTTTTTCACAGTCTGTCCCCTGTTTTGGGCACAATTTCTGACATTTTCTCAGCTGCCAGCCTGCCAGGTCTGAGTGACTGTACTGCCAGGCCTCAGTGACTGAGCTGGCAGCCCAAGAATCCATTCGGCCTACAATGTCCATACTAGCCCTCTGGAAACCAGTCCCTTCAGCCCACTACACCCATACTAGCACAACAGAAAGCCCCCCCCCCAATTGGCCAGCAATATTGGAATTGGTGGAGAGATGGAATATTGCATTGGTGACCAGCCCTCCCGTGTGATGCTGGGACCCAACGGGTCCCACTTAATCTAGTACAGATATATATATATATGACTTGTGAATATGAATGTAATCATTTATAATTAAGTATAATTATCTATATTACTAAAAGTCTGATTTCGACCAATTCTTGTTGTTCTGTACATTGATTTTTAGAAATAACGCTGCCACTTACATCTGTGATTTTTGGCCATCTTAATCAGAGTCCCCCTCCACTGCGCAGGTCAAGAGGATTTTTTCTATCGATGAAAAATAAAAGAGTTATTAGTGTTTAAAAAATGTTGAGATTCCCTCTCCTGAAGGCCACGCCCCTTCTGGAGGGACTATAAATCCCAGAAGTGTTGAGTGCCTCAGTCAGTCTCTGCAAGATGGGGGAGCGAGAGGGTCATGTCTCTCAGTCTGAGCTGTGAATAACACTGAACACATGTCTACTAAACTGTGAATGGTTTTACTCACCTGTCAGTGCCCTTAATGTGGTTTGAAAATATAGTTTGGAAATGCTAAAGCTGTGTTGCCTTTGGTTTGGAAATGCTAAAGCTGTGTTGCCTAATTAAAGTTGCCTTGCCTAATTAAAGTTGCCTTGCCTAATTAAAGTTGCCTTGCCTTCTATATAATTAAAAGTCTAATCTTGACCACTTCCTGTTTGCGCTTTATATTGATTTTAGAAAAAACACTACCACGTACGGCTGTGATTTTTGGCCATCTTACTCAGTCCCCCTCCGCTCATCGGATGCCGAGGATTTTTCCCATCGATGAAAAATAAAAGAGTTATTAGTGTTTTAAAAATGTTCAGGTTCTCTCTCCTGTCAATCACGCCATGAAGGCCACGTCCCTTCTGGTGGGAGGGGGAGGGACTATAACTACCAGAAGTGTGGGCGTGGCTCAGTCTCTGCAAGATGGAGGAGGGAGAGGTCACTACTCGCTGTCTTTAATGGCCTTCCTGCTTGAAATGGCATGAAACTGCACTTGAATTTGGTGGCCTTGCACCCTGCTTGAAATGGTAAGAAACTGCACTTGAATTTGGTGGCCTTGCACCCTGCTTGAAATGGAATTTCAAGGAATAGCCGTGAGTCACCTGCCAGCCCACCAGCCGTGAGTGAGTGAGCTGCCAGCACAACAGGCTTGAGTGACTGAGACGCCAGCCCAACAATCCATTCGGCCCATAATGTCCATACTAGCCCTCTGGAAACCAGTCCCTTCAGCCCACAACACCCATACTAGCACTCTCTAAAGGCCCTCCCCCTCCACTGGCTACCAATATTGGAATTGGTGGAGAGGTGGAATATTGCGTTGAGGGACCCGCCCTCCCGTGTGATGCTGGGATGCAACGGGTCACACTTAGTCTAGTATTATATAAAAATAATATCTATATTACTAAAAGTCTGAACAACTTCCTGTTCTTGATCTTGACCACTTCTTGTTGTTCTGTATATTGATTTTAGACAAAAAGCTGCCACTTACGGCTGTGATTTTTGGCCACCTTACTCAGAGTCCCCCTCCGCTGCGTGCTGGTGAATGACAGTGCGACAGTCCACCCACACATCCACACATACATACATACACACACCCACACACACATCCATCCGTACGCACACGTACATGCATGCACACATACATGTACACATCCACCCACACATCCGCACACACATCTGCACACACACACATCCACACATCCACCCGCACACACCAGCACGCCATTATCATAAGTAATTCACTCATTGTTTAAATAATTTGACCAAAATAACAGTGAACCAATCGACATAAAAATAAAACTTGATATAATCATTTATTTCCCCAATGTATTTGTTTACGTTACATCTGATCTTCATCTGAATATTCTTCATCAGATTCCAAGTCTTTTGCAGTAATGGAGTTTCTGCAGTCAACACACTTACATAGATCTGTACATGACACACCATGCTGTTGACATGAGCATCTTCCTTTCCCTGTACTCACAGCTTGTTTTCTTGCATGAACAGTATGTTAAATCTAGCAAGGTGCTTGAGGCTGGAGGCAGATCACCCTCCAGTCCATTGCCAATTCACCACCTACAATTTTCCACCCATATAACCATATAACAATTACAGCATGGAAACAGGCCATCTCGGCCCTTCAAGTCCGTGCCGAACACTTTTTCTCCCCTTAGTCCCATCTACCTGCACTCAGACCATAACTCTCCATTCCTTTCTCGTCCATATACCCATCCAAATCTATTTTTAAAGGATAAAATCGAACCTGCCTCCACCACTTCCACTGGAAGCTCATTCCACACAGCTACCACTCTCTGAGTAAAGAAGTTCCCCCTAATGTTCCCCCTAAACTTCTGTCCCTTAATTCTCAAGTCATGTCCTCTTGTTTGAATCTTCCCTACTCTCAATGGGAAAAGCTTATCCACGTCCACTCTGTCTAACCCGCTCATAATTTTAAAGACCTCTATCAAGTCCCCTCTTAACCTTCTGCGCTCCAAAGAGTAAAGACCTAACTTGTTCAGCCTTTCTCTGTAACTTAGTTGCTGAAACCCAGGCAACATTCTAGTAAATCTCCTCTGGACTCTCTATTTTGTTGACTTTGGACATGTCCTTTTGGACTGGGAATTTGTGGAATCTGTTCCAGACATTTTGAATGTACAACAGCCTGGTAATTTGTTCTCCTGACATGCTTTCTGAGAGAGTCTGCTGTTAGTGGAAGACGTGCCTCTGATTTTGTTAACATAAGGAGCAGGTTGTATCTCGCTTCATCAACTGCGGTCAGGGTGCTCGACAGTCACTGTTTGTTGACCATCACTCGTCATGGATCGAAGCAGTCTCTCTTTGGGGCCAGCTCATCTGCATCACCATCAGGAACTGCCTCTTGAGGTGATTCACCTGCTTCGGGCTTTTCAGCGTCTTGAATTCAATTGAAAGAGGAAAATGAAAATGAAAAGTCAAATAAATCAATATCCTCAAATATATCTTTTCATTGTTTAAAGTAACATCATATGACCATAAACACAAAGAATTGTTGTTTGAGTCCTATCATTACCTTTCTTCCTTCTAGACATAGAAACATAGAAAATGGAGGCCATTCGGCCCTTTGAGCCAGCACCGCCATTCATTGTGATCATGGCTGATTGTCCCCAATCAATAACCTTCTCCCCATATCCCTTGATTCCACCAGCCCCTAGAGCTCTAGCTGCCTTCTCCCCATATCCCTTGACTCCACCAGCCCCTAGAGCTCTAGCTAACTCTCTCTTACATCCATCCAGTGATTTGGCCTCCACTGCCCTCTGTAGCAGGGAATTCCACAAATTCACAACTCTCTGGGTGAAAAAGATTTTTCTCACCTCAGTCTTAAATGGCCTCCCCTTTATTCTAAGACTGTGGCCCCTGGTTCTGGACTCGCCGAACTTTGGGAACATTTTTCCTGCATCTAGCTTGTCCAGTCCTTTTATAACTCTAAGATCCCCCTCATCCTTCTAAACTCCAGTGAATACAAGCCTAGTCTTTTCAATCTTTCCTTATATGACAGTCCTGCCATCCCAGGGATCAATCTCGTGAACCTACGCTGCACTGCCTCAATCACAAGGATGTCCTTCCTCAAATTAGGAGACCAAAACTGTACACAATACTCCAGATGTGGTCTCACCAGAACCTTGCTATAGCTCGATTTATTGTTATGTTGCAGAAGTGATGATAGTACTCAACATGATCACCCGGGATATACTGCTGCCTCCTAATAATAGAAGATTAAATGTGTCAGGGAGTATTTTACAACTTTTCATGTTTTATATTATGTAAGACAATATCAACATATCAATGGCGAAATTATACATGTACGCATGTCCAGGTAGATGGGATGGCAAGTCAGCAAATGATCAAATGTGTGTTCATTATGTGGCACATTGCCTACTTTTTAGTGTGAATGTGCATGGGGCTCTGAAGAGTGGAGGGGCAGAAGCTACAGAAAAAAAACATCTCACAGTACTTAGGTCTGCATGGACTTCAATTCATAAAATGTTAACCTCTTCTTAATGTCAATGAGACTTACACTGTAATTTACTACCATAGATAAGAGTTCGTGGAGGGTCAGGATAGCTAGAGAAAGAAACATCACATCTATATAATTAAAAGTCTCATCTTGACCACTTCCTGTCTCTATATTGATTTTAGAAAAAATGTTACCCTGTATCGCTGTGATATTTGGCCATCTTACTCACAGTCCTCCTCCGCTGAGCAGGCCCCGAGGATTTTTCCCATCGATAAAAAATAAAAAAAGTTATGAGCGTTTAAAAAAACCTTGAGATCCTCTCCACTGTCAATCACCGCGATTAAGGTAAGGCCCCTTCCGGGGGGGGGGGAGGCAGGACTATAAACCCCGGATGCAAGTCAGACTCTCTGCAAGTTGGCGAGGGAGAGGCCATGACTCATTCTGCTGTGAATCTACAGAACACTGTGAGTCTACTGAACTGTGAGTCTGCCCTTTATGTGCTTCATGTGGTTATGTGCTTTATGTGGTTATGTGCTTTATGTGGTTAACCCTTTATGTGCTTGCAATAAATGATTTGTTAGCCAGTAATGTGCTTGCAATGAATCATGATTTGTTAACCCTTAATGCGCTTGCAATAAATGATTTGTTAGCCAGCAATGTGCTTGCAATGAATGATGCTTTGTTAACCCTTTATGTACTTGCAATAAATGATTTGTTAGCCCTTCGTGACAATGCCATGAGTTGTTTGGCCTGTTGCCCTGCCTGTGCTTGAAAGTGCAATGCTTAATTAGGTCTGACTGTGTTTGGAAGGCATAAATGCTTTATTAGGTCCGACTTTGTTTGGAAGGAATAAATACTTAATTAGGTCCGACTGTTCAGAAGGAATAAATGCTTTATTAGGTCCGACTTTGTTTGGAAGGAATAAATGCTTTATTAGGTCCGACTGTGTTTAGTCCAAAAGTCCCACTCATTCTGTGACTTCCACTTAGTGGACAGGTCGCGCTGATTGCGTGATTTCCGGTGAGTGCAGAGGTCGCGCTGATTGCATAATTTCCGGTAAATGCAGATTGCGGGAATGCCGCTGACTGCGGAAGCCCCACAGTGGAGAGGCCGTGCTCAGCCGTGTGAGTAAATTCAAGAAAGTTTACTGCCATATATATGATGTGTGAGTCAGTGTGTGTGTGTATATGTGTGTTTGTGTTTGTGATGGTGTGTATGTGTGTGTGTGTGTGAGTGTGAGTGTGTGTGTGAGTGTGTGTGTGTGTGTGAGTGTGAGTGTGTGTGTGAGTGTGTGTGTGTGTGTTTGTGTGTGATGTGAGTGTATGTGTGTGTGTGTGAGTGTGTGTGTGTGTGTGTGTACGTGTGTGAGTGTTTGTGTGTGTGTGTGTGTGTGTGAGTTTGTGTGTGATGTGAGTTTATGTGTGTGTGTGTGTGAGTCTGCGAGTGTGTGTGTGTGAGAGTGTGTGAGTGTGTGTGTGTGTGTATGTGTGTGTGCGTGTATGTGTGTGTGTGTGAGTGTATGTGTGTGTGTGTGAGTTTGTGTGTGATGTGAGTGTATGTGAGTGTGTGAATTTGTGTGTGAGAGTGTGTGTGTGTGTGTGTGAGTGGGTGAGTGTGAGTGTGTCTGTGTGTGCGTGTATGTGTGTGTGCGTGTATGTGTGTGTGTGAGTGTATGTGAGTGTGTGTGAGGTGGAGGGTGTCTGAGTGTATGTGTGTGTGTGTGTGTGTGTGTGTGTGAATTTGCTGGCCTGCACTCTGCTTGAAATGCTGTGAGTGGATTTGCTGGCCTGCACTCCGCTTGAAGTGCTGTGAGATTGGATTTGCTGCCTGCACTGCTTGAAGTGCTGTGAGATTGGATCTGCTGCCTGCACTCTGCTTGAAGTGCTGTGAGATTGGATTTGCTGCCTGCACTCTGCTTGAAGTGCTGTGAGATTGGATTTGTTGCCTGCACTATGCTTGAGGTCCTGTGAGATTGGATCTGCTGCCTGCACTCTGCGTGAAGTGCTGTGAGCTTGGATTTGCTGCCTGCACACTTAGTGAAGTGCTGTGAGATTGGATTTGCTGGGCTGCACTGCATGATGACTTTTGAGGTAAATTCTGAGATTTTCTTTGTTAAAATTTGACCACTCAATCTCTCTATATCAAAATTGTCTCCTTTTTTATCAACAGCAAAGAGGCATCAAGAGGCAGTGAGCAGTAGACCACAACAAGAGACACAACAAGAAAAAACTGAACTTAATGAATGTCATGTTTAACATTGAAATTGTTGTTATATTTTAAAAGTCATTCACATTTTAAACTTTAATAAATCCTTTTTCCACTTGCCATGCCTGCGTGTTCTTCATCACAATGGGAACCTAATGGGCAGGAATGGCAAGGAGCAGAGTGGGGGGGGGGGGGGTGAAGGGAGGAGGGGTGACTGAGTGAACTGCCACCACACCAGCCGTGAGTGACTGGACTGCCAGCCCACCAGCCATTAGTAAGTGAACTGCCAGCCCACCAGCCACAAGTCACTGGACTGCCAGCCCATCAGCCATGAGTAAATGAACTGCCAGCCCAATAGCTGTAAGTGACTGAAGTTCCAGCCCACCAGCCATGACCTAGTGAACTGCCAGCCCACCAGCCATGACTCACTGAACTGCAAGTCCAAGAATCCATTCAGTCCACAATGTCCATACTAGCCCTCAGGAAACCAGTCCCTTCAGCCCACAACACCCATACTAGCGCTCCAGAGATCCACGCAAGGATAGACTTTCCTCCTTCATTGCAGTGATCTGTAAAAAAAGACTAAATGTCTAAAATTGATTCTCCACCCTCTCACCATTCTCTCTCTCTCTTTTTAGAGTCTGTCGTCTCTTTTGGGCAGAATTTCTGGCAGTTTCTGAGCTGCCAGCCTGCCAGGCCTTAGTTACTGAGCTGCCAGCCTGCCAGGCCTGAGTGACTGAGCTGCCAGGCCTCAGTGACTAAGCTGCCAGCCCAAGAATCCATTCGGCCCACAATGTTCATACTATCCCTCTGGAAACCAGTCCCATCAGCTCACAACACCCATGCCAGCGCTCCAGAACCCACCCCCCCCCCCCCTTCCCCACTGGCCAGCAATATTGGAATTGGTGGAGAGGTGGAATATTGCATTGGGGGACCAGCCCTCCCTTGTGAAGCTGGGACCCAACAAACCCCACTTAGTCTAGTAGTACTTAAGTCTGCATGGAGTTCAATTCATAAAATGTCAACCTCTTCTTAATGTCAATGAGACTTACACTGTAATTTATTACCATAGATAAGTTAGTTCAAGTTCAAGTGGAGAGGCAGAGGCTACAGGAAAAAACCCATCTCATAGTCATTAAGTCTGCATGGACTTCAATTCATAAAATGTCAACCTCTTCTTATGTTAATGACAGTAACATTAATTTACTACCATAGCTAAATTAGTTCAAGTTCACATACACCAATTGATTTCAACATAAACATCAACCATTTCTGACCATTTATCACTCCGATGGAAGGCTATAAAATGCAGTCAATATTCCTCCCTTGTTCTCCCGTGGTCGGGGCCTGGAAACGGACGGCACTATGTACAGCCTCTCCCCCGCGGAGATGATCCAAACACACTCCGCGGCTCCGCGTTCGCGAATCGGACGCTTCTTAACGGAGACCCCGGCTTCACTATGTTAAGTACATAGGCCCCGAGGTCGGAGCACTTTTTCTCGGTAAGTGATCGCAGGCAGCTCCGAGATTAGATGTTAACGAAGACTTATTAGACTTCAACAAGCTGACATTAGTGACAAATTTTAATTTACTTTGTTATGGATACTTTGTTATGTTTAGGCCCTCAACTTCATGAATGAATTCATGAATGAATAATCAATGAATGAATGAATGAATGAATGAATGAATGAATGAATGAATGAATGTACAACCTCCAAATCTCATTTTTTCAAATTATAAAAGGGTTCAATTATATTAATTAAAGTCCATACAGATTCATTTTCATCAATTCAGACTTTACACCTTACCTTTCAGTTCCAGTTGCTCCACAATGTTTCACTGGTTTCACGACTTGGCTGTTCTCTTTGTGTTGCAGCACCTTAGCGCCGACTTTGCTTTCAAGGCTTCCCTCCTCTTCTATCCACTTAGCTGCACATTCTTCAGACTTCTGCTTTTCTCACTAAATTAAATTACCTTGCGGTGAGTTTCCACGCCATGTATTCCACAGAACAACAAAGAACCTTCACCGGAATCTCCAGTAAAACTGGCATCAGTCAAGCCCCTGACCCACTTGGCAGACATATGCCGAGCTTTTTTTACTCGTGGACATTTTTTAGCAGGTTGAAAAAACGCCACGACCTACTTGAGGCCACGAGTACGCGCAGACCAATCACGAGCATGAGGAAGAGTTAACGAAGAACTCCTACAACCTCGTGGCGACCATGCTGCGAGTATGAAAAGGGAAAACTCGGCAGAGGTCGGCAATTAGTTCATACAAGTGGAGAGGCCCTTAAAAGTACTCTCAGCCATGATGTGTGCTCCCTGCCTAGCTAGCCTGAAACAAAGCATGTGATTGGCCAATTGGCATCCGACTCAATGTTAAACGTGCTCTGATTGGATAAAAGCTACTCGGAAAATTTCAGATTTTTCTCAAATGTATTAAAAATGTGCACGTTTTATTTTTGACGAGTTTCAGGGATGATTTATATAATATTTTTTACACAATATGTTAACATTTCATGTAGTTCCATGAGTTGGGCCACGAACCGGCACTCGGCCCACAGCCAATCCAGCTTTTTGTGTCTACCGTGAAGGTGAGGGGTTTGCAGACGAGGTCATTAATCCTCCCGGCTTCTCTTGGGTGTGTAGGGTCGGAGGTATGTGACCCTGTTAGCTCTTGGTCTCCGCTCTCCTCGCCTGGGTCTCCGCGCTCTTCAAACAACCATTGGGACACTGCCCAGTCCATCATCGGCTCTGACCTCCCCGCCATCGAGGGGATCTATTGCAGTCGCTGCCTCAAAAAGGCTGGCAGCATCATCAAGGACCCACACCATCCTGGCCACACACTCATCTCTCCGCTGCCATCAGCTAGAAGGTACAAGAGCCTGAAATCTGCAACATTCAGGTTCAGGAACAGCTGCTTCCCCACAGTCATCAGACTATTAACACAACATCAAACATCAGTCTGAAGAAGGGTTTCGGCCCGAAACGTTGCCTATTTCCTTCGCTCCATAGATGCTGCTGCTGCACCCGCTGAGTTTCTCCAGCACTTTTGTCTACCTACAACATCAAACAAACTCTGAACTATAACAGCCTTTGGACTTTATCTTTATGTTTATTGATGTGTGTGTGTATATATAGGGGAGGAGCCATCTTGGGGAACGGCTGCTAATCAGCAGCCGTCCGTTTAATTTTCACTTTTTTTTGTAGTTCTAGTGAGTCCTGTGTTCTGTTTGTGGGAGAAATAGACTTTTTAATGTAGGGGGAAGGGGGTAACTATATTTCTAGGTCCCTACCTGGTCGGTGAGGCAGCTTTTTCTCCGGGCTGCCCCGTCGACCCGTCCTCGTGGCCTACCAGCGGGCGTGGAGCGCCGTTTCCTGGCGGGGACCGCCCAGCACCTCGGCTTCGGTGGCGGCACAGCGCTGGACCGCTGTCGCGGAGCGGAGCGGGCGATGCCTTGCCTGGGTCGCCGCGCTGGATCGACGCGCTGGAGCTCCGGTGAGCTGTGACTGCCGAGTTCGACACCTCCGGGCTGCGGGTCTGCGGAGCGGGCGGCGCCGACTTCAACATCGGGAGCCTGGGAGCTCCAAACCGGCGCAGCCTTGTCGGCTTCGGAAGCTGCGGACTCCGGTAAGGAATGCGGCCGTTCCAGGTGGCCCAGCCGCTGAGAGGACTCTCCCGACGCCGGGGCAACAGCACCCGGCAAGAACGGCCAGGAACATAGCGGAGGCCTCAATAGGCCTGACTTTGGGAGATCTGGGGATGGGGACTGGACATTGTGGCTTCCCCCACAGTGGTAACCATTGTGGGCGGATGATTTTTGTGTGTTAGTGATTATTTTAGTCTGTGTCCAAGATGGCTGCCGGAAGGGAGAGTGTACGCTGGCGCGGATTAGCTGCCGCTGCTCTCTCTTCACATTGTTTCTGATTTTTTGTTTTTGGATCGAATTCTGTCTTTAATTTGTGTATTGGTGATGTCTTTACTATTTATTTTACTCCGATTATATGTTTTTTTACTTGTTAAATACTGTAAGGTGTCCTTGAGACTCTTGAAAGGCGCCCATAAATAAAATTTATTATTATTATTATTATATATATGGACACACTGATCAGATCTGTATTTATGACTACAATATCCTGTTGTGCTGCAGCAACGCGTGAATTCCATTGTCCCATCTCTTGACTCTTGAATCTTGACGCGGGAAAGGGCAACCCGGAAGTCGGCGGGTCCTGGCGATTGGCTGATTCCAGCGGACACCACGCGGGTCCGACGGTCTGGGAGCCAATAGGAAGGGGGCGGCGGCTGATTCCTCATTTGCATAAGGCAGTGTATATCAGGGGGCGAGCGGCGAGGGGGCGGCCGCAGTCGGGGGAAGGAAGGAAGCGAGTGAGTGAGGGAGCGGGCGATCGCGGTGAAGGATGCCCGAGAGTGTGAGCAACTCCCTCTTAAATATAGCCAATGAACTGGCCTCAACTACCTTCTGTGGCAGAGAATTCCACAGATTCACCACTCTCTGTGTGAAAAATGTTTTTCTCATCTCGGTCCTAAAGGATTTCCCCCCTAATCCTTAAACTGTGATCCCTTGTTCCGGACTTCCCCAACATCGGGAACAATCTTCCTGCATCTAGCCTGTCCAACCCCTTAAGAATTGTGTACGTTTCTGTAAGATCCCCCTCAATCTTCTAAATTCTAGCGAGTACAAGCCGAGTCTATCCAGTCTTTCTTCATATGGAAGTCCTGACATCACAGGAATCAGTCTGGTGAACCTTCTCTGTACTCCCTCTATGGCAAGAATGTCTTTCCTCAGATTAGGAGACCAAAACTGTACGCAATACTCCAGGTGTGGTCTCACCAAGGCCCTGTACAACTGCAGTAGAACCTCCCTGCTCCTATACTCAAATCCTTTTGCTAGGAATGCTAACATACCATTCGCTTTCTTCACTGCCTGCTGCACCTGCATGCCTACTTTCAATGACTGGTGTACCATGACACCCAGGTCTCGTTGCATCTCCCCTTTTCCTAATCGGCCACCATTCAGATAATAGTCTACTTTCCTGTTATTGCCACCAAAATGGATAACCTCACATACATATATATATGGACACACTGATCAGATCTGTATTTATGACTATAATATCCTGTTGTGCTGCAGCAACGCAAGAATTCCATTGTCCCATCTGGGACACAGAAACATAGAAATTAGGTGCAGGAGTAGGCCATTCGGCCCTTCGAGCCTGCACCGCCATTCAATATGATCATGGCTGATCATCCAACTCAGTATCCTGTACCTGCCTTCTCTCCATACCCCCTGATCCCTTTAGCCACAAGGGCCACATCTAACTCCCTCTTAAGTATAGCCAACGAACTGGCCTCGACTACCCTCTGTGGCAGAGAGTTCCAGAGATTCACCACTCTCTGGGACAAAACTCTCTTGACTCTTGAATCTTGACGGCGGGAAAGGGCAACCCGGAAGTCGGCGGGTCCTGGCGATTGGCTGATTCCAGGGGACACCACGCGGGTCCGACGCGCTGGGAGCCAATAGGAAGGGGGCGGCGGCTGATTCCTCATTTGCATAAGGCAGTGTATATCAGGGGGCGAGCGGCGAGGGGCGGCCGCAGTCGGGGGAAGAAAGGAAGCGAGTGAGTGAGGGAGCGGGCGATCGCGGTGAAGGATGCCCGAGAGTGTGAGCAAGGTGACCGCCAAGAAAGGAGCCAAGAAGGCGCACTCGAAGGGCGGGAAGAGGCGGCGCCGGGTCCGCAGGGAGAGCTACGGCATCTACGTGTACAAGGTGCTGAAGCAAGTGCACCCGGACACGGGCATCTCCTCCAAGGCCATGAGCATCATGAACTCCTTCGTCAACGACGTCTTCGAGCGGATCGCCTGCGAGGCGCTGCGCCTGGTGCACTACAGCGGGCGGCACACCATGTCGTCGCGGGAGATCCAGACGGCCGTGCGGCTGCTGGTGCCCGGGGAGCTGGCCAAGCACGCCGTGTCCGAGGGCACCAAGGCTGTCACCAAGTACACCAGCTGCAAATGAGACCCGCTCCTCCACCTCCACCTCCACCTGCACCCACCCAACAAAGGCTCTTTTCAGGGCCACTTACACATTGTCCGCTTGGAGTTTCGCTTACAGGGGCTTTAAGCTCCTCGACCGGACTGAAAATGACGGGGCTGGAGACAATAGGTGCAGCAGTACCCCATTCGAGCCAGCACCGACATTCAATGTGATCATCCACAGTCTGAAGAAGGGGTTCGGCCCGAAACGTTGCCTATTTCCTTCGCTGCCGCACCCGCTGAGTTTCTCCAGCACTTGTCTACCTGTATCCACAATCAGTACCCCGTTGCTGCTTTCTCCCCATATCCCCTGACTCCACTATCTTTAAGAGCCCTATCTAGCTCTCTCTAGAAAGTATCCAGAGAACCGCCCTCTGAGGCAGAGAATTCCACACTCCCAAATCTGAAAAAGTGTTTCCTAATCCCCGTTCTAAATGGCCTACCCCTTATTCTTAAACTGTGGCCCCTGGTTCTGGACTCCCCCCAACATCGGGAACATGTTTCCTGCCTCTAGTGTGTCCAAGCCATTAATAATCCAATATGTTTCAATAAGATCTCCTCTCATCCTTCTAAACTCCAGAGTGTACAAGCCTAGCCGTCCATTCTCTCAACATATGACAGCCCCTCCATCCCTGGAATTAACCTTGCAAACCTACGCTGCACTCCCTCAATAGCAAGAATGTCCTTCCTCAAATTAGGGGACCAAAACTGCACACAATACTCCAGGTGTGGTCTCACTAGGGCTCTGTACAACTGCAGAAGGACCGCTTTGCTCCTATACTCAACTCTTGTTATGAAGGCCAAAACTGCACACAATACTCCAGGTGTGGTCTCACTAGGGCCCTGTACAACTGCAGAAGGACCTCTTTGCTCCTATACTCAACTCCTCTTGTTATGACGGCCAGCATGCCATTCGCTTTCTTCACGGCCTGCTGTACCTGCATGCTTACTTTCAGTGACTGATGTACAAGGACCAGATCTGTCTGGTTGAACTTCCCCTTTTCCCAACTTGAGGGAACTTTTCCTAACTTGAGAGAAGTGAGTTGAGTGTGCAGTGGTCAACAGCCCCGCAATAGTCAGCTTCTTTGGAGGCCAGTTTCGATTTAACTACACCCCAGAATCACAGAATCAGTGGTCAGTAAGACTTATACAATAAGATCAGCGCCATTCAGTATGTCACAGTCAGCGGCTGAACTGAGCAACTCGGACACAGCTGCTTGAGAAGGGTCTCGACCCGAAACGTCACCCATTCCTTCTCTCCAGAGATGCTGCCTGGCCCGCTGAGTTACTCCAGCTTTTTGTGTCTACTGCTTAATCTCAACCAGGTCCGGGCTTCTCCAGTAAATATCAACGTGGTGAGGATTAAATCATGCAGGGATGGGAGTGTTGCTGGAATACAGTAATCCATCGTTTTTAATGGACCTCTTTATTTTTTTTTAATATATATTTTTTAAATTAGCAGTATTGTACTTCTAATCTCAAGTGATCTCAAACAAACATAAAATTATACATTTCTTGTACCACTTCTTATTTTAAACTTTAATAAGAAAAAGGATAGAGAGAGTTAGCAGAGATAGTAAGTGAGTGAGTGAAAGAGTGGTCCAGGAACACCCATAGGGACCTAAACCTCAAGAAAGAATTAAACAAAAGAGAAAAACCAAAAGAAGGAAAAAGAAAAAAAAAGTAAGATAAGATAAGACAAGATAAAAGGGATGTACCTACTTCATATCTTTACTCACCCCTCACCAGGCCCTGAAACCATTTATTATCAACATTTTGTTGCACCCTATATTTGTAATGTCCATAAATGGAGACCAAATTAATGGACCACTTTATAACGGATTTCGGTTATAGCGGACTACCCAACCGACGGCTGCCCGGTTCGCACCGTCTCCCCCGCCAATTTATGTGAATGAATGAATAAGTTTATTGACCAAGTATTCACATACAAGGAATTTGCCTTGGTGCTCCGCCCGCAAGTGACATCGACAGACAGTGATATTTGGGAATGACACATAAAACATTCCTAATACATGACAGTCCCACCTCTCCAGACAACCAAAGAAACAGCAAGGACCAACATCTGGAAAGATGAATGGAACCAGCTCAACACACGAGCCCACGTCTGGATGGAGAGAGGAATCACTCCGACTGAATGCCTCGCCAGCAGGCACGACCTCCCATGGCCAACCTGGAAGACCCTCAACAGATTACGAGTGGAGCAGGGGAGGTGTAAAGCACTTATGAAAGCATGGAACTACCAGGCAGAAGACACATGCAGCTGTGGAGCAGTACAGACAATGTCCCACCTACTGGAGTGTGACGACGCCCCCCAGTGCAGCCCCCAGGACCTGGCTGAACCGACTCGACCAGCTGTGACCTGCGCCAGATACTGGCAGAACGACATCTGAGATTGCAACGGACTCGAAGAAGAATACATGAATGCAGCGTGGAGCTTCGCGTACAGGGGCTTTAAGCTCGTCAACCATACTAAAATTGATGGGAATGAAGAGAAATGAGTTGGGACTACAATGTTCAACAGCTTACACTTGGCTGGTTTGGACCTTCGCCTTTCACAGGCTGCATAAAGACTGGGTAAGGGTGATAAGAGGTGGCAGCTTCGCCAGCCGGGGGCGGCTGGTCCTACACCGGTGGGGTAGACGGTGCAGGCTGCCGTCGGTAGAGTGAGTAGTCCGTTATAACCGAAATCCGTTATAAAGAGATTCATGAAAACGAAGGATTACTGTATTCCAGCACCACCTCCATCCCTGCTTAAAGTCGTCAAGTAAAGAGAGTTTATTGTCATGTGTCCCAGATAGGACAATTACATTCTTGCTTCATTTAATGTTTAAGAAAGAACTGCAGATGCTGGAAAAATCGAAGGTAGACAAAAATGCTGGAGAAACTCAGCGGGTGAGGCAGCATCTATGGAGCGAAGGAATAGGTGCTGTTTCGGGTCGAGGCCCTTCTTCAGATTTAATTTAATCCTCACCACATTGTTATTTTTTGGAGTGAAAAGTCCAGATCTGATTGGGATTAGGTAGCTCTGTCCGAGTTGCTCAGTGAACATACTGAATGGGACTGATCTAATTGTACAAGTCTTACTGACCACTATAACATCTCATTTTGTTCTGGGGTACAGTTAAATCTAAACTATCCTCCATAGAATAGAATTTATTTTATTGTCATTCAAACAAACAAAAGTTTGAACGAAATTTCGTTCCCTGCAGTCATAACAGCAAAAACAAAAGAACACAGTTTCACACAAACATCCATCACAGTGAATCTCCAAACACCTCCTCACTGTGATGGAAGGCAAAAAGTCTTATCTCTTCCCTAATAAAAGTAGCTGTTTATTATTGGAAGCTGTTGACCATTTTACACCCAACTCCACTGCCGTCGATTTTAGTACGATTGAGGAGTTTAAAGCCCCCCCTGTAAGCGAAGCTCCAAGCTGACAAAGTGGAAGTGCCCAAGCGAAATACCAGTTGTTTACAAAAGGAACTGCAGATGCTGGAAAAATCGAAGGTAGACAAAAATGCTGGAGAAACTCAGCGGGTGAGTCAGCATCTATGGAGCGAAGGAAATAGGTGACGTTTCGGGCCGAGACCTAATTTAATCCTCACCACATTGATATTTTTTGGAGTGAAAAGTACGGATCTGGTTGGGATGAGGTAGCTCAGTGAACGTACTGAATGGGACTGATATAAGTCTTACTGAACACTGAAACATTTCCGTTTTTCTGGGGTATAGTTTAATGCTGGAGAAACAGCGGGGGAAGCAGCATCTATGGAGCGAAGGTCTGGCCAAATGGAGGAGGAGGACTGGCCATATGTTGTGCCTTCCACCACAGTGGTGAACGCTGTGGCGGATGTTTGTGTTAAAAACATTTATTGTGTTCTTTTTCATTGTACCGCTGCTGGCAAATTCATTTCACTTGCACTTTATGTGCAAGTGACCAATAAAACTGATATTGGTTGATTGATATTGAAGGTGACGTTTCGGGTCGAGACCCTTCTTCAGGCGGTATAGCATAGCAAAACTGCTTTTCACAGCAAAAGGATTTGAGTATAGGAGCAGGGAGGTTCTACTGCAGTTGTACAGGGTCTTGGTGAGGCCACACCTGGAGTATTGCGTACAGTTTTGGTCTCCTAATCTGAGGAAGGACATTCTTGCCATAGAGGGAGTACAGAGAAGGTTCACCAGACTGATTCCTGTGATGTCAGGACTTTCATATGAAGAAAGACTGGATAGACTCGGTTTGTACTCACTAGAATTTAGAAGATTGAGGGGGGATCTTATAGAAACGTACAAAATTCTTAAGGGGTTGGAGAGGCTAGATGCAGGAAGATTGTTCCCGATGTTGGGGAAGTCCAGAACAAGGGGTCAGTTTAAGGATAAGGGGGAAATCTTTTAGGACCGAGATGAGAAAAACATTTTTCACACAGAGAGTGGTGAATCTGTGGAATTCTCTGCCACAGAAGGTAGTTGAGGCCAGTTCATTGGCTATATTTAAGAGGGAGTTAGATGTGGCCCTTGTGGCTAAAGGGATCAGGGGGTATGGAGAGAACGCAGGTACAGGATACTGAGTTGGATGATCAGCCATGATCATATTGAATGGCGGTGCAGGCTCGAAGGGCCGAATGGCCCACTCCTGCACCTATTTTCTTTGTTTCTGTTTCTATATACCAGGGGCTGTTTATGCAACCTGTGGAAGGCGAAGCTCCAAGCCGACAAAGTGTAAGTGCCCAAGTGGCAAGAATGTCTTTCCTCAGATTAGGAGACCAAAACTGTACGCAATACTCCAGGTGTGGTCTCACCAAGACCCTGTACAACTACAGTAGAACCTCCCTGCTCCTATACTCAAATCCTTTTACTATGAAAAGCAGTTTTGCTATGCTATATCGTTTGTTTCTATATACCAGGTGCTGTTTATGAGGTGGTGTTCATGCAACCTGTGGAAGGCGAAACTCCAAGCGGACAATGTGTAAGTGGCCCTGAAAAGAGCCTTTGTTGGGTGGGTGCAGGTGGAGGTGGAGGTGGAGGAGCGGGTCTCATTTGCAGCTGGTGTACTTGGTGACAGCCTTGGTGCCCTCGGACACGGCGTGCTTGGCCAGCTCCCCGGGCACCAGCAGCCGCACGGCCGTCTGGATCTCCCGCGACGACATGGTGTGCCGCCCGCTGTAGTGCACCAGGCGCAGCGCCTCGCAGGCGATCCGCTCGAAGACGTCGTTGACGAAGGAGTTCATGATGCTCATGGCCTTGGAGGAGATGCCCGTGTCCGGGTGCACTTGCTTCAGCACCTTGTACACGTAGATGCCGTAGCTCTCCCTGCGGACCCGGCGCCGCCTCTTCCCGCCCTTCGAGTGCGCCTTCTTGGCTCCTTTCTTGGCGGTCACCTTGCTCACACTCTCGGGCATCCTTCACCGCGATCGCCCGCTCCCTCACTCACTCGCTTCCTCCCTTCCCCCGACTGCGGCCGCCCCTCGCCGCTCGCCCCCTGATATACACTGCCTTATGCAAATGAGGAATCAGCCGCCGCCCCCTTCCTATTGGCTCCCAGCGCGTCGGACCCGCGTGGTGTCCCCTGGAATCAGCCAATCGCCAGGACCCGCCGACTTCCGGGTTGCCCTTTCCCGCCGTCAAGATTCAAGAGTCAAGAGAGTTTTGTCCCAGAGAGTGGTGAATCTCTGGAACTCTCTGCCACAGAGGGTAGTTGAGGCCAGTTCATTGGCTATATTTAAGAGGGAGTTAGATGTGGCCCTTGTGGCTAAAGGGATCAGGGGGTATGGAGAGAAGGCAGGTACAGGATACTGAGTTGGAGGGCCGAATGGCCTCCTCCTGCACCTGTTTTCAATGTATCTTTGTTTCTATACACACACACATCAATAAACATAAAGATAAAGTCCAAAGGCTGTTATAGTTCAGAGTTTGTTTGATGTTGTGTTTAATAGCCTGATGGCTGTGGGGAAGCAGCTATTCCTGAACCTGGAGGTTGCAGATTTCAGGCTCCTGTACCTTCTACCTGATGGCAGCGGGGACATGAGTGTGTGGCCAGGATGGTGTGGGTCCTTGATGATGCTGCCAGCCTTTTTGAGATAGATCCCCTCGATGGCGGGGAGGTCAGAGCCGATGATGGACTGGGCAGTGTCCCAATGGTTGTATGAAGAGCGCGGAGACCCAGGCGAGGAGAGCGGAGACCAAGAGCTAACCGTGTCCCATCCCTCCGACCCTACACACCCAAGAGAAGCCGGGAGGATTGATCACCCCGTCTGCAAACCCCTCGTCTTGACGGTAGACACAAAAAGCTGGAGTAACTCAGCGGGTCAGACATCATCTCTGGGGGAAAGGAAATAGGAGACATTTCGGGTCGAGGCACATATTACTTCTTCGCAGAGATGCTGCCTGTCCCGCCCAGTTTCTCCAGCCTTTTGTGTCTATCTTCGGTTTAAACCAACGTCTGCACTTCCTTCCATCCCTTTGACTCGCAGGGAATGAAAGCGCCGAGTTGCAGGCGAGCAGAGTGGAGACCAGACCCATCCCTCCCTCTGAGAAGCCAGGAGGTGCATTTGTCTCCCTTCTCCCGTTAGATCGCCGCTCAAGTGTCGCCCTTCCCCGATTAAAACGATTCCAATCTGCTTTTATAGTTCCGTTCAGAGACACAGCGCGGAAACAGTCCGTTCGACCCACCGAGTCGGCTCTGTCCTGTCCTGCAGGACAATGGGACAATTGGCTATTTTTTACCGAAGCCAATAAGACTAGAAATTAAACTACAAACCTGCACGTCTTTGGTGTGTGGGAGGAAACCGGAGCGCCCGGAGAAAACCCCCACACAAGTCAAGGGGGAGAATCCACAATCTCTGTACAGACAGCACCTGTAGTCAGGATGGCACCCGGGTTTCTGGCACTGTGAGGCAGCAACTCTATTGCTGTAGGTACACAAACATGCTGGAAAAACTCAGCGGGTGCAGCAGCATCTATGGAGCGAAGGAAATAGGCAACGTTTCGGGCCGAAACCCTTCTTCAGACTCTTGCTGTGCCGCCCTCACATCGTCCCGCTAACTCACAGTACACATTTTTTCACATGTTTAATTAGCTCTGCAAAATATCGCTAAGCTTTGAGTTTTGATTTAACATTGGAGCCTATCCTTCCGAGTGAAAAGCCTATTCATGCCTACTATATTCTGTTGTGCTGAAGCAAAGCAAGAATTTGGGACACAGGACAATAAACTCTCTTGACTCTTGACTCTTATTTTCACATAAAAGGACAGGCTGCAATTGTTCAATCAAAACTTAGCGTATCAATTAGTATTTAAAATGACATTGCCCACTTTCGATCCGGGTGTGATTTGTGGTGCAGCCAGCCGTTTAGTGGGTTGCTGAATAATTTTAAATATTTAATCAATAATTTTGTATACCAAGTTCGTAGTATAACATATATTGGAAGTAGGCTGGGGTTTGATAGCGTATATGAAAAAAGTTAGTCATAAGATTCCTCTGCGATCGAGATTAGAGGCGGGAAATGTTGCAAAATAAAGAACAGTCTGTTATTTGGCCTCAAATTAATTCCGGTTTTGCAACCACTGGTCGATTTAGTTGCTAACAGACAGAATTCTAGATCACAATACTTATTTAGAAACGTAGAAAATAGGTGCAGGAGGAGGCCATTCGGCCCTTCGAGCCAGCACCGCCATTCATTGTGATCATGGCTGATCGTCCCCTATCAATAACCCGTGCCTGCATTCTCCCCATATCCCTTGACTCCACTAGCCCCTAGAGCTCTATCTAACTCTCTCTTAAATCCATCCAGTGATTTGGCCTCCACTGCCCTCTGTGGCAGGGAATTCCACAAATCCACACTCTCTGGGTGAAAATGTTTTTTCTCACCTCAGTCTTAAATGGCTTCCCCTTTATTCTAAGACTGTGGCCCCTGGTTCTGGACTCGCCTAACATTGGGAACATTTTTCCTGCATCGACCTTGTCCAGTCCTTTTTATAATTTTATATGTTTCTATAAGATACCCCCTCATCCTTTCTAAACTCCAGTGAACACAAGCCCAGTCTTTTCAATCTTTCCTCATATGACAGTCTCGCCATCCCAGGGATCAATCTCTTTGAAGATTAAAAGAGGGTTTTTTTCCTTAAATTCCCCATGCTGAAAAATATTGGAGCGTTTCCATCTTCAGTCAGAAGATGGGTCTCGACCCGAAACGTCACCCATTCCTTCGCTCCATAGATGCTGCCTCACCCGCTGAGTTTCTCCAGATTTTTTGTCAAACGTCGATTTTTCCAGCATCTGCAGTTCCTTCTTAAACAGTGGATTTCCATCACTCTTTAAGCCACTTGAAACTGGACGAATAATGAAAAGCCTGGATAGAGTGAATGTGGAGGGGAGGTTGCCACTAGTGGAAGAGTCTATGAGCAGCGGCCATAGCCTCAGAATATAAAGATACATCTTTAGTAAGCAGATGAGGAGGAATTTATTTACTTAGAGGTTGGTGAATCTATGGACGCAGAAGGATGTGGAGGCCAAGTCAATGAGTATTTCTGTGGAAATTGACAGGTTCTTGATTAGGAAGCGTGACAGGGTTATGGGGCAAAGGCAGGAGAATGATGGGCCGAAAGCCGAATGCCTAATTTTACTCCTATCACTTATGACCTTAAGAATGGGGTTGAGAGGGAAAAATACATCGGCCGTGATTGAATGGCGGAGTAGACTTTATGCACCAAATGGCCCAAATCTGCTTCTAGAACTCATGAACTGGTGGCAACACCTTCGGTCTACTTCCTCTAAACCAGTCATCCAAATATCTCTTCCCAATCTACCTCGACGTCACTCCAAAGCAACAAACTAATTTCTCAATTTTTACCCCGGAACAAATCTAGCAATCCTTTTTTTGCATCTTCGCTATAATATTCACAGCATCCTAAGTTTAGTCACCAGAATTGCACGCTGTCTAACTAATGCTGTGAAACAGTTTGATTCTTTTCACTGTTATGCTGTGTGCCTTTATTTGTGAATCCGAATGCTTCACTTACCAACCACTCAACATGCTGTTGTAGTTCCAGGTATGTACGCAAACACGCCACTTAGTCTAAGTTGTCGATCAAAGGACATCACCTCGTTTCTGCATTAAATTTCATCTGCCAACTCTCCATCCTTTGTGGTCTATTATTACCCTCCTCAAACCTCCTAGTGTTGGGTCATTCACATTTGGAATTTGTTACCCTGTATACGGGAATTGAAGTCTCACAGAACACACACACACACACACACACACACACACACACACACACACACACACACACAAACAAGCACATACACACGCACTCACACACACTCTCACACACACACACACACACAAACAAGCACATACACACGCACTCACACACACTCAAACACGCACATACACACACACACACAAACACGCACATACACACGCACACACACAGATCTACAGCTCTTCCCTGCTCTCTCAGCCCCTCTCTCTAATTCCACAAGCATACACACACACTCACACTCACACACACACACATATACACAGACACACACACGCACTCACACACACTCACACACACACACACACACCCACCACACGCATGCACATACACACACACACACACACACTCACACACACACATTCACTCATGCACACACACATGCACACACACACACACACTCATGCACACACACACACTCACGCACACACACATGCACACACAGACACACGCACACACTCACACATACACACTCACACAAACACACACACACTCACACATACACTCACACACACACACATACACACACACACACATACACACACACACCACACACACACACACAAACACACACACTCACACACACACACAAACACACACACACTCACACACACACACAAACACACAAACACACACACACACACACTCACACACACACACTCACACACACACACAAACACACACACACAAACACACACACACACATACACACACACACACACAAACACACACACACAAACACACACACAAACACACACACACACTCACACACACACACACACACACACAACAGTCTCAGTATGGGACGTTAAGAAGGGTTTCGACCCGAAACGTTGCCTATTTCCTTCGCTCCGCAGATGCTGCTGCACCCGCTGAGTTTCTCCAGCATTTTTGTGTACCCACACTGACCTTTCTGTCCTGGGCCTCCTCCTTTGTCAGACTGAGGCCAAACGCAAATTGGAGAAACAGCACCTCATATTTCGCTTGGGGCAGCTTCTAACCCAGCAGTATGAACATCGACTTCTATAAGTTCAAGTAATCCTTGCATCACCTCTCTCTCCGTCCCTACCCCACCCAAGCTACAAAGCCATCTTGTTGGGTCTCATTGTGTGTAATACTATGTTTTCACCTAGGCCACAGCTAACAATGGCCTGTTCCTTTATCATTGTCACTGTTTGCATATCTTTCATTCATTTGTCCATATCTCTCTATATCACCGTATATATCTATTTCCCTTTCCCCTGACTCTCAATGTGAAGAAGGGACAATAGACAATAGACAATAGGTGCAGGTGTAGGCCATTCGGCCCTTCGAGCCAGCACCGCCATTCAATGTGATCATGGCTGATCATCCCCAATCAGTACCCCGTTCCTGCCTTCTCCCCATATCCCTTGAAAGCCTTGTACGAGTTCATTCCAAGAGCTCTCCCGAGTTTGCCCTGATTCGAACTCGGAGATTTACGGTAATGGCCACTCGTCGGTACTCGGGGCTCTCGTGGACATTTTTCAACGTGTTGAAAAATCTTCACGAGTCTTCCCGTGCTTTCCTGCCGTTAGCGAGTCTTCCCGAGTACCTGCCGTTAGCGTTACGAGCCGCTAAGAGACGTCCCCGAGCTCCGACGTACCCGCTACGTTCATTCTACGTACTTACAACGAGCTTGATTTTTTTTTAAACTCGGGAGAGCTCTTGGAATGAACTCGCACCGTGGGACAGGGCTATGACTCCGCTATCTTTAAGAGCTTTACCCAACACTCTCTTGAAAGCATCCAGAGTATTGGCCCCCACTGTCTTCTGAGGCAGAGAATTCCACAGGTTCACAACCCTCTGTGGGAAAAATGTTTTGCTCATCTCCGTTCTAAATGGCCTACCCCTTATTCTTAACGTACTGGACGGGAAGCCGACAACATTGTACAAAATACATGTAACTGAGTCGTGGGTCTCTGTTCTCCTCAGTAACTACTTCTACTATCCTGAACTTAGCTTAGAAGAGTAACCTGTGGTGTTCCACAAGGTTCGGTACTGGGACCTAAGTTATTTATACTTTATTTAAATTATATTTGTAAAGTATCCAATACGATGAAGTTCGTTACGTTTGCGGATGATACAAATATATAAAAGAACTATTGAAAACAGCAGAAAGAGAATTGACAGTGCTAAACAAATGGTTTGATATTAATAAATTATCCCTAAATGAAAATAAAACAATATTTATGGTGTTTGGTGGTGACAGGGTTTATTGTGAAATAAAATTGAAATAAAACAGCGGGTCTCGACACGAAACGTCACCTATTCCTTTTCTCCACAGATGCTGTCCGACCCGCTGAGTTACTCCAGCTGTTTTGTCTCTATCTTCAGTTTGTAGGTCAGTGGGCTTCAGTAAATTGTCCCAAATGTGGACAATATGTGTGATCGCTGTTCAGCATGGACTTAGTGGGCCGAAGGGCCCTTTTCCAACGCTGTATCTGAAAAAAAGGGCGCAAGAGGCAAGGCAAGACATTATAGACTGGTAAGCCTTACATCAGTGGTAGACAATAGAAAATAGACAATTGGTGCAGGAGTAGGCCATTCGGCCCTTCGAGCCAGCACCGCCATTCAACGTGATCATGGCTGATCATCCCCAATCAGTACCCCGTTCCTGCCTTCTCCCCATATCCCCTGACTCCGCTGTATTTAAGAGCCCTATCTAGCTCTCTCTTGAAAGTATCCAGAGAACCAGCCTCCACCGCCCTCTGAGGCAGAGAATTCCACAGACTCACAACTCTCTGGGTGAAAAAGTGTTTCCTCATCTCCGTTCTAAATGGCTTACCCCTTATTCTTGAACTGTATGGCCCCTGGGTCTGGACTCCCCCAACATCGGGAACATGTTTCCTGCCTCTAGCGTGTCCAAACCCTTAACAATCTTATATGTTTCAATAAGATTTATTTATTTTATTTATTTATTTATTTAATTCTTTATTTCGAACAGAATAAAAGAATAAAAAGCAAGTGTGAAACTGCATACAAAAAAACAAAACAAGGATAGTTATAAATTGTCATAAACAATATCTATAAATAAATGAAATCGTATGTGTCCGAAAAGGAGCAGGAAGAAGCCAAAGCTTATTAATTCCCACCACTTATTCAACTGCTTATAATTATCTTATACAAATTTAGCAGCTATATGTACACCATATGTACACCAGCAGCTATATGTACACCAAATTATTTACATTTATACACTAATCAAATATTTACAAAGCCATACAAAAAAAGAGAGAAAAAATGCAAAAAAGAAAAGAAAAAACCCTCATATACTATACAGTATCTCTTAGTCATATATACAACCCATCACCCTATAATCACCCTTCCCAATACAATCAGTATAACAAATATCCCACTCACAATCACCTATCCCAATATCCTTTAAAAAAAGTGTTTTGTACTTCTTAAACTGAATTATGTTTGTGGTAAGTTGTATCTCCTGTTCCAGACCATTCCACAAATTCACCCCACAGATTGCTATGCACATACTTTTAAGAGTTGTTCTGACATTGAGTTTTTTTTTAAATTATGTTCCCCTCTCAAATTATACCCACCCTGTCTTTCCATAAACAGTTTTTGTATTTTTTTTCTTTTTGTATGTGCAAGTGACGAATAAAACGGATTGTGATTGGGATTGATATGTGGTAGGGAAGTTATTGGAGGAGATTCTTAGCGATAGGATATTTTCACAATAGGAAGATCACTGTCATCAGATCATTGACATCAGTCTGAAGAAGGGTCCCGACCCGAAACGTCACCCATTCCTTTGCTCCATAGATGCTGCTTCACCCGCTGAGTTTCTCCAGCATTTTTGTCTAACGTCGATTTTTCCAGCATCTGCAGTTCCTTCTTAAACATTGACATAAGGGTAGTCAGCAATGCTTTGTGTAGGAGAGAGAATGTCTTTTGACTGAGTTTTGGTGAGGTGATGATGATCTTTAATCAGAGCTTGCTTGACCTGAATGTCATTGCCTTTTTCCTGTCTCTGGACACTGTGGACGCCTTGATTGTAATCATGAATAGTCTTTCCGCTGACTGAGTCACACGCAAGCTTTTCACTGTACCTCGTTACACGTGACAATAAACTCAACTCAACTATGTAGCAAATGGCTGCATCCTTGGGAACGTTGATATGCAGAGAGATCTTGTGGTGCTCTCAGAAAGGTGGTAACACAAGTAGATAGGCTGAATGGCCTGATGGCTATTGATGGGCCAAATGGCCTCATTCGGTCCCTAAAAACATGAACTTATGAACTTGTATAAAACCATGCTGACTATCTGTAATAAGCCCATGGCTCTCCAAATGTATATATACCCTATCCCTCAAAATCCTCTCCAGTAACCTGCTTACCACAGATGCTAGGCTCACTGGTCGATAGTTCCCAGGCTTTTGCCTGCAGTCCTTCTTAAAGAGAGGCACACCATTAGCCACCCTCCACTCTTCCGACAACTCATAAGTTGTGTCTAATGATGTGTTGTATATCTCAGCCAGGATGCCTGCAATTTCTTCTCTAGCTTCCTACATTGTCCTCGGACATGGGCGGAAATCCCAGTGGGGGGGGGGGTGACAGGGGGACACGTCCCTCCAATGTTTCGAGAGGTGGGGGACAATCCCCCCCCATGTTTTGTAATCCGGATTTTGAAATTTGGTGAAAATAAATCTATTAAAATGTTCGCTTTGGGGGTGTCACTGTTAAGCGCTTGTTAAATGTTTCTATTAACATCGTATTAACACGATGTGTCACCAATTGTGTTTTCACCTTCAAGTATTACTGAATGTATTCACGGAAAATTTATTAAAGCTGTCTGATGCGGGTACAATTACCATTTGAACTAATTGGATGTATTGGTGGATGGGAAAGGTGGGTATCGGATTTAAACGGGTCAGGTCATTAAGGGATCCGGTCGAACGGGTGTCCTGGCTGGCTTGCAGGTAAGTCCCTCATTCACGGTTACTCACGTTATTTAGTATGTTTTTCCCATCGCTCTCTCTTTCCCCCTCCAAGGTTGGTTATTCTGTTTGCTTTTATTTGCTTCAGTTCTATTTGTTTAACTGTTATTTATCACATTGTAGCTTTTGAAAGATCCAAGCGGGTATCAGACGCTTTCTAAGGGCTGAATCGGCCCGTTCGCGGGCCCTTTCATCGCCCGGCGCGGCTTCAAATCAAACTGCTGCATCAAGGCGATCGAGGCTCCCGATGTTGAAGCCCCCGCCGGCCGGTTTTAAGCCTCGCCTGTCGATGAAATGTCCCGCGAACGGGCCGATTCAAGCCCCACGATTCGGGGCGGGAATAAGCTGCTGTTGCTGGAGTTCAGAGCCGGTCACCAACCAGGTCAGCGCCCGATGTTACCGTCCACAGGGCCCACGGCCGAAGCCTCGTGCGTGCGTGTGTGTGTGTGTGCGTGCGCGCGCGTGGCCACCAGATAACCCGCACCCCCAAATTGTGTCCCCCCCCCATGTTTTGATAGCGATTTCCTCCCACATGAAAAATAAATAAAATAAATGATCAGATATATCCGATGACCTCGGAAATATCTGATCATTTATTTTATTTATTTATCATCGTTGAAAACATTAGCGACGCAGTGGTGCTGGTTTCCGACGGGAACGGTGACAGACGCACCACACATCTCTGTCCCCCAGTTCCTGCGGACTTCCGCCGCTGGAAGTAAAGGATTTTGGTGTGTGTGTGCTTTGTCATCATTCCTTACAATGCTATGTATGGCAGTGATCGCAACTTCTACCGAAGTGTGGATGGCCGTTGGTTCGCTAGAAGCTCATCCGCCCTTTGACAGGTCTTGTCTTTGGTCCTGGTGGGGTCCCACAGCCCCCTCATCACCTGCCAAACCAGATGGGGGAGACGGTTTAGTCGCCGACTATCCGACCATGGAGCAGGCAGCACGGAACATGGTACCCATGGCGAGGGGAACTACCCCCGACCTGACCTGATCAGGCTTGAGAGATTTAACCGCCTTTACGCAACTTAGCTGTCCCAAGTTCCCCAATCTTCATGTCTTTCTCTACAGTAAAAACAGAAACATAGAAACATAGAAAATAGGTGCAGGAGGAGGCCATTTGGCCCTTCGAGCCAGCACCGCCATTCATTGTGATCATGGCTGATGGTCCCCAATCAATAACCCATGCCTGCCTTCTCCCCATATCCCTTGACTCCACTAGCCCGTAGAGCTCTATCTAACTCTCTCTTAAATCCATCCAGTGACTTGGCCTCCACTGCCCTCTGTGGCAGGGAAT
Source organism: Malacoraja senta (assembly GCA_038087875.1). Taxonomy (NCBI): domain Eukaryota; kingdom Metazoa; phylum Chordata; class Chondrichthyes; order Rajiformes; family Rajidae; genus Malacoraja; species Malacoraja senta. The sequence goes on along the minus strand of CM075977.1, from coordinate 219,678,138 downwards.
TCCACAAATTCACAACTCTCTGGGTGAAAAAGTTTTTTCTAACCTCAGTCTTAAATGACCTCCCCTTTATTCTAAGACTGTGGCCCCTGGTTCTGGGCTCGCCCAACATTGGGAACATTTTTCCTGTCCAGTCTTTTTATAATTTTATATGTTTCTATAAGATCCCCCTCATCCTTCTAAACTCCAGTGAATACAAGCCTAGTCTTTTCAATCTTTCCTCATATGACAGTCCCAACATCCCAGGGATCAATCTCGTGAACCTCCGCTGCACTGCCTCAATCACGAGGATGTCCTTCCTCAAATTAGGAGACCAAAACTGTACACAATACTCCAGATGTGGACTTCCCAGAGCCCTATACAACTGCAGAAGAACCTCTTTACTCCTATACTGAAATCCTCTTGTTATGAAGGCCAACATTCCATTAGCTTTCTTCACTGCCTGCTGTACCTGCACGCCAACTTTCAGTGACCGGTGTACAAGGACACCCAGGTCTCGCTGTACCTCCCCCTTACCTATCCTAACCCCATTGAGATAATAATCTGCCCCTTGTTTTTGCCGCCAAAGTGGTTAACCTCACATTTATCTACATTATACTGCATCTGCCACGCATCTGCCCACTCACTCAACTGTCCAGTCACCCTGCAACCTCCTAACATCCTCTTCACAGTTCACACTGCCACCCAGCTTGAAGAGAAATACACATCGCCAACCTTGCCCATCTCCTGCAGCTCCGCACAGAGATGAGACCTGGGTGTCATGGTACACCAGTCATTGAAAGTAGGCATGCAGGTGCAGCAGGCAGTGAAGAAAGCGAATGGTATGTTAGCTTTCATAGCAAAAGGATTTGAGTATAGGAGCAGGGAGGTTCTACTGCAGTTGTACAGGGTCTTGGTGAGACCACACCTGGAGTATTGCGTACAGTTTTGGTCTCCAAATCTGAGGAAGGACATTATTGCCATAGAGGGAGTGCAGAGAAGGTTCACCAGACTGATTCCTGGGATGTCAGGACTGTCTTATGAAGAAAGACTGGATAGACTTGGTTTATACTCTCTAGAATTTAGAAGATTGAGGGGGGATCTTATAGAAACTTACAAAATTCTTAAGGGGTTGGACAGGCTAGATGCAGGAAGATTGCTCCCGATGTTGGGGAAGTCCAGGACAAGGGGTCACAGCTTATGGATAAGGGGGAAATCCTTTAAAACCGAGATGAGAAGAACTTTTTTCACACAGAGAGTGGTGAATCTCTGGAACTCTCTGCCACAGACGGTAGTCGAGGCCAGTTCATTGGCTATATTTAAGAGGGAGCTAGATGTGGCCCTTGTGGCTAAAGGGATCAGAGGGTATGGAGAGAAGGCAGGTACGGGATACTGAGTTGGATGATCAGCCTTGATCATATTGAATGGCGGTGCAGGCTCGAAGGGCCGAATGGCCTACTCCTGCACCTAATTTCTATGTTTCTATGTTTCTATGACCGTTTTGGTTTCTGAGAGGCCCTATACCCTCTCCAGGCACACTCTTTCAATTGTAGGCACAAAATACTGGAGTAACTCAGCGGGACAGGCAGCATCTCTGGAGAGAAGGAAGTCCCGCTGAGTTACTCCAGCATTTTGTGTCTACCTTCGATTGCGTCTACCTACGCCCCAATCTCCATTTGTGGAGAGAGTGTCCAGCTTTAAGTTTCTGGGCACTCACATTTCAGAGGACCTCACATGGTCCACCAACACCGCTGCGTTGGTCAAGAAGGCACAGCAACGACTGTTCTTCCTGAGGACATTAAAAAAGACTGGTCTGCCCCAACAGCTGCTGACAACCTTCTACCGCTGCACCAGAGAGCATATTAACGTATGGCATCTCTGTGTGGTATCTCAGCTGCACGGAGGCGGAGAGGAGAGCTCTTCAGCGCGTCGTCCACAGAGCGCAGAGGATCATTGGGACAGAGCTACCGGCCTTGGAGGGCATCTACCACACACGGTGCCTCAGGAAGGCCGTCAGCATCCATAAGGACTCATCACACCCTTGTAACGGACTGTTTGAACTACTTCCCTCCGGCAGACGTTCCAAGGCCTTCTACGCCCGAACCTCCAGACTCAGAAACAGCTTTATTCCAAGAGCTATAGCGGCTCTGAACCAGCCCTGCTGAGTGCCCCCCTCTCCCACCCCCCTGGACAGTCTCCCTCGGATGGTCACGTCACTCAGCTTGCTTATTTATTTATCTTACTTTTCTTGTACATCGGTGGAGCTGCATATTAAATCTCGTTGCACTGACGTGCAATGACAATAAAAGATATTATTATTACTTTTATTATAATTATTATTATTTAAACCAGCATCCGCAGTTCTTTCCAACACGCTTTCCATTAATGTACTTATAAAAAGGGGACAGCGATACCTCCTGTCCCCTTTTGTCCTCCTGAATTCCTTCTTATCCTTTTTCACACAAAGGGTGATGGGTGTATGGAACGAGCTGCCAGAGGAGGCAGTTGAGGCAGGGACTATCACAACGTTTAAGAAACAGTGTATTCAAAGAAAAACAGAAGGCCATTATTTGGCTTCGTATCAATGCCATTTTATTTATTCCTACCAAAGATACCAGAGGGCAAAGATAGACCACTCCTACGAAATCCAATGGACTGACGTGTAGTACGCAACGGAACGTCACTTCCGCCATTTTAGGAATAAGACCCCGATCCTCTAGTATCTTTGATTTTAACTGTCCTAAAACTGAACTACTCTGAGGTCAAAGGTAGATAAAAATGCTGGAGAAACTCAGCGGGTGAGGCAGCATCTATGGAGCGAAGGAAATAGGTGCATCTATGGAGCGAAGGAATAGGTGACGTTCCGGGACCCGAAACGTCACCTATTCCTTCGCTCCATAGATCCTGCCTCACCCGCTGAGTTTCTCCAGCATTTTTATCTACTTTCGATTTTTTTCAGCTTCCGCTGTTCCTCCTTAAACAATTCTCTGAGGTCAAGAAGGTTGAAGACAGGAAATGTATCAAAAGACAAGTATTTGTGTTTTTGGCTTCGAATCCATTCAGTTTTTGAAACGCTGGCCGATTCAGTTCCACCTGACAGACAGAATTCATTGAAAGCTTCTGCACAGGAATTAGCTCTTCGGTACACTGTGTCCGTATCGAACATGATGCCAAGTTAAATCAATCTCCTCTGCCGGTACGTGATCTATATTCCTCAATCCCCTGCAGATTCACCTGCCTATCCAATAATCTATTAGACAATAGAGAATAGGCGCAGGAGTAGCCCATTTGGCCCTTCGAGCCAGCACCACCATTCAATGTGATCATGGCTGATCATCCCCAATCAGTACCCCGTTCCTGCCTTCTCCCCATATCCCCGTGATTCCGCTATCTTTAAGAGCCCTATCTAGCTCTCTCTTGAAAGTATCCAGAGAATTCCACAGACTCAAGTCAAGTCAAGTCAAGAGAGTTTATTGTCATGTGTCCCAGATAGGACAATGAAATTCTTGATTGCTGCAGCACAACAGAATATTGTAGGCATAAATACAGAACAGTTCAGTTCAATATAGGGAAATTGATGAGGGTAAAGCAGTGGATGTTGTCTATATGGACTTCAGTAAGGTCTTTGACAAGGTTCCTCATGGAAGGTTGGTTAAGAAGATTAAATTGTTGGGTATTAACGGTGGAGTAGCAAGATGGATTCAACAGTGGCTGAATGGGAGATGCCAGAGAGTAATGATGGATGGCTGTTTGTCAGGTTGGAGGCCGGTGACTAGTGGGGTGCCTCAGGGGCCTGTGTTGGGTCCACTGTTGTTTGTCATGTACATCAATGAGCTGGATGATG
>CM075977.1:219576818-219669318 GCA_038087875.1 Malacoraja senta | reverse complement strand
AAACAGGCCATCTCGGCCCTTCAAGTCCATGCCAAACACTTTTTCTCCCCTAGTCCCATCTACCTGCACTCAGACCATAATCCTCCATTCCTTTCTCGTCCATATACCCATCCAATCTATTTTTAAAGGATAACATCGAACCTGCCTCCACCACTTCCACTGGAAGCTCATTCCACACAGCTATCACTCTCTGAGTAAAGAAGTTCCCCCTAATGTTCCCCCTAAACTTCTGTCCCTGAATTCTCAAGTCATGACCTCTTGTTTGAATCTTCCCTACTCTCAATGGGAAAAGCATATCCACGTCAACGCTGTCTAACCCGCTCATAATTTTAAAGACCTCCATCAAGTCCCCCCTTAACCTTCTGCGCTCCAAAGAATAAAGACCTAACTTGTTCACCCTTTCTCTGTAACTTAGTTGCTGAAACCCAGGCAACATTCTAGTAAATCTCCTCTGTACTCTCTCTATTTTGTTGCCATCCTTCCTATAATTAGGCAACCAAAATTGTACTCCATACTCCAGAATTGGCCTCACCAATGCCTTGTACAATTTTAACATTACATCCCAACTTCTATACTCAATGCTCTGATTTATAAAGACCAGCACACCAAAAGCTTTCTTTACCACCCTATCTACATGAGATTCCACCTTCAGGGAACTATGCACAGTTAATCCTAGATCCTTCTGTTCAACTGCATTCCTCAATTCGCTACCATTTACCATGTACGTCCTATTTTGATTTGTCCTGCCAAGATGTAGCACCTCACATTTATCAGCATTAAACTCCATCTGCCATCTTTCAGCCCACTCTTCCAAATGGCCTAAATTTCTCTGCAGACTTTGAAAATCGACTTCATTATCCACAACACCACCTACCTTAGTATCATCTGCATACTTACTAATCCAATTTTCCACACCATCATCCAGATCATTGATGTACATGACAAACAACAGTGGACCCAACACAGACCCCTGAGGCACCCAACTAGTCACCGGCCTCCAACCTTCATCGACTGTCTTCCACTTCCCAACTAAATTACACGTGCACAGCGGCCGCGAGGGGTGGCCAGGCGGTTAGTTATCTCCAGCAAGACTTTATCGAGAGCAGAATCTGGTGGGAATTTAGCCCCAGGGTTAGAGTCATTCTCGGTCACGTGTGTGACCAGACATATGGAGAGAGGAAAAATTGTGGAATACATCTCTTCTAACTTTTTTTTTTAATAATATTTTTATTAGAAGCAAAGACATATTATGATAAAAAAACATTTCATGTATATCAATCATACATTATTAATATTATCAATTGTGGATTGATTCTGCTTCTAGTTTTTTTTAATAGATAGAAAGTGAGAAAGAAAGAGAGAAGAGAAAAAAGAAAAAAAAACACAAATGTCAGGATAAAAAAAAGAGTGGAATGATTTACTAATAATACATCATTGGAGATAGGTTCGTAGGTTATAAAGTATAACTTTTCATCTAATCCTAAGTTCAAGCTTCAGTTAGGTTCCCGTGCTGAACCGATCTACCCCTTCAAATAATCAATGAATGGAGACCATATTCTAACAAAAAGTTCTTGTTTGTCCATTAAGACAAGTCTGATTCTTTCCAGGTGTAGGGTCTCCGACATTTCCATAATCCACATTTTCATTGTGGGAGTTATAGGACCTTTCCAAAATTGTAATATTAATGTTTTCCCAGTTATTTTACTGTAGTCTAGGAAGTTTCTATGGCTTGTTGTCTCTTCTAACTTTGAAGGCGTGACAGGAATATTGTTCCGTACCGTATATAAGATTCATTCTTTTTTTCGAACTTTATCAAGTGATTTTTAAAATATGTTACTAGACCAAGTGAGACCTGTTCGGCCCGAGGGGGGGTAGGCGGGGGGGCGCGGCGTTGGCGCTCACCCCCCGAGACCGGCGTCCCCCCCTGGAGCCAATCACCCCCCAACAGCCCCCACAAGGAAAATTATGGAATTGATGGAGGCAATCAATGGGGGCTGGGTGCAGGGGGGGGGGCAGGGTGGGGGGGGTGAGAGACAGCATGGGGGGCGGTGGTGGGGGGCGAGAGGGAGCAGGGGGTAGGGGGGTGGTGAGGGGTGGCAGGAGGGACGAGGTAGGGGGGTGATGGGGAGGGTGGGTGCGGGGGGTTGAGAGACAGAGCATGGGGGGCGAGGGGGTTAGAGGGAGCAGGGGGTGGTGAGGGTTGGCGGGAGGGACGGGGTAGGTGGGGTGGGGTGGGGGGGAGGAGGTTGGGTGCAGGGTTGCGGGGCTGGGGGGAGATGAGCGGCATCATGGGGGGCGGTGGCGGGAGGGACAGGGTGGGGGGGTTGTGGGGGCAGGGGCGGGGGGGTTGAGAGGGAGCAGGGGGTGGCGGGGGTGGCAAGGGGTGGCGGGGAGGGACTGGGTAGGGGGGTGGGCGGGGGGAGGAGGATGGGTGCAGGGTTGCGGGGCTGGGGGGGAGATGAGCGGCATCATGGGGGGTGGTGGCGGGAGGGACAGGGTGGGGGGGTTGTGGGGGCAGGGGCGGGGGGGGGTGAGAGGGAGCAGGGTGTCGGGGCGGGATGATGAGAGGGGAGCAGGGGAGGGCTGGGAAGAGGGGTGGCGGGGTGGTGGGGAGGGTGGGGGGCGGGCAGGGGAGGACCGGCGAATGGGCATCTTGGCCAGGCCCAGCAGCAAAACGACAGGGAGATGCCCCCAGCCCCGATCGGCCCTCCCCACCCCCTGCCTTGTGTCCAAACACCAGGATCCTGGACTAAAATGCAACCAGGACATGAGGAGCAGCCCCTTCAGATATTCGTACAGAGGCAGCAACCTCACACACACACACTCCATGAGCCATTTGATTCATAACTCAGTATTCATAACTAGTGCGGATTACTGCAGCCTGTCTGTCTTTTAAAAAAAAATTGTCTAGTTAAATGTAGTTGTTTGTGGTTTTTTTGTACTGTTTTTAACTGTGTATATGTGGGGGGCGGGGGGGGGACATTTAAAATCTCTTCCCTGCACGGGAGACCCGACCTTTTCCCTGTCGGGTCTCCGTTGTCGTTGGGGCTTAGCTCCGTGGAGCGGCCTCCGACCGGGACGACCTGGGGGCTCCAGTCGCGGAGCCTGCGGACTCACCATCGTGGGGCTGGCCGGCCTCGGAGCGTGGGGGAGCTGTGGTGGCTCGCTGCTGCGGCCCGACTCGAGCTCGGAGGCTCCAGCTGCAGACTGTGATATCGGGAGCTCGCGGGTCCGGGTGAGAGACCGCTTTCCGGAGCTCCCACAACGCAACTTCTCCAGCCCGTGTCGCAGGGTTGGAACGACCCGGAGCGGGGCCGTACATCGCCCGGCGCGGCTTTAATGGCCGCGGGACATTCCAACGCCCGACGGGGGCTCCAACTTGTGACTTTTGGGCCCGGAGCAGGGGCCTTACATCGCCCGGCGCGGCCTCAACGGCCGTGGGACTCACCATCGCCCGCCTGGGGATTCAACATCGGGAGAGAAATGGTGCAGGGGAGAGAAAAGACTTTGCCTTCCATCACAGTGAGGAGATCACCGTGATGGATGTTTGTGTAAATTGAATTGTTTGTGTGTCGTGTAGGAATTGTTTTGTTTGTATGGCTGTGGAAACGGAGTTTCGTTTGAGCCTCTCTGAGGTTCAAATGACAAGTAATAAAATCTAATCTAATCTAATCTAATCTTACCTTACAAACTCTGTCAATTTAAAAAAAAAGCTAGTATGTTCATATCTTCAGCAGGCATGCGTCACAGTTCTGTCGGCGGGTAAAATAAGCGGCGAACAAGATTCGTCTCGTGCAACAATTTTTTTTTAATGTATCGCTTGAGGTGTCGACAGCTTGGTCACGTGTGTGACGCGCCCGGTTTCGCTCTCCAGAAGAATGGGCCCCTTTAAGCTTCGCTCACGGCCGGGCATTGTGTAGACAGCGGGGCCACGGTCTAATCCCGGACTGATCGCGGCGACGCCGGTGGGCCGGAGAACGCGAAACATAAAGAAGGCGGTCAAAGACGGGGCCAAACACAGTTTAAGAATAAGGGTCGGCCATTGAGAACGGAGATGAGGAAACACTTTTTCTCACAGAGTTGTGAGTCTGTGGAATTCTCAGAGGGCGGTGGAGGGCCGGTTCTCTGGATACTTTCAAGAGAGAGCTGGATAGGGCTCTTAAAGATAGCGGGGTCAGGGGGATATGGGGAGAAGGCAGGAACAGGGTACTGATTGGGGACGATCAGCCATGATCACATTGAATGACAATGCTGGCTCGAAGGGCCAGATTGGAACCTTCACGTGTTCCGCCCTGTTTCGACTAATGCAACCAACTCGACGTGCACAAACGGAAGATCAAATAGAACAAGTTGTCCAAAAACTTTAGGCTGTGCACGCCACACGAAAGAAGATGTCTATTGTCTATTGTCTAAAATGGGGAGTGGGTCTGGCAAAACAAAACAAAACGCACACAAAGGCTTTGCAGAAGGTGCCCCGCCCCCCCACCCCCCCCAACCACCGAGGGTTATTTAAAATCAGGGAGCTTTCCATTAAAAACAGTGCAGGCAAGGACCGCTTTCGGGAAAAACTTGTTAACGTGAAGGGTGCAGAGGTGGCAATTCCATTCTTAAGAGCGTGGAGGATCAAATATGTAGGGCAGCAGGATAGTCACTAAAGAAGTTGAGGGGGGCGGGGGGTTGGTGGGGGGGGGGGGGTGAGTGGGGGGGGGGGGTGAGTGGGGGGGGGGGGAAGCATTTTCCTTCTCAGGCCATCGTCTGTAAACGTCAAGTAATTCTGAAGAGTCCCAAACACTGTTTCTCTTCTTGGAGTGAAAGCCCGGTTAACCTAAAAAATAAAAAGGACAGTCACTCAAAGTATAAATTCCACAAAACCTTGGATCATTCACATAAACCTTCCCTGGACTGTCTCCAGCCATTAACATGGACTGTGCGGAAGGGAATGCTTCCTTCTCCTCATTCATACAATCTACAGTCCCCAAGTTCCACATTTCACTTTTATCTCCTTTCCCTCCTCCCCTCCTCCCCCCCTCCCCCCCTCCCCTCCCCTCCTCCCCTCCTCCCCCTCACCCCCTCCTTCTCCCCCTCACCCCATAAATGATTTAGATGAAGGGATTCAAAGTAAAATGGAAGCCGTAGGAACTCGGGGCATCGGGTAAGTCGGGACGTTTTTCCAACATGTTGAAAAATGTCCAAGAGTTAAATAAATAGCCCCGAGTACCTAGGAACGGCTATTAACGTTATTCGAGTTCGAATCAAGGGGAAAAGTCAGGAGAGTTCGTGAGTAACTCGGGAAAGTGGGACAGGGCCTTAAGAATAAGAGGTGAGCCATTTAGAACGGAGACGAGGAAACACCTTTTCACACAGGGAGTTGTGAGTCTGTGGAATTCTCTGCCTCAGAGGGAGGCGGAGGCCGGTTCTCTGGATATTTTCAATAGAGAGCTTGATAGGGCTCTTAAAGATAGCGGAGTCAGGGGATATGGGGAGAAGGCAGGAATGGGGTACTGATTGTGGATGATCAGCCATGATCACATTGAATGGCGGTGCTGGCTCGAAGGGCCGAATGGCCTACTCCTGCACCTATTGTCTATTGTCTATAGGATGAACACAAAGTGCTGGAGTAACTCAGCGGGTCAGGCAGCATCTCTGGAGAAATAGGATGGGTGCCGTTTTGTGTCGAGACCCTTCTTCAGGCAGTCACGCTCCTTACACTGGTTCACCTGCAACTTTCAGGCAGTCAGAGAGCATCTTTCACGCAGCTCATGAACTTAAATTGGCGCCAGAAACAATAGACAATAGACAATAGGTGCAGGAGTAGGCCATTCGGCCCTTCGAGCCAGCACCGCCATTCAATGTGATCTTGGCTGATCATCCACAATCAGTACCCCGTTCCTGCCTTCTCCCCATATCCCCTGACTCCGCTATCTTTAATAGCCCTATCTAGCTCTCTCTTGAAAGCATCCAGAGAACCGGCCTCCACCGCCCTCTGAGGCAGAGAATTCCACAGACTCACCACTCTCTGTGAACAATTTTAAATTCTATTCTATTTCTATTATTTCTATTATGTAAATACTGATTCTGTTCTGTTCTGTAGCTTTTTGCACAATCCGCAGGCATCGCCACTTTCATTTCACTGCACATAGATACATAGATACATAGAAAATAGGTGCAGGAGTAGGCCATTCGGCCCTTCGAGCCTGCACCGCCATTCAATATGATCATGGCTGATCATCCAACTCAGTATCCTGTACCTGCCTTCTCTCCATACCCCCTGATCCCCTTAGCCACAAGGGCCACATCTAACTCCCTCTTAAATATAGCCATTGAACTGGCCTCAACTACCCTCTGTGGCAGAGAGTTCCAGAGATTCACCACTCTCTGTGTGAAAAAGTTTTTCCTCATCTCGGTCTTAAACGATTTCCCCCTTATCCTTAAGCTGTGACCCCTTGTCCTGGACTTCCCCAACATCGGGAATAATCTTCCTGCATCTAGCCTGTCCAACCCCATAAGAATTTTGTACGTTTCTATAAGATCCCCTCTCAATCTCCTAAATTCTAGCCAAGTCTATCCAGTCTTTCTTCATATGAAAGTCTGTATGTGTATGTGACAAATAAACTTGACTTGACTTGCTAGGTTAATTGGCTTGGTAAAATTGTAAATTGTCCCTAGTACTAGGGTACCTAGTAATTGTGTTAGTGTGCGGGGATCGCTGGTCGGCATGGGCTGAAGGGCCTGTTTCTGCTCTGTATCACTAAGGTAAACTAAACTTAAAATAAATTAATTACAGGTTTGTTGGAATATTAATTGGAGCAATATTCAACAGTCTGGAATATCTGGCACCCATGAATTGTTGACGGTGCCAGATGGATGTAGTTTACTCCAGTGTCCAGCTAGTTGTTGAATTCACACAAGAGTTTGATGCACAGAAAGTGCTAAGTTGCTATAGATTGTACATGAGTCAATGAGTGCAGTGTTGTTATCAGTATACAGCTGCCTTTGGCTTAACAGCAAACTGTAAAATCCCAAAATTGATTCCCAGTGGAAGGCAATGAATGTATCTCTCAAGGTGGTTCTAAAAAATTAAGCAATTTTGGATTAATTGAAGTTGGAAAAGCAACATCCGTCTAGGTTACGATTGAGGCAGCACGGTGGCGCAGCGGTAGAGTTGCTGCCTCACAGCGCCAGAGACCCGGGTTCGATCCTGACCACGGGCGCTGTCTGTACGGAGTTAGACACAAGATGCTGGTGGAACTCAGCGGGTGAGGCAGCGTCTCTGAAGAGAAGGAATAGGTGATGTTTCAGGTCGAGACCGGAAACGTCGCCCATTCCTTCTCTCCAGAGATGCTGCCTCTCCCGCTGGGTTACTCCAGCATCTTGAGTCTCAACCTTCGATTTAAACCAGCATCTGCAGTTCTTTCTTACACATCTGTACGGAGTTTGTACGTTCTCCCCGTGTCCTGCGTGGGTTTTCTCCGGGTGCTCCGGCTTCCTCCCACACTCCATTCCAAAGACACATACTGATTTGTGAGTCAATTGGCTTGGTATAAATGTCCCAAGTATGTGTAGATAGCGTTAGTGTGCAGGGATCGCTGGTCGGTGCAGACTCGGTGGGCCAAAGGGCCTGTACAACTCAGAACCCCTAGTCCGATATTGTTCGGCAGGCTGGTTAGCACGCAACAAAAACCTTTCACTGTACCTCTGTGAAACCTTTTCACCCAGAGAGTTGTGAATTTATGAAATTCTCTGCCACAGAAGGCAGTGGAGGCCGATTCACTGGATGAATTTAAAAGAGAGTTAGATAAGGGAGAAGGCAGGTACGGGTTACTGATTGTGGATGATCAGCCATGATCACAATGAATGGTGGTGCTGGCTCGAAGGGCCAAATGGCCTCCTCCTGCCCCTATTTTCTATGTTTCTATGTTAGAACATGTGACAATGAACTAAGCTGAGCTGAACTGAACAAATGCTTTGTTCTTGAAATGCTGGTGGCACAGTTTAATATCAACATTGGGCAACTAAGATTTGGAAGGTAGACACAAAATGCCGGAGTAACTCAGCGGGACAGTCAGCATCTTCCGAAAGGTCACCCGTTACTTCTCTCCAGCAATTTGAGTGTCTACCTTTGATTTAAACCAGCATCTGCAGTTCTTTCCTGTAAAGTGAGACTTGCAGTTGAGCCTTCAGGCCGGTGCCTCCCACGAGGAGAACATTTGATACCACTACTTTGTTCTTGAAATGAAATTTATTTTTAATTCTTAATGACTTCCTGGAACACATTAAATGCCACAATTAAAAAGTGGGTGATGATCTATTGGGGGGGGGGAGGATGATATGTTTTGTGTTCCTTTTGCAAATGACATTTGGCATGACTGTACCTCGAGCCACTTAAGAAAAAGTTATCTTGCTTGCTTTTTACTGCCCTCCTCCCACTCCAATCTTGAGTTGAAAGGAATGACGTTGGCTGGTGTCTTCATTACTTCGTTATTTTTAAGTGCTCTGTTGGCAGCGCCTTTGGATATAGGCGTACTTGATTTGTTAATGAATTGAGATGTTAAGTGAGCTGAGTTGGCTGAGTGTTGTGAAACATTCTGTGACACTTTACAGAGATCTGTAAAGAGAAATTCCCACTGGAGACGTGGAATAGATAATGGGAAGCAAATGGAGAGATCGATGCTGTGTAGGAGGGAACTGCAGATGCTGTTTTTTTTTTAACCGAAGACGGACGCAAAAAGATGGGGTAACTCAGCGGGTCAGACAGAGAAGGAATGGGTGACTTCGACCCGAATCGTCACCTATTCCTTCTCCCCAAGACATGCTGTCTGACCCGCTGACTTACTCCAGCTTTTTGTGTCTTATCTTCTGGAGATTGAGACTGCGTGGGTAAGCACTCTGCACCAGGGGCCACTGTTTAAGACTAAGGGCTAGGGCATTTAGAACGGAGACGAGGAAACACTTTTTCTCACAGAGAGTTGTGTGTCTGTGGAATTCTCTGCCTCAGAGGGCGGCAGAGGCCGGTTCTCTGGATACTTTCAAGAGAGAGCTTGATAGGGCTCTTAAAGATGGCGGATTCAGGGGATATGGGGAGAAGGCAGGAACGGGGTACTGATTGGGGATGATCAGCCATGATCGCAGTGAATGGCGGTGTTGGCTCGAAGGGCCGAATGGCCTACTCCTGGTCTGTTGCATGTTGTATTAAACTAGTTTTTCCAGTCCTTCTCGTGTTTCGGAAATGAGGTTGAGTTTTACTGTACGTGGGCATAAATGGAAAGATTGAGATCGGTATAGACTGGGTTTAAGTTTAGTTTATAGTCACATGTACAAGGCACAGTGAAATGCTTTTGTTGCATGTTAACCAGTCAACGGAAAGATTATTCATGATTACGCAGTGTACAGATACATGATCAAGGAAATAACATGAATAAGGTTTAGTGCAAGGTATAGACCGATGAAAAGATAGTCTGAGGAGCTCAAATGAGGTAGATAGTAGTTCAGGACTGCTCTCTGGTTCTTAGTAGGACGGAAACCAAACAGCTGGGCAGAAACCAAAGATCCTATAGCAAGCAAGATAGACCACTCCTTCTAAATGCAATGGGCTGATGCGTAGTACGCAACGGAGCGGAACGTGGGCCTTTTTTTCATCCTTTTCAGTAACCCGACCCAACTCGCAGTGTAATCAACGTTGCGGGGGAACAGTTTGTGTTAATAAATTATAATTCTGAAAATGAGGAGAAGATTTTTCCCAAATAACTTTTATTTTTACGAGGATGTTTCTGTAACCGGCTTCCGTCTCCGCACCAGTATCTTTGCTCCGCTACGGGATCTTTGGTGCGGAGACGGAAGCCGGTTACGGAAATGGGGCCGAAATACGTCTTTTTCGTCGAGTGATCTATCTTGCTTGCTATAGGATCTTTGGCAGAAACTGTCCCTGAATCTGGAGGTGTGCGTTTTCACACTTCTGTACCTCTTGCCTGATGGGAGTGGGGAGAAGAGGGAGTGGCCAGGGTGAGACTGGTCCTTGATCATGCTGCTTGATCCAGTCCCCATCAGTTATCTCTTCAGCATATAAAAGGCATGCTCAATTGGGTTCAGATCGGGGGATTGACTTGGCCACTCAAGAATTTACCATTTTTTAGCTTTGAAAAAACTCCTTTGTTGCTTCAGCAGTATGTTTGGGATCATTGTCTTGCTGTAGAATGAACCGCCGGCCAATGAGTTTTGAGGCATTTGTTTGAACTTAAGCAGATAGGATGTGTCTATACACTTCAGATTTCATTATGCTGCTACCATCAGCGGTTGTATCATCAATGAAGATAAGTGAGCCAGTACCTTCAGCAGCCATACATGCCCAGGCCATAATACCCCCACCACCATGTTTCACAGATGAGGTGGTATGTTTTGGATCTTGGGCAGTTCCTTCTCTCGTCCATACTTTGCTCTTGCCATCACTCTGATATGTTAATCTTCATCTCATCTGTCCACAAGACCTTTTTCCAGAACTGTGGTTGCTCTTTTAAGTACTTCTTGGCAATTGTAACCTGGCCATCCTATTTTTGCGGCTAACCACTGATTTTGGTAAGCCTAAGGTTTGGCTGATGTCTCTAACAGTTTTATTCTTGTTTCTCGGTCTCATAATAGCTTAGTTGACCTTCATTGGCACAACTTTGGTCCTCATGTTGATGAAGATGCTGGTTTAATCTGAAGATGGACACAAAATGCTGGAGTAACTCAGCTGGACAGGCAGCATCTCTGAAGAGATGGAATGGGTGACGTTTCGGGTGAAACGTCACCCATTCCGTACAAATCCTGCAGGTGTTACAAAACAAAATCAGAGTTTGGACATCTGGTCTGTGGATCAGAGAGCATGTGTGTAGAACAAGATAGTGGCCAACAATCTTTCTTCATCTGCGGGGTTATTAACTTGAAACATTTTTCTCTGCACATATTCTACCCGACCTGTTGAGTGATACCAGCATTCATTTTATTGAAATGATGGTTACAGTATAGTCATCTTTTAAGTACTTCTTGGCGTCAGTTATAACTGTGGAGTCAGTTATTAAAGATGGGATAGCAGCACATTTGGAAAGTGGTGAATTCATTGGACAAAGTCAGCATGGATTTACGAAAGGTAAATCATGTCTGACGAATCTTATAGAATTTTTCGAGGATGTAACTAGTAGAGTGGATAAGGGAGAACCAATGGATGTGTTATATCTGGACTTTCAGAAGGCTTTCGACAAGGTCCCACATAAGAGATTAGTATGCAAACTTAAAGCACATGGTATTGGGGGTTCAGTATTGATGTGGATAGAGAACTGGCTGGCACACAGGAAGCAAAGAGTAGGAGTAAACGGGTCCTTTTCAGAAGGGCAGGCAGTGACTAGTGGGGTACCGTAAGGCTCAGCGCTGGGACCCCAGCTATTTACAATATATATTACTTGGATAGGTTGGGTGAGTGGGCAAATGCATGGCAGATGCAGTATAATGTGGATAAATGTGAGGTTATCCACTTTGGTGGCAAAAACAGGAAAGTAGACTATTATCTGAATGGTGGCCGATTAGGAAAAGGGGAGATGCAACGAGACCTGGGTGTCATGGTACACCAGTCATTGAAAGTAGGCATGCAGGTGCAGCAGGCAGTGAAGAAAGCAAATGGTATGTTAGCATTTATAGCAATAGGATTTGAGTATAGCAGGAGGTTCTACTGCTGTTGTACAGGGTCTTGGTGAGACCGCACCTGGAGTATTGCGTACAGTTTTGGTCTCCTAATCTGAGGAAAGACATTCTTGCCATAGAGGGAGTACAGAGAAGGTTCACCAGACTGATTCCTGGGATGTCAGGACTTTCATATGAAGAAAGACTGGATAGACTCGGCTTGTACTCGCTAGAATTTAGAAGATTGAGGGGGGATCTTATAGAAACGTACAAAATTCTTAAGGGGTTGGACAGGCTAGATGCAGGAAGATTATTCCCGATGTTGGGGAAGTCCAGAACTAGGGGTCACAGTTTAAGGATAAGAGGGAAGTCTTTTAGGACCGAGATGAGAAAATCATTTTTTACACAGAGAGTGGTGAATATGTGGAATTCTCTGCCACAGAAGGTAGTTGAGGCCAGTTCATTGGCTATATTTAAGAGGGAGTTAGATGTGGCCCTTGTGGCTAAAGGGATCAGGGGGTATGGAGAGAAGGCAGGGATGGGATACTGAGTTGGATGATCAGCCATGATCATATCGAATGGCGGTGCAGGCTCGAAGGGCCGAATGGACTACTCCTGCACCTATTTTCTATGTTTCTATGTCTATGTTTCTACATAGGCTCGAAGTCGTAGCTTAAAAACTAAAAGGATTCCACAAGATGGCATGGTGGAAACCCGACACGGGTTACGGATCGGGTCGGCAATAGCAAAACCAGACATGGATCAAATCAGCAATAGTGATAGACCTACAGCTTCGACTGTTTCAGTTTCCAGACCCAGCACAGTCTGTGTCTATTCCTTCCTGAACCGGCGAGTTTCTCCAGCACTTTTTTTGCTCAAAATTCCAGCACCTGCAGTTCCTTGCCTCTCCGCCCGACATTTGCTTTATCATGTGCACTTGCAAGTTTCAAATCAACTCATTGACGTTCACGAAAAGTTCATAAAGTCACAGAGGCAGAATTAGTGACAACAACCCACCACGATATCTTCACAGCATCCTCCCCCAAGCCTGTCGTCTGTTTCACTTGGAAGGGGAGTGGCAACACTACTGGCTAAAGTTCCAGCTTTGGGTCACAACTAGGGTTGCCAACTGTCCCGTATTAGCCGGGACATCCCGTATATTAGGCTAAATTTGTTTGTCCCATACTGGACCGCCCTTGTCCCATATTTGACTGCTACTACTCGGGTCTAGGGGACTGTCAGAGCGCCGCGTCCGGCCCCGCCTCAGCCATCCCGACGTAGTGCAGTAGCAGCGCCTCGCCCGTGGCCTCGTCGTTTGGCAGCCCGGCCAATTGTCCGAACTTCGGACCTTCGCTTACCGCCGACACCACCACCACCCCTCCTTCTCATGGCCGATCATCGGTTCATTAGTTGGATGGGGTGCCGGACGTTGCGCGCGTCATCGCCCGGGCCAATACTCTTCAGCTAGACCGCCGGCTGGGCTTTGTGTGCAGTCGAGCCATGGCCAAGTCGGTCAACGAATTGCCGTCGGGGAATTTGTCCCGTATTTTGACCTTTTGTCCCTTATTTGGGAGTGAGAAAGTTGGCAATCCTAGTCACAAACCTCAGTGATTTGCTAGGTTTGTTATTCTGGAATTCCCAGCACACAGCACCCGGGGACACCTTTGCTGCTTGGGATGCAGTAGTTCATTGGGGAATGAGTTGGGAATTGGCAATTAATGCAGAGTCATGCGTTTAGGTAGTAGGAATAAAGCCGTAGACTACTTTCTAAATGGGGAGAGAACGCAATGCTAACATTTATTTTGAGAGGGCTGGAATACAAAAAGAGGGATTTAATGCTGAGACTCTAATGCGCTGGTCATGTCGCATTGGCTTAACAAACGATGGGTTTTTTGACGGCACTGGGCCTGTACTTGTTGGAGTTTAGAAGAATGAGGGGGGGGGGGGGGGGGGAACCTCATTGAAACATACCAAATGGTGAAAGGCCTGGATAGAGTGGATGTGGAGAAGATGTTTCCACTAGTGGGAGAGTCTAGGACCAGATGCCATAGCCTCAGAATTAAAGGACATACCTTTTAGAAAGGAGATGAGGAGGATTTTATTTAGTGAGAGGGTGGCGAATCTGTTGGAATTCATAGCCACAGATGGCTGGGGAGGCAAAGTCAGTGGATATATTTAAGGCAGAGATTGACAGATTCTAGATTAGTGTCAGGGGTTATGGGAGACGGCAGTAGAATGGGGTTGAGAGGGAAAGATAGATCAGCCAAGATTGAATGGCGGAGTAGACTGAAGAAGGGTTTCGGCCCGAAACATTGCCTATTTCCTTCGCTCCATAGATGCTGCTGCACCCGCTGAGTTTCTCCAGCATTATTGTGTACCGGCGGAGTAGACTTGATGGGCCGAATGGCCTAATTCTTCTCCTATCACTTATAAATGTTGGCACAGCTTTTCAAAACCCCATATCCAGTGAATCTGAAGGAATCCCAGTTTCTTCAGCACTGCATCTGACGAAAACTAGGCCCAACTTCCCATTGTGTTTTGAGGTGGATCGATTTAATATTCCTGGTTAATGTTTTGGAAGAAAAAATCTATTGCGAGCACACTTAACAAACCTGTAAATTTGAGTGGTAAATGTGGGTGTAGTTGGTTTAAAATTCCCCAACACTGCACCATTTTTGCAGGCCTTAAGCGGTACCTGGGAGATCTTCTGTGGAAGGTTGCGACTTGGAACGTCAACCTGTCCCTTCAAAAGATCATGTGATAATAATAATAATAATATAATAATATCTTTTATTGTCATTGCACAGAGGTACAACGAGATTTTGGTAGGCCATTCGGCCCATCCAGCCTACTCCGCCATTCAATCCTGGCCGATCTATCTCTCCCTCCTAACCCCATTCTCCTATCTTCTCCCCATATCCTCTGACACCCGTACTAATCAAACCCAGCCTTCCCTACACAGATGCTGCCTGACCCGCTGAGTTACTCTGTTTTGCTCAAGGTTCCAGCATCTGAATGTCCTCGCATCTCCACTTTTTTGTTTTAGCTTATTATACTTGATTGTTCACTTGGGGGTATTAATAACATCATTTTATGTGGATATATCAGATTACGTGAAAATATCGTGTTACATGACGATCTATTTGACCAACGTGCAGGAAAAGGCTCGAGTTTCCAACTACCTTCTCAGGAAGTCATTCTTAGTATTTAATAGAGGTGGCATCTTACTGGGTTGGCTGGAACTTGGGACTATTAGGGTCTGATTAGGGATAATTGACATGGCTTTGTACATGGAAGGTCATGTCTCACGCATCAACATTTTTTTGGGGTATGTGACCACAAAGGTCGATGATGACAGAGCTTCATTGTGTACATGGTCTTCAGTGAAGCATTCAACAAGGTTCCACAAATGTAGGCTGCTCTGGAAGGTTAGATCACCAGAGGTTGCTGTTTAGGTCTCCTAAGCGGGACAGGGGCTTTAAGGTGAAGGGGAAAAGATTTAATAGGAATCTGAGGGGTTACGTTTTCACACAAAGGGTGTTGGGTGTATGGAACAAGCTTTCAGGGGAGGTAGTTGAGGCTGGGACTATCCCAACGTTTAAGATACAAATAGACAGGTACATGGAAAGGACAGGTTTAGAAACATAGAAACATAGAAACATAGAAAATAGGTGCAGGAGTAGGCCATTTGGCCCTTCGAGCCTGCACCGCCATTTGATATGATCATGGCTGATCATCCAACTCAGTATCCCATCCCTGCCTTCTCTCCATACCCCCTGATCCCTTTAGCCACAAGGGCCACATCTAACTCCCTCTTAAATATAGCCAATGAACTGGCCTCAACTACCTTCTGTGGCAGAGAATTCCACATATTCACCACTCTCTGTGTAAAAAATGATTTTCTCATCTCGGTCCTAAAAGACTTCCCTCTTATCCTTAAACTGTGACCCCTAGTTCTGGACTTCCCCAACATCGGGAATAATCTTCCTGCATCTAGCCTGTCCAACCCCTTAAGAATTTTGTACGTTTCTATAAGAGTGTAATTTAGAGTGATATGGGCCAAATGCAGGCAGGTGGAACTAATGTAGCTGGGACATGTTGGTCGGTGTGGGCAAGTTGGGCCGAAGGGCCTGTTTCCATACAGTATCACTCTATGTAAAAACAAACACTTTCCTAACACATCTTTAAAATTTGTCCCTCTCATCTTAAAGCTCTGCTCTCTTAAGGCCGTCCCACTTTCCCGAGTTACTCACGAGTTTTCCGCTTGATTCAAACTCGGAGATGCCAGTCGTAGGTACTCGGGGCTATTTTTTTTACTCGTGGACATTTTTCAACATTCTGAAAAAATGTCCCGACTTACCTGATGCCCCGAGTACCTAGGGCTGGCATTACGAGTCGCTACGAAATATCTACTGTCTCCTACGGACATTCTCCGAGTTTGAATCAAAGGCAAAACTCGGGTGAATTGGCGAGTAACTCGGGAAAGTGGGACAGGGGCTTTAATCTATTGATATAGCCACGCTGGAGTGACTATCTGTCCTATTATGATCAGCAACAATTAACGGATGCTCATTGACTTTCCTAATGGGATTATTTGTACAGAGTGAGAATGAAAGTGAGAATTGCCAATGTGGCATTTTAATTGTGTAGGGAGAAACTGCAGATGCTGGTTTAAACCGAAGATAGACAAAAAAAAAATGGAGTAACTCAGCGGGTCAGACAGCATCTCTGGAGAAAAGGAATAGGTGACGTTGTGGGTCGAGATCATTTGTGTTTGGAGAAGGGTCTCGACCTGAAACGTCACCTATTCCTTTTCTCCAGAGTTGCTGTCTGACCCGCTGAGTTACTCCAGCTTTTTGTGTCTAATCTGTGGCATTTTCATTCTTGGGTTGTGTTAATTTTGATGAGGAGGATGCACCTTTGTAGATTAGTTTGGAGATACAGTGTGGAAACGGCCCCTTCGGCCCACCGAGTCCGCGCCGACCAGCGATCCCCGCACATTAACACTATCCTACACACGCTAGGGACAATTTACATTCAAACCAAGCCAATTAACCTACACACCTGCACGTCTTTGGAGTGTGGGGGGAAACCAAAGATCTCGGAGAAAACCCACGCAGGTCACTGGGAGAACGTACAAACTCCGTACAGACAGTACCCGTAGTCAGGATCGAACCCTGGCCCCTGGCGCTGTAAGGCAGCAACTCTGCCGCTGCGTCACCGTGCCACCCTTCGTTCCAGCGACTGTATTTCTCATTAGCTGGGAGATACTGGTGAAGGATAATGAAGCTACATGATGTTTCTCCCTGTAGGTCTTCACTTTAAATGATAACATGGTTCAGCTGTCAGGTATTCTGCATTTGTCTCATTATTGCTGTACTGCAGATAGATCGACTGACAATCGAGTTCAGATCACACAGAGAGTTGTGAATCTGTGGAATTCTCTGCCTCAGAAGGCAGTGGAGGCCAATTCACTGGGGGCTTTCAAGAGAGAGCTAGATAGGGCTCATAAAGATAGCGGAGTCAGGGGATATGGGGAGAAGGCAGGAACAGGGTACTGAATGTGGATGATCAGCCATGGTCACATTGAATGGCGGTGCTGGCTCGAAGGGCCGAATGGCCTACTCCTACACCTATTGTCTATTGTATTGTCTATTATTATCATGTGTACAGTGAAAGCCTTTTTTGTTGCGTGCTAACCAGTCAGAGGAAGGACTGTATGATTACAATAAAGCCGTCCACAGATGTGGCATAGAGGAAATAATGTGAGGTGTAGGAGTAGGCCATTCGGCCCTTTGAGCCCACACCGTGATCACTGTGATCATGGCTGATCATCCACAATCAGTACCCCGTTCCTGCCTTCTCCCCGTATCCCTTGATATGGCGATGACTCATGAGATAAGAAGTTACTATCAGAATAATTTCACTGAGTTTGGTCAAAATGGAAGTACTTGTGATGGAGATGGCAGGCTATTGAATAGAGTGGTGAAGGCCCATTGGTGAAGTAGTTTGCCATCCTCTTGTGCTGAATTAATTATACTCTTCCACTTGAATGGATTGAGCCAGGGGTGGGGAACCACCACCATTAAGGCTGCATGCGGCATTCTAGGCCATTAAGTGCGGCGTTTGAATGAATCCAAATTTTGTAGAACAAATCCTTTTATTTTTATTAATATGTTTTTGTTCGTCTTTTATTATTTTTTATTTCAATCTTAAAATGAACGTATTTAAAATACCAAAGAGTACAAGAAGATTCAACAAAATAATCCTATATCAAATTGAAGTTTCTTGGATGCGGCCTTATTAGATTACAGCTAACTTAATGCGGCCTTCCACCCATGAAAAGGTACCCCACTCCTGGATTGAGCTAAAGATGGAGTGCTGGAGTAACTCAGCTGGGCTGGCAGCATCTCTGGCGAGAAGCAATAGGTGACGTTTTGGGTCAAAAACCTTCTTCAGGGGAGAGGGAGACACAGAGGTATGGAAGGGTAAGGTGTGTAAAACGAGAGATTAAAGGGAATGCCGGCCAAGTAAAAAGCAGATCATCGCTTTGGGAAGTTAACACCGGGTAAAATTTAATCAAGAGGCCGATCGGACTGGTCGGAGAACTAGGACGGGGAGAGAGGGGAAGCAAGGGTTACTTGAAGTTGGAGAACTTAGAAGCTAGAGCCATGTGAACTGTGGCTGCAAGAGGTCTGTTTGTGAGTCGCTTGTGTGTGTTTTAGCCCTACTCTTGAATCTCTGGTTCACTCTAACCGGCCTTAGTTTAGTTTAGATACAGTGCAGAAACAGGCCCTTCCGCGCCGACCAGCGATCCCCGCACATTAACACTGTCCCACACTCTCGAGGGGGCAATTTACACGTATACCAACCCTATTAACCTACAAACCTGCACGTCTTTGGAGTGTGGGAGGAAACCAGAGATCTCGGAGAAAACCCACGCAGGTCACGGGGAGAACGTGCAAACTCCGTACAGGCAGCACCCGTGGTCTGGATCGAACCCGGGTCTCTGGCGCTGTAGGGCGGCAACTCTACTGCTGCGCCACCTTCTTGAGTAGCAGAATAGTTGTACCTTTGTTTTGCAACTGTGTCTGCTTTAATGAAAAGTGCAAGCCTCATGGGAGTTAGAGCAATCAAGTTATCAGTGAATCTGGATGCAATTTATTAGTAATGGCCATTGTAATGAGGCATGTGAGACTGAAGATTAAAGTCAATCTTTGCATGTAGTCTATACCGATCAAATAAATACTTTAGTGCTAGAATGATACAGTGTGCAAACGGTTTCCTTCTGCCCAACTTGCCCACACCGACCAACATGTCCCATCTACACTAGCTATACTAGTCCAACCTGCCTGTGTTTGGCCCATATCCCTCTAAATCTGCCCTATCCATGTACCTGTTTAAGAAGGAACTGCAGATGCTGGAAAATCGAAGGTAGACAAAAATGCTGGTGAAACTCAGCGGCTGAGCATCTATGGAGCGAAGGAAATAGGCAACGTTTCGGGCCGAAACCCTTCTTCAGACCCTTCTTCATCCATGTACCTGTCTAGTTTCTTAAACATTGCGATAGTCCCAGTCTCAACTACCTCCTCCGGCAGCTCGTTCCATGCACCCACCACCCTATGTGTGAAAAAGTTAACCGCTCAGATTCCTATGAAATCTTTTCCCCTTCACCTTAAACCCATGCCCTCTCGTCCTCGATTCCCCTACTACTCTGGGCAAGAGACTCTGTGCATCTAGCCGATCTATTCCCCTCATGATTTTATGCACCTCTATAAGATCACCCCTCATCCTCCTGCGCTCCAAGGGATAGAGTCCCAGCCCACTCCACCTTTCCCTGTCACTCAGACCGTTCTTTCCAGACAACATCCAGGTAAATCTTCTCTGTACCATTTCCAGCTTGACAACATCTTTCCTGTAACACGATTTCCAGATGTGAACGCAATACTGTAAATGCATCAATGTCTTATACAACAGGAACATGACCTCCCAACATCTATACTCGATTACCCTGACTGTTGACGGCCAATGTGCCAAACGCCTTTTTGACCACCTGATCTACCTGCGACCACCCGATCTACCTTGTACGTCAGTCACTCTTACTTGCTATTCTTGCTATTGAGGGAGTGCAGCGTAGGTTTACAAGGTTAATTCCCGGGATGGCGGGACTGTCATATGCTGAGAGAATGAAGCAGCTGGGCTTGTACACTCTGGAGTTTAGAAGGATGAGGGGGAATCTTATTGAAACATATAAGATTGATAAGGGTTTGGACACGCTAGAGGCAGGAAACATGTTCCCGATGTTGGGGGAGTCCAGAACCAGGGGCCACAGTTTAAGAATAAGGGGTAAGCCATTTAGAACGGAGACAAGGAAACACTTTTTCTCACAGAGAGTTGTGAGTCTGTGGAATGTTCTGCCTCAGAGGGCGGTGGAGGCAGGTTCTCTGGATGCTTTCAAGAGAGAGCTAGATAGGGCTCTTAAAGATAGCGGAGTCAGGGGATATGGGGAAAAGGCAGGAACGGGGTACTGATTGGGGATGATCAGCCGTGATCACATTGAATGGTGGTGCTGGCTCGAAGGGCCGAATGGCCTACTCCTGCACCTATTGTCTATTGTCTATTGTAAGCATGCAGGTACAGCAGGCAGTGAATAAAGCAAATAGCATGTTGGCCTTCATTGCGAGAGGATTTGATTATGGGAGCAAGGAGGACCTACTGCAGTTGAACAGGGCCCTGGTGAGACCACACCTGGAGTATTGTGTGCAGTCTTTCGTCTCCTAATTTCAGGAAGGACATTTTTGCTATTGAGGGAGTGCAGCGTAGGTTCACCAGGTTAATTCCCGGGATGGCGGGACTGACATATGATGACAGAATGGAGCGGCCGGGCTTGTATTTGCTGGAATTTAGAAGGATGCGAGGATATTTCAAGAATTTTATATATTTCTATAAGTGATTGGAGAGGCTATATGCAGGAAAAATGTTCCTGACGTTGGGGGAGTCCAGAACCAGGGATCACAGTTTAAGAATAAGGGGTAGGCCATTGAGGACTGAGATGAGGAAAAACGTTTTCACCCAGAGAGTTGTGAATCTGTGGAATTCTCTGCCACAGAAGGCAGTGGAGGCTAATTCACTGGATGTATTCAAGAGAGAGTTAGCTCTTAGGGCTAATTAAATCAAGGGATATCGGAAGAAGTCAGGAGCGGGGTACTGATTTAATTAGATGATCAGCCATGATCATATTGAATGGCGGTGCTGGCACGAAGGGCCGAATGGCCTACTCCTGCACCTATTGTCTATTGATACAGCGCAGAACCAGACTCTTCGGCCCAACTTGCCCACACCGGCCTAAGTCCCATCTACCCTAGTCCCATCTGCCTGTGTTTGGCCCATATTCCTCTAAACCACTCCTATCCAAGTACCTGCCTAACTTTTTTAAACGTTGGGATGGTACATCCCTCAACTACCTCCTCTGACAACTTGTTCCATACACCCACCACCCTCTGTGTGGAAAAAGTACCCCTTCGGATTCCTATTAAATCATTTCCCCTTCACCTTAAATCTATGTCCTCCGGTTCTCGATTCCCCTACTCTGGGCTAGAGACTCTATGCATCTACCCAATCTATTCCACGCAGGATTTTGTACACATCTATAAGGTCACCCCTCATCCTCCTGCGCTCTAAGGAATAGAGTCCTAGCCTACTCAACCACTCCCTATAGCTCTTGACCCTCGAGTCCTGGCAACATCAACATGAATGAATAAGTCTATTGGCCAAGTATGTTCACATACAAGGAATTTTCCTTGGTGCTCCGCCCAGCAAATGACAACATGACATACAGTGACAGTTAGGAATGACACATGAAACATTAAACATTAATAATAAAACGTTGATTATCATGAGGAGGAAGAGCATATACCTCGGGACCTCAAATTATACTCTCTTCCCCCCCACCCCCCCCCCCACCCCCCCAGATGATTATTGGGTGGGTCTTGTTTGTCTGTTCGCACACCCAGCTCTTTTGGAAAGCCCCTGGGTGAACCAGTTGACATTTTTTATGACGTAACAAAAGTTCTCAAGTTGCAAACACCAAGTGCTGGAGTAGCTCGGCGGTTCACAGTTGCTGCCTGACCCGCACTGAGTTATACGTGCACTTTGTGCTTTATTTCGGAGTTGCAGCATCTGCAGCATCCATTATGTTTCCGTTCTCAAGCTACTCGCTAGAGATGTGGACACATATTTAAATGTAACAAGGAAAAGATTTGAATGTAAGGAGGCGCAGCGGTAAAGTTGCTGCCTTACGGTGCCAGTTACCCCGGGGTTGAACCTGACAACAGGTGCTGTCAGCACGAAATTTGTACGTTCTCCCCGTGACCTGGTGGGTTTTCTCCAGGTGCTCCGGCTTCTTTCCCACACTCCAAAGACGTGCTGGTTTGTAGGTTATTTAGCTTCAGTAAAAATTATAAAGTTTCCCTAGTGTGTGTGTGTGTGTGTAGGATAGTGTTGGTGTACGAGGGGATTGATGGTCGGCACGGTCTCGGTGGGCCGAAGGGCCAGTTTCCGTGCTGTATCTCTAAAGTAGGAAGTCTTTTTTTTTTTTAAAAGGTCTATTGTTGATGTTTCTTCTGTTGAACTGCAATTGCTTTTGTTATTTCTTGCAGTGTTCGGTCAGGGTTGTACCCCTGCAATAGTTTTTGTTAATGATGCTTAAAATTGTGCAATTTGCAGCAGGAAAAGATGACTGCACTGAAATGTTTAAGGCTGTGACATTAATCATAAGCGGTGTTGCTATTGGTCAAACTAGCTTCGGCATCTTGCGAAAGGTAATATCCGTTGCACGCTCCTCTGGATACTGGGACTGAGAGCAACGGTCACTTGCGTCTGCGGTAATGAGGTAGAACGTCCTAAAATTGGTTCGCAGACTCCCACTAATGTGACAGGAGGAGGTGTCCGCATCAACAGTCCAACTGGCAGGAGGCGGCGCAGCGGTAGAGTTGCTGCCTCACAGCGCCAGAGGCCCGCGTTCGATCCTGACGACAAGTTTGTACGTACTCCCTGTGACCGCGTGGGTTTTCTCCGGTAGCTCCAGTTTCCTCCCACACTCGCAAGACGTACAAGTTTGTAGGTTAATATGCTTGTTAAAATTGGTACTAGTGTGTAGTGTTAAGGGCCTGTCCCAATTGGCGTCATTTGCGTGTAATTTACGCGCATGGTGCGTGGTGACGTAGGCAGTCGCGCGCGGTGCCCCAGGATTTTGGGATGTACGAAATCTTCACGCGCCATCTGCGTGAGGCGCAAATGACGCCCAAGTGGGACAGGCCCTTTAGTGCTGGTGTACGGGGTGATCGCTGGTCGGCGTGGACTCGCCAATCTGAAGAGACCTTTATCCGTCCTGTTTCTCACAACTAAACTAAACTAAAGCCTGAGAGACTGCTGAAGAAGAATTCAACATTTTGGGTAAATGATCTAAAACTAAAAATTATACTATTCGGCACCCAGAACAGAGGTTCTTTTTAAAAAATTAATTCATAGCATGTCTTGCATCGGGAAACATTTTAAAATTCTGAAACTTGTTAAGGTCTTAAGTCCATAATTTTATGCTAAAGCCCCTGTCCTACTGTACGAGGTAATTCAAGAGTTCTCCCGAGTTTTCCCCTGATTAGAACTCGGAGAATGTCCGTAGTGGGTCCGTAGGATTTCGTGGATGTCTCGTAGCGGCTCATAAAGCTAACGGTAGGTACTCGGGACATCCGGTAAACTCGTGACGTTTTTTCATCCCTGCAAAAGATGTCCTCGAGTAAAAAAAATACTCGTGATGAAAAAAATTGTTACTTTTTACTCGTACGAGCCGCTACGAGACATCCACGAATTCTCCGAGACATTCTCCGAGTTTGAATCAGGGGAAAACTCGGGAGAACTCTTGAATTACCTCGTACAGTGGGACAGGGGCTTAAGAGTGAATTATAATTTTAATGCAATTTAGACTCTGGAAATACAGTGTGAAAACGGGCCCTTCGGCCCGCCGAGTCCGTGCCAACCAGCATTCATTCCGTACACTAATACTATTCTACACACTCGGCACAGTTTATGATTTATAGAAGCCATTCAACCTGCACGTCTTTAGAATGTGGAAGGAAACAGGAGCACCCGGAGAAAAACCACACGGTCACAGGAAGAACGTGAAAACTCTGTACAGACGGCATCCCGTAGTCAGGATCAAACCTGGGTCTCTGGCACTGCAAGGCAGCAACTCTACCGCTACGCCACCGTGCCTCCTTAATTCTCATCACATCTTAATATATCACATGAGATAAGATTGAGATCAAGCTTCTAAATAAACTACGTAGATTTAAGCAATTGAATGGCGGAGGCAAAAGTTTTGACAATGGATTAATTTAAGTCGTCTAGTCATATTATGTTATGCAATCTAGACCTTGATTGGCAAGGAACAAGGAGAGTGTGTAGAAAGAAACCTTCCTTGGTCATCTGTTACCTGCCCCGCTTTGCTTGCCTCTACTTTCAGTCGCCCATCTTTTATCTCCACAGATGCTGCCTGACCGGCTGTGTTTAGTTTAGTTTAGAGATACAGCGCGGTAACAGGCCCTTCAGCCCACCGGGCCCGCACCGACCAGCGATCCCCACACATTAACACCATCCTACACACACACACACTAGAGACAATTTTTACATTTACCAAGCCTATTAACGTATAAACCTGTACGTCTTTGGAGTGTGGGAGGAAACCGAAGATCTTGGAGAAAACCCACGCAGGTCACGGGGAGAACGTACGAACTCCGTACAGGCAGCGCCCGTAGTCGGGATCGAACCCGGGTCTCCGGCGTTGCATTTGCTCAAAGGCAGCGACTCTACCGCTGCGCCACCGTGACCGCCAGTTACTCCAGCATGTTGTGTCCATCTAAGGTAACCAGGATATTGGCAGGTTCTTGATTAGTTGGGGGGGCAGGGGTTATGGGGAGAAGGCAGGAGAATGTGGTTGAGAGGGAACAATAGATCAGCCATGATTGAATGGTGGAGTAGACTTGATGGGCCGAACGGCCTAATTCTGCTCCTTGAACGTATGAACATGGTATCAAGGAAGCCCATGTCTTTTGCTGCTGAAAGATGATCGAAACTTGTAAAAAGTAAACTTAAGCCCCTGTCCCCGAGTTACTCACGAATTCTCCCGAGTTTTCCCCTTGATTCAAACTCGGAGATGCCAGCACGTACGTACTCGGGGCTCTTTCTTTTACTCGTGGACATTTTTCAACACGCTGAAAAAAACGTCCCGACTTACCTGATGCCCCGAGTACCTACGGCTGGCATTACGAGCCCCTACGAAATATCTACGGCCTCCTACGGATTCGCGACGGACATTCCCCGAGTTTGAATCAAGGGGAAAACTCAGGAGAATTCGTGAGTAACTTGGGAAAGTGGGACAGGGAGCTTTAGAACGAACGGGAGGAAATTGATTTGGATCAAGATGTCAAAATGACAAGTAACAGCATGATCTTCCAGATGTTAATAAATGCTGCTGTCTGAGTAGAAAATGTTAAAAATTGAAAGGAACTGCAAACGCTGGTTTAAACGGAAGACAGACAGACACAAACGGCTGGGGAGCAACTCGGCCACCTATTCATATTCTCCGAAAATGCAGACTGACCCGCTGAGGTACTCCAGCCTTTTGTGTCCGTCTTCAGTCTGAGGAAGGTCCAGACCTGGAACGTCGTCTGTCCATTCCCTCCCCAGATTCTGCCTGACCACTGGAGTTCCTCCTGCACTTGTCTTTAACACAAATATTTGGTTTGCACTCTGCTCAATGTGCTTTGCCAAAGAGAGTGTTAGTCATATTATTATTGCCCACATTCACTTTCAATTGATGTGCATAACATTTTGGAAATTTGTATATTTTTGGCTCATATGTAAAATGATTCTGCATTGGAATGAATTGCTTCCTGGTTTTGCATTCTGTCATTAGTTAGTTCAGTTTATTGTCACGTGTACCGAGGTACAGTGAAAAGCTTTTGTTGCGCGCTAACCAGCCAGCGGAAAGACAATACGTGATTACATTCGAGCCGTCCACAGTGTACGGATAAAGGGAATAATGTTTAATGCAAGATAAAGATAAATCTGATCAAAGATAGTCCGAGGTAGACATAAATGCTGGAGAAACTCAGCGGGTGAGGCAGTATCTATGGAGCGAAGGAATAGGTAATATTTTGGGTCGAGACCCTTCTTCAGACTGAGGGGGGTGCGGGAAAAGGAAAGGAAGAGGCAGAGACAGGCTTGTGGGGAGAGCTGGGAAGGGGAGGGGAAGGAGGGAGAAAGCAAGGACTACCTGACATTGGAGAAGTCAATGTTCATACCGCTGGGGTGTAAACTGACCAAGCACTGTTGAAGTGCTGAGCTAATAGACAATAGACAATAGGTGCAGGAGCAGGCCATTTGGCCCATTCAATGTGATCATGGCTGATCATCCCCAATCAGTACCCCGTTCCTGCCTTCTCCCCATATCCCCTGACTCTGCTATTTTTAAGAGCCCTATCTAGCTCTCTCTTGAAAGCATCCAGAGAACCCGCCTCCACCGCCCTCTGAGGCAGAGAATTCCACAGAGCCACCAGGAGATCAGGTTGGTTAGTGCGAACCGAGCGGAGGTGTTGGGCGAAGCGATCGCCAAGCCTCACCGATCGTCCGAGGGTCACCAAATGAGGTAGATGGTGGCTCAGCGCTGCTCTCTGGTTGTGGTGAAGTGGTTCAGTTGTCTGGGAAGAAAGTGTCCCTGAATCTGAATCCCTCTCTGATTTGTGCGTTTCACCAAGTTTTTGACTGCTTTTCCCTTGCCGAGCTCATGAGGAACGAAAGGTCGTGGGACCAGACCTGTGAAGGTGCACCACCCTGCCCACAAGGCAAGTGCTTCCTTCCTTATACATGGAAACAAAACTGCACTGAGTAATATTGGGCTGTGCGCTGTCCTGTTTGCACTGGTTGCTAAGCAATGTCTCTAACACGGTGATTTGACGGGCAGGGTATCATTTGACTGTCGATTGCCTTCCTCTTGGGAGTCCAGAAGTGGGAGCGATGACCTTTGTTTGTGACTTAAGTTTCCAAAATAACTCGTAGTACGCACGGGCAACATCAAAAGTTGTAGTTGTCAGCTTTTCTCTCCTTTGCGTATTTAAATAAAATAATATCTGGAAATACAGCATTTTGCATATGTGCTGCCTATATTTACAATTAACTCATTCATGGAACAAAGACTAATTTCAAAATAGAAAATGCTAATCACAGCCAATCAATTAACTATCTGTTTAGTTTCGACATGCAGCGCAGAAGCAGGCCCTTCGGCCCACCGACTCCGTGCTGACCAGCGATCCTGACCTATTGAGTTTCTCCACAGTTTTTTTTTTTTTTTTTTTTTGCCTCGATAGATTTTTGTTTAGTGGATAGGTGACGTTTCACAGAGTGCTGGAGTAACTCAGCGGGTCAGGCAGCATCTCTGGGGAACATGGATAGGTGACGTTTCACAGAGTGCTGGAGTAACTCAGCGGGTCAGGCAGCATCTGTGGAGAACATGGATAGGTGACGTTTCACAGAGTGCTGGAGTAACTCAGCGGGTCAGGCAGCATCTCTGGAGGACATGGATAGGTGACGTTTCACAGAGTGGTGGAGTAACTCAGCGGGTCAGGCAGCATCTCTGGAGAACGTGGATAGGTGACGTTTCACAGAGTGCTGGAGTAACTCAGCGGGTCAGGCAGCATCTCTGGAAAACATGGTTTCGGGTCAGGACCCTTCAGATAGCGACCCGAAAAGTCACCTATACGTCCTGCAGAAATACTGCCTGACCTGCTCAGTTACTCCAGTACTCTTTTCCTTTGTAAAGCAGCAGTTGCTTGCTTCTACAAATAATCAGCAGGTCAAGCAGAATCTGCGAGGAAAGACGCTTGAGTTTGGTGCAATATTATGTGCCTGAAGTGTTAACTTTCTCCACGGATCTCATCTTGATTGCTATCATTTTATACCAAGTTTTCCGCCCAGTGGAATCTTGTTCTTCTTCTTCTTGCGTATGGCATGCACAGCCTAAAGTTGGAGGACAACTTGTTCTATTTGATCTTATTTGATTGTGCACGCCGGGTTGATTGCATTCGTCGAAACAGGTTGAATGTTGCAACCTCCCACCGCAACCCAGTGGAATGATCGCACTATCCAACACACTAGCGCTATCCAACACAGACTCGAGAGTATTTACGATTTTACCAAAGCCAATTGGCCTACAAACCTGTACGTCTTTGGAGTGTTGGAGGAAACGGGAGAAAACCCACGTAATCACATGGAGAATCCTGAGAGGAATAGATGGTGCAGGTGCACAGTCTCTTGCCCACAGTAGGTGAATCAGGGACTGGAGGACAGGTTTAGGGGGGGAAAGATTTAACATGAAGCTGAGGGGTGACGTTTTCACACAAAGGGTGATGGGTTTATGGAACAAGGAGGTAGTTGAGGCAGGGACTATCCCAACATATTATCCCAACTCGCTAGAATTTAGGAGATTGAGAGGGGATCTTATAGAAACGTACAAAATTCTTATGGGGTTGGACATGCTAGATGCAGGAAGATTGTTCCCGATGTTGGGGAAGTCCAGGACAAGGGGTCACAGCTTAAGGATAAGGGGGAAATCCTTTAAGACCGAGATGAGGAAAAACTTTTTCACACAGAGAGTGGTGAATCTCTGGAACTCTCTGCCACAGAGGGTAGTTGAGGCCAGTTCATTGGCTATATTTAAGAGGGAGTTAGATGTGGCCCTTGTTGCTAAGGGGATCAGGGGGTATGGAGAGAAGGCAGGTACGGGATACTGAGTTGGATGATCAGCCATGATCATATTGAATGGCGGTGCAGGCTCGAAGGGCCGAATGGCCTACTCCTGCACCTATTTTCTATGTATCTATGTATCTATGTAACATGTAAGAAACAGTTGGACAAGTACGTGGATAGGATACGTTTGGAGGGATATGGACCGAATGCGGACATGGAGAGTGCACAAACTCCGCAGAGACAGCACCCGTAGTCGGGATTGAACCGGGGTCTCTGGCGCTGTGAGGCAGCAACTCTACCGCTGCGCCTGCCCGTTTTCAGTTTGCAAATGTTGATTTTTTTCGGTCACTGAGGAAAGCGATGTTGTCCATTTCATTGATGTTATGCACTCTCAACATGTTCCCACTCTGTTGTCTGCTAACATCACTGGTTTCCTTTACTGCCCATTGAGCTGGTTTTTTTCAAGTTGTGTGAAAATGCAATTCATCCGATGATGTTCTGGTATTTTGAAGCGGGTCACAAGACGGGTGGAGCCGAAAGGGCCTGTCCCACTTGGCCGTCATTTACGCGCCATTTACGCGACCTCCAAAAATGTGGCCGTCGCGTTGTGACGCACGGGTAGCGTGTGGGTAGCGCAGGACGGGCGCATGGAGAGGCGTGGAGGAGTGTGGAGTTGCACGCGGTATCCTCGCGCGCCAACCTGCGTGCCGTATCGTGTACGCACGCTGACACATTGGGTACTCACGCTGACGCATTGGCGTCGCACGCTGGCGTCCCAACGTCTCACGTGTATCGCGTGGTGACACATGGTTACGTCACCGTGCGTAACCATGAGTCGCCGCGCGCTGCAGGGTATTCTGATGACGTCACGTGCACCAGATGGCATGATGAAGTGTGATTTGCGGCGCGACGTCGCGTCGACCTATTTTACATATGACGCGTAAATGAGGCGCAAATGACGGCCAAGTGGGACAGGCCCTTTACAGCTAATTTTGACCAAGTGCAGTTGACAGTCAAGCCTTAATTATTCATTGAGTAAGAAGTGTCAGTGTTGTTGTGTCAGGCAGTCCCTTGGGATCTTGCTTCCCCTCTGAGGTGGCTGATGACGTGAATGGGCGAACCGCAGGCTCCTTCACTGACTGGTGGCGCAGCGTAGACTTGCTGTCTTACGTCGCCAGAGTCCCACGTTCGATCCCGACTATGGGCGCGCTGTCTGTACGGAGTTTGTACCTTCTCCCCGCGACCCGTGTGGGTTTTCTCTCCAATCATCGGTTTCCTCCAAAACTCCAAAGACGTGCAGGTTTGTAGGTTAATTGGCTGGGTTTAAATGTAAATTGTATCCAGTTTTGGATAGTGTTAATGTGCGGGGATCGCTGGTCGGTGCGGGCTCAATGGGCCGAAGGGCCTGTTTCCGTGCTGTATCTCCAAACTAAACTAAAAACTAAACAGAAGGTTAAGGTTGGAGTATGGAGAAGGCAGTTCACCCCTTCCACCATTAACTCTGGGCTGCTGCTTGCTCTGGGCAAATGGACCATGGGTGACTGAGTACAATTAGGGCCTTGTGTGGGGATGTTGACTGCCAAAAACATTTAATGGGCGTGACATTGGGTGGCACAGTGGCGCAGCGGTAGAGTTGCTGCCATACAGCGCCAGAGACCCCGGTTCAATCCTGACTACGGATGCTGTCTGTACGCAGTTTGTGCATTCACCCTGTGACCTGCGTGGGTTTTCCCCGGATGCTCTAGTTTCCTCCCACACTCCAAAGACGTGCAGGTTTGTAGATGATTTGGCTTCGATAGTGAATGTAAATTGTCCCTAGTGTGTTGGATGGTAATAGTTTACACGGTTTGCTGGTCGGCAGGGACTCGCTGGGCCGAGGGGCCTGTTTCCGAGCTGCTTCTCTAAACTAAATTTTAAAAATTGTTTTGAAACGATGGCTCTAATTTTGGAAATGATGGGATCCTGCAACTGGGATCTAAAAACAGTGTTGAGATTAGTTTTCAAACCGTTGCAGTCGTCGGACTCCAATTGCATGCTGATTGTCTGAGTGCGCTTTAAATATCGAATAGCTCGAATAGTGAAAGGCCTGGATAGAGTGGACGTGGGGAGGATGTTTCTACCAGAGACAATAGACAATAGACAAAAGGTGCAGGAGTAGGCCATTCGGCCCTTCGAGCCAGCACCGCCATTCAATGTGATCATGGCTGATCATCCCCAATCAGTACCCCGTTCCTGCCTTCTCCCCATATCCCCTGACTCCGCTATTTGTAAGAGCCCTATCTTGAGAGCCCTATGCTCTCTCTTGAAAGCATCCAGAGAACCTGCCTCCACCGCCCTCTGAGGCAGAGAATTCCACAGACTCACCAACTCTCTGTGAGAAAAAGTGTTTCCTCGTCTCCGTTCTAAATGGCTTACTCCTTCTTCTTAAACTATGGCCCCTGGTTCTGGACTCCCCCAACATCGGGAACATGTTTCCTGCCTCGAGTGTGTCCAAACGTCCAAGCTCTGAACTATATAGACTTCAGGGCGTGCGTGCGTGCGTGTGTGTGCAGACACTGATTTTTTCTCTCGTTTATTATATTGGTTAAAGTGTACTATGTTTACATATTCTGTTGTGCTGCTGCTAGTTAGAATGTCGTTGTTCTGTCTGGGACACATGACAATAAACCACTCTTGACAATAATGAATTCATCAGCCACTGACTTTACCCTGACAAAGTGAAGAGTGGGTGTGGTGAGAGGATGTTTCCACTAGTAGGAAAGTCTCCGACCAGAGGTCACAGCCTCAGAATAAAAGGAGGTGCCTTTAGAGAGGACATGAGGAGAAATGTCTTTAGTCTGAGGGTGGTGAATCTGTGGAACTCATTGCCACAGACGGCTGTGGAGGCCAAGTCAGGGGATATTTTTAAGGCAGAGATTTAAAGGCCCGTCTCACGGGTATGCGGTTACTGGCGGTGAAACAGGAAGTTTGTACCGCTTGTTGACCGCCAGAGACTGCGGGGTCGGTCCAATGCACACTGCCGGGGCCGTGCGGTGTTGGTCCCAACACCGCACGGTGCTCACAAAAAGCCGACAACGTCCAAAAATGTTGTCCTCCCGCCACAGCCGCCGCCAGTGCGGCACGAGTGCCGTGAGTACTACTAGCACCGCCACAGCCGGCGCCAGTGCGGCACGAGCACCGCCACAGCGCCGCGATCACCACCAGCACCGCCACAGCCCCGTGAACCGAAATGACGTCATGGCGTAGCGCGTCGCGTTGCGCGATGTCGTCATCACCCGACGTCCTTTTACTTACCGCAAGTTCGTGGGACCGGCCGTACGGAGATCACTCGGCCCCCGCGCAGCATCCGTGCGGCGCTCCCGCGGCATACGCGCGGTGCTCTCGCGGTTGCCGTGCGGTCCCTCTTCCGGCAATCAAGAATCTATCTATCTCTGCCTTAAATATATATCGGGCGTTATGGGGAGGAGGCAGGAGAATGGGGTTCAGAGGGAGACAATAGAAAATATGTGCATGAATAGACCATTCGGCCCTTCGAGCCAGCACCACCATTCAATGTGATCATGGCTGATCATCCACAATCAGTACCCCGTTCCTGCCTTCTCCCCATATCCTCTGACTCCGCTATCTTTAAGAGCCCTATCTAGCTCTCTCTTGAAAGTATCCAGAGAACCGGCCGCCTCCGCCCTTTGAGGCAGAGATAGATCAGTCATGATTGAATGGCGGAGTAGAATAGTTTTGATGGGCCGAATGGCCTAATTTTGCTCCTATTACTTATGAAATTATGAACTCGTGAATATATGATGTAGTGTAAATAGATACCAAGTGCTGGAGTAACTCAGCGGGGACAGGCCGCATCTCTGGAGAGAAGGAATGGGTGACGTTTCGGGTCGAGACCCTTCTTCAGACTGGTGTGGTAGCGTGCTTTGTGCTTGTCAAAGGCGGAATGCCCCGTACACACAGCTGTTGGCAGTGGTTGTTCTAACTACTTGCAGCTGGACCTAAAGGCCCCGGTATCTAACTTTACGCTAATATTTACAGACTAAATGGCGCATGGCAGAAGAACTCCCATTAGATTGCCACAGAGGTAATTGTGCCATATCCTGCAAGGAAAACATGCTTTGACCTGAAGGCATGTTTTTATTTTTTTTATAAACCTCAAATACAATTTGGAGCATGCAGTTATTGATGACGGACCAAAAATGCTGGAGTAACTCAGCGGGTCAGGCAGCATTTATGGGGGGAAAAGGAATAGGTTCTTCATCTTGCGTATGGCGTGCACAGCCTAAAGTTGTAGGACAACTTGTTCTATTTGATTGTGCACGCCACGTTGATTGCATTCGTCGACCACATGAAGGTTGCAATAGGTGACGTTTTTGGTCGAGACCCCTCTTCGGACTGAAGAAAGATCAAGACCCGAAGCTTCGCCCGTTTCCTTCTCCCCTGAGATGCTGCATTTTGTGTCTATCTTCAGTGTAAACCAACATCTGCAGTTCCTCCTTACACGTGCAGTTATTGATGCTTGGAATCATCGAGTATTAGCCTTCTCCTTGATAATTAAAATGAATGGCTGACCTTACTGACTCTAATAATGGTTCATTTCATCTCTAAATGTTTAATATAAAACCATTAAGTGAAATGAATTGCAGAAAATGTGACAAGTTGTGTGTGGCAAAAGAAACAGGTGCCTTTTAAGTGGTGCCATTATGCTGAGAATTATACATCGATGATTGTTTTGGTGCCACCTCCTGCACCCACACACAACTGACTGACTTCATCCGCTTCACCACCAACTTCCATCCGGCACTCAAATACACCTGGACCATTTCCGACACTTCCCTACCATTCCTTGACCTCACTATCTCCATCGCAGGTGATAGACTCCTTACCGACATCCACTACAAGCCTACCGACTCCCATGGCTATCTGGACTACACTTCTTCCCCACCCTGCTTCCTGTAAGGACTCCATCCCCCACTCCCAATTCCTCCGTCTACGCCGCATCTGCTCCCAGGATGAGGCGTTCCACACCAGGGCATCTGAAATGTCCTCATTCTTCAGGGACCGGGGGTTCCCCTCCTCCACCATAGATGAGGCTCGCACCAGGGTCTCTGCCATACCCCGCAACACTGCTCTCTCTCCCCATCCCCCACTCACAACAAAGGCAGAGTCCCCCTAGTCCTCACCTTCACCCCACCAGCCATCACATACAACAAGTGATCCTCCGTCAGTTTCGCCACCTCCAACGTGACCCCACCACTCGCCACATCTTCCCATCTCCCCCATGTCTGCCTTCCGCAAAGACCGCTCCCTCCGTAACTCCCTTGTCAATTCTTCCCTTCCCTCCCATACCACCCCCTCCCCTGGTACTTTCCCTTGCAACCGCAAGAGATGCAACACTTGTCCCTTCACCTCCCCCCTCTACTCCATTCAAGGACCCAAGCAGTCGTTCCAGGTGCAACAGAGGTTCACCTGCATCTCCTCCAACCTCATCTATTGCATTCGCTGCTCTAGATGCCAGCTGATCTACATCGGTGAGACCAAGCGGAGGCTTGGCGATCGTTTCGCCGAACACCTCCGGTTGGTCCGCAATAACCAACCGGACCTCCCGGTGGCTCCGCACTTCAACTCCCCCTCCTATTCCGTATCTGACCTCTCTGTCCTGGGTCTCCTCCATGGCCACAGCGAGCAACACCGTAAATTGGAGGAAATGCACCTCATATTCCGCTTGGGCCGTCTACATCCTGGGGGCTTGAACATTGAATTCTCCCAATTCTGCTAGCCCTTGCTGTCCCCTCCCCTTCATCAGCCATCTGGTTGTCTCCTCCCCTCCCCCAGCCCTCGGGCTCCTCCTCCGCCTTTTTCCTTTTTTCCTTTCTTCTCCCCACCCCCTATCAGTCTGAAGAAGGGTTTCGGCCCGAAACGTTGCCTATTTCCTTCGCTCCATAGATGCTGCTGCACTCCGCTGAGTTTCTCCAGCATTTTTGTGTACCATGCTGAGAATTATCATTGATTTGAAACTTGATTTTGGATGACGTTTTTGGGAAATGTGGTAACATGGTTGTACTGTATGTGCCCTCGTGATCTCCCTGAATGCCATACGATCATTGGGGGCACGCACGGTGGTGCAGCGGTAGAGTTGCTGCTTCACAGCGCCAGAGACCCGGGTTTGATCCTGACCACGGGTGCCGTCTGTGCGGAGTATTTCCGTTCTCCCCGTGACCTGCGCGGGTTTTCTCTGAGATCATCACTTTCCTCACACACTCCAAAGACATGCAGGTTTGTAGGTTAATTGGCTTGGTTTATAGACAATAGACAATAGGTGCAGGAGTAGGCCATTTGGCCCTTCGAACCAGCACCACCATTCACTGTGATCATGGCTGATCATCCCCAATCAGTACCCCGTTCCTGCCTTCTCCCCATATCCCCTGAATCCGCTATTTTTAAGAGCTCTATCTAGCTCCCTCTTGAAAGCATCCAGAGAACCGGCCTCCACCGCCCTCTGAGGCAGAGAATTCCACAGACTCACCACTCTCTGTGAGAAAAAGTGTTTCCTCGTCTCAGTTCTAAACGGCTTACTCCTTATTCTTAAACTGTGGCCCCTGGTTCTGGACTCCCCCAACATCGGGAACATGTTTCCTGCCTCTAGTGTGTCCAAGCCCATAACAATCTTATATGTTTCAATGAGATGCCCTCTCATCCTTCTAAACTCCAGAGTGTACAAGCCCAGCTGCTCCATTCTCTCAGCATATGACAGTCCCGCCATCCCGGGAATTAACCTTGTAAACCTACGCTGCACTCCCTCAATAGCAAGAATGTCCTTCCTCAAATTAGGGGACCAAAACTGCACACAATACTCCAGGTGTGGTCTCACTAGGGCCCTGTACAACTGCAGAAGGACCTCTTTGCTCCTATATTCGATTCCTCTTGTTATAAAGGCCAACATGCCATTCGCTTTCTTCACTGCCTGCTGTACCTGCATGCTTACTTTCATAGACTGATGTACAAGGACCCCCAGATCCCGTTGTACTTCCCCTTTTCCCAACTTGACGCCATTTAGATAGTAATCTGCCTTCCCGTTTTTGCTACCAAGGTGGATAACCTCACATTTATCCGCATTAAACTTCATCTGCCATGCATCTGCCCACTCCCCTAACCTGTCCAAGTCACCCTGCATTCTCATAGCATCCTCCTCACGGTTCACACTGCCACCCAGCTTTGTCTCCTCCCATTTTCCAAGGGCGGACAGGTTTGTAGGTTAATTGGCTATTTTAAATTGTCCCTAGTGTGTTGGATAGTGCCAGTATACGGGGTGATCGCTGGTTGGTGCGGGTGCGATGTGACAATTGGCCTGTTTCCTTGCTGCATCTCTTAAATTTAAATCATTGAGTATGATGCAAGGCATCCTTGTTGGCTTCTTGTCGCCCTGCAATGGATAATATTTCTTCAGGTAGATAGTCGATACATCAACAGGTCTAAGCTTGAATCCGTCATCTCGTAGTATATTAAATTACTCGAGCACTTCAGCAGGCCCAGTGGCGCAGCTGACATAGTTGCTGCCTTGGAGTTTGCACGTTCTCCCCGTGACTGCAGGTGGTTCCTCAGGATGCTCTTGTTCCGCCCACATCCCCAAAAACATGCAGGTTTAAAGGTTAATTGGCCTCTGTAGAATTGCCCCATGTGTGTAGAGAGTGGATGAGAAAGTGGGATAACATAGAAGTTGTGTGAACAGGTGATCGATGGTCAGCATGGAATCGATGGGCCGAACGACCTGTTTCCATGCTGTATTTTCTAAACCAAACTACTTTGGAGAATAAACTGGGTAACCAGGATCCTAAAATGGACGTATAGGAAGGAACTGCAGATGCTGGTTCACACCGAAGATGGACACAAAATGCTGGAGTAACTCCGCGGGACTGGATAGAAAGAATGGGTGACGTTTCGGGTCGAGTCCCTTCTTCAGACTGAGATGCTGCCAGCCCCTCCAGTATGTTGTGTCCCTCCAGAATTTTGTGTCTATCCTGAGATGCTCCAGTATTTTAATCATATTCATAATAATACTTTATTAGCCAAGTATGTTTTTGGTTCATTGTTCACAGAGGGTAAAGGGCCTGTCCCACTTACGCGATTTTTTTTTAGGCGACTGTCATAGTCGTAGCAGGCTGGACCCCCCCCCCCCCTACGACAATGTCTACAACAACCTACCACCTAGTCGACGGCAGGCTACCGACAACCGCCGACCCATTAGGACGTCCACCTTACGACCACACCTGCGACAACCCACAACCCCGCAGGCAACAACCGAAGTCAACCTACGTCCACCCCGCGACAAGCAACGACCCTGTCGGCGACAACTGAAGACAATTCAGCTGCCGGTACCTGTTGCCGGTTGACGTAGGTGGTCGCCAATGGAATTCACCAAAGTCAGATCTGGCGACAACCTACGTCATCCTGGCGACAACCTACGACAGCGCCTACGTCAGGAGAAGTCAAGCTACGCTCACTGGCGTCAACCCACTGTCGGCGAAAATTTTTGAAACGGGTTGAAAATCCAGCGGCGTCCAGAAAGACGCTACCACTCTTTGGGCGACTGAGGAGACGACTCATGGCCATACAGGCGACACCACGGGCGACCATGTGGCGACAGCCTAATCGCCTGTAGTCGCCTAAAAAAAGTGGGACGGGCCCTTAAGGTGACAATGCGGCATCCAATCCGTAATATTTAATCAGGAGGACTGTACTCTACCGTCTTTGCCCTTTTATTTGTTGGGAATTTGGGACAAACCACTTTACGCAAGCAAATCTTCCTGAGTTGTAGTTTGAAGGTTAATATGGAGAGCCAAACACAAAAGATTTTAAAAATCCAATCCTTGAGTGTAAAGGGCCTGATCCACTTGGGCGATTTTTTTTTCGACGTCATATCAATGTCACAAAAAGATTTTGAACATTTCAAAATCCAGCGGCAACAATAAAATTGTTGCGACACTTGAAAAATAAAAAACGCGCGTCATACACCAACACCAACGCCAACACCAACATCATCACAGACCCCACAGTGAAACCATCGGGTTTTGACCTCCACCGCAAGCAATGGCGAACCCTGAACAGAATCCGCCACAAATTTTTCGGTGACCTGATAAGTCAGTCAATGACGCCGGCAGTCGCCGAAAAAATCGGCAAGTGGGACAGGCCCTTTACTCTCTGGAACTTTCCGCTGCTCTCTGGCTTCACTGAAAGATAAAAGCTGCACACTCTTTGTCGGATGTCGACAGTGTGTGTTTGGCTAAACCTGTGCTGGAGGGAGATGATTGCGTGTATAAAGTGGGACATTTACTATAAACTAGCGTTGTCATGGCTGTCGAAATGTTGTTGATTCTCTCCAGCTAATGTCTTTTTTATCTTGTGGGGTTTATCGAATCAGACGCGTATTTTTCTTGAGATGGGCGCAAAATGCTGGAGTAACTCAGCGGGTCAGGCAGCATCTCTGCAGCAAAGGAATAGGTGGCGCTTTAGGGTCGAGACCCGTCTTCAGACTGAGTCGGGAGAGGATTTTTTCTTCTTTTTTCCGTCGTTTATTCTTGGCCAATATTCTTGATATCATATTCCTGGCCAAAGAGGACCCAATTAGTCTTTAAACTCACACAGTTCCAATGTCAATAACTCTCTTGCAAGTCGAGAGTTCCTGAAAAACTGGGCTGTACGGTGGCGCAGCGGTAGAATTGCCGCCTTACTGCGCCAAAGACCTGGGTTCCTTCCTGACTACGGGTGCTGTCCGTGCGGAGTTTGTACGTTCTCCCCCTGACCTGCGTGGGTTTTCTCTGGAATCTCCAGTTTCCTCCCACATTCCAAAGACGTACCGGTTTGTAGGCAAATTGGCTTGGGATAATTCTAAATTGTCCTATCTGTGTGTGTGTGGGATAACATTAGTGAGCAGGGATCGCTGGTTGGCGCGAACTCGGTGGGCTGAAGTGCCTGTTTCCCCGCTACATCTCTAAACCATAAACTAAGCAAAACATTAGCTCAGCCTGTACTACACGTTGTCTACAGTGAACTTTGATACATGCATCTCTTTTAATTAACTCATACT
Organism: Malacoraja senta; assembly: GCA_038087875.1. NCBI lineage: Eukaryota > Metazoa > Chordata > Chondrichthyes > Rajiformes > Rajidae > Malacoraja > Malacoraja senta. The sequence goes on along the minus strand of CM075977.1, from coordinate 219,630,785 downwards.
GATTTGGTAATTAACTCGTGATTCAGTCTCTGAGGATATACAGATGGACATAATAGAATTCTTTTCCAATTTTTCAATAAATCTGTTCATTCTCATAATTGTTTGGTTTCAGTGACCAATTGGATTAACGTCTAAGGGCTAAGTTACATGTTGAAGTTGATATTTGTTTTGCACCAGTGGTTTAAAATGAATTTTGAAAGCTGGGGATTATACACCATACAATATCCTACAATAAATAATGTGGAAACAAGGAACTACAGATGCTGGTTAACAAAAAAAGGCACAAAGTGCTGGAGTAACTCAGCAGGTCAGGCAGCATCTCTGGAGAACATGGATAGGTGACGTTTCACATAGTGTTGGAGTAACTCAGCGGGTCAGGCAGCATCTGTGGAGAACATGGATAGGTGACGTTTCACAGAGTGCTGGAGTAACTCAGTGGGTCAGGCAGCATCTGTGGAGAACATGGATAGGTGACGTTTCACAGAGTGCTGGAGTAACTCAGCGGGTCAGGCAGCATCTGTGGAGAACATGGATAGGTGACGTTTCACAGAGTGCTGGAGTAACTCAGTGGGTCAGGCAGCATCTGTGGAGAACATGGATAGGTGACGTTTCACAGTGCTGGAGTAACTCAGTGGCTTAAGGGCCTGTCCCACTTGGGTGTCATTTGCGCGTCATGCAGGTGGCGAGCGAGGATTTTGAGAATCACTGCCTACGCCACCATGTCTCACCACGCACCATACGCGTGTAACGCACGCCATGCGGCGCTGCGCGCGCATCACCACGCGTGTGTCGTGACGCGTAAATTATGTCACAAATGACGCACATGTATAGGTGACTTTTTGGGTTGTGAACCTGCGAAGGGTCTGCCTGATCCTCTGAGTTACTCCAGCACGTGGTATTTTTTTTTACTATTGCTGTAACAGCGGGGGGGCGGCACGGTGGCGCAGCGGTAGAATCGCTGCCTCACTGTGCCAGATGCCCGGGTTCCATCATGACTACGGGTGCTGTCTGTACAGAGTTTGCACAAACGGCCAGTCACCGTGTTGGTTTTCTCCGGGTGCTCCGGTTTCCTCCCCCCCCCCACTCCAAAGACGTACAGGTTTGTAGGTTAATTGGCTTGGTATAATTGCAAATTGTCCCTAGTGTGCGGGGATCGCTGGGCGGTGCGGACTCGGTGGGCTGAAGGGCCTGATTCCATGCTGCATCGCTAAACTAAACTAAACTAAGTTAGTTTAGTTTGTCACGTGAAACGTGAGGTACACTGAAGAGCTTTTGTGTTGTGTGCTATGCAGAATTTACTTTCATTTACTTTAAGAACATCTGTTCTCTGCAATATGAACTTTTATCCTCTGCTGAAAATGCAGCTATCTTAATGGAACAGGATTTAGCCTATGAATTTTTGCCAGTCCGCATTGAGTATAAGCTCGTTAAACTAACTTCACTGAAAGACTGATAGGTGCTACCAAACACAGTGTGTATGGTCTTAGTAGATTTGTTTTAACTGCTGGTTTGTTTTATATGTTCCAACAGTAATTAAATAATTTTTTTATGGTAATCTTCAATGTTTTGAAGGCTGTACGTTGTGGGGTGAGGGTGGGGGGGTTGTGTGTGTGGGTGTGGGGTTGGGTGGGTGGGGGGGGGAGGTAAATGGGCACAGTTGATATTTGGTGAAACCCCCATGGCTGAAGGCACTTTCACTCACCATTTACAATTATTTGAGTTTGTAAATGCTGAACTGCGGCATGGTGGCGCAGCGGTAGAGTTGCTGCCTCACAGCGCCAGAGACCCGGGTTCGATCCTGACTGTGGGTGCTGTCTGTACGGAGTTTGTACGCTCTCCCCGTGACCTGCGTGGGTTTTCTCCGAGACCTTCGGTTTCCTCCCACACTCCAAAGATGTACAAAGATCTAAACTAAATTACAAAAACGAAATCAAATAATACTATACATGAACGAGCTGCCAGAGGAGGTCGTTGAGGCTGGGACTAGCCCAACGTTTAAGAAACAGTTGGACAGGTACATGGATAGGACAGGGTTGGATGGATATGGACCAAGTGCAGGCAGGTGGGACTGGTGTAGCTGGGACATGTTGGCCAGTGTGGGCGAGTTCGGCCGAAGGGCCTATTTCCACACAGTATCACTCTGATTCTATGGCTCTATCAATACAATCAAGCTGAACTGGACAGATGCCAACACCAACATCATCACAGACCCCACAGTGAAACCATCGGGTTTTGACCTCCACCACAAGCAATGGCGAACCCTGAACAGAATCCGCACCCTCCATGCAAGAACAGCCCTTCACCTGCATGAGGAGTGGGGGATGACAGACAGCCCTGCTTGTGACTGTGGACATCCGGACCAGACCATCCCCACACATCGTGAATGGGCAGAGCTTCGGTTAAAGTGCAGAATATAGTTCTCAGTATTGTAGTGTAACAATTCCAGGGACAAAGTCCAATGTCCACAATGGGGTAGAGGTAAATCGGACAGTACTTAGCTTATGGAAGGATCGGTCAGAAGCCTGAACACAGAGGGGAAGTAACTGTTGCTAAGTCTGAAGGTTGCATGATTTGAGGCTTCTGTATCAACCGCATGAATGACATCATCCCTAAATGTGAAATCGTAATGAAATCCTATTATAGAAATATAATGTTATTTAAAGTTTGCTACTTGTCTTGAGTTCCTGAGAATAGTTTAGAGATACCGTTTAGAGGCACAGATACAAATAGCGGAGTCAGGGGATATGGGGAGAAGGCAGGAACGTGGTACTGATTGGGGATGATCAGCCATGATCACATTGAATGGCGGTGCTGGCTCGAAGGGCCGAATGGCCTACTCCTACACCTATTGTCTATTGTCTATTGCTGATAAAAGCCCTTCGACCCACTGGGTCAGCACCGACCAGCCATCCCCGCACGTTAACACTACCCTACGCACACTAGGGGACAATTTTACATTTATACCAAGCCAATTAACCTACAAACTTGGGCGTCTTTGGAGTGTGGGAGGAAACCCAGGATCAAAGTGGTCACCTCTGTGTGGAGCCACAGGAGATGGGCAAGGTCCTCAATGAGTGTTTCTCCTCTGTATTTACCGAGGAGAAAGACAGTAGGACGGAGGAAATTGGAGCAGTCACTGGAAGTGTCTTGAGAGCAGTCAGGGTTACTGTTGAAGAAGCACTGAAGGTACTGTCATGTTTGAAGGTAGACTAATCTCTAGAGCCTAATCTGATACAGTGCATTCAGAAAGTATTCAGACCCCTTCACGTTTTCCACATATTGTTACGTTACAGCCTTATTCTAAAATGGATTAAATACATGTTTTTAATCATCAATCTACACACAATACCCCTGTATAAAAAAGGTAAAACAGATGTTTAGAAATGTTTGCAAAGTCATTAAAAATAAATAACAGAAATATCATATTTACATAAGTATTCAGACCCTTTGCTATGACACTCAAAATTGAGCTTAGGTGCATCCTGTTTCCATTGATTATCCTTGAGATGTTTCTACAACTTGATTGGAGTCCACCAGTGGTAAATTAAATTGATTGGACATGATTTGGAAAGGCACACACCTGTCTATATAAGGTCTCACAGTTGGCAGTGCATGTCAGAGCAAAAACCAAGCCATGAAGACGAAGGAATTGTCCGTAGACCTCCGAGACAGGATTGTGTCGAGACACAGATCTGGGGAAGGGTATAAAACAATTTCTGCAGCATTGCAGGTCCTGAAGAGCACAGTGGCCTCCGTCTTTCTTAAATGGAAGAACTTTGGAACCACCAGGACTCTTCATAGAGCTGGCCGCCCGGCCGAACTGAGCAATCGGGGGAGAAGGGCCTTGGTCAGGGAGGTGACCAAGAACCCGATGGTCACTCTGACAGAGCTCTGGAGTTCCTTTGTGGGGATGGGAGAACCTTCCAGAAGGACAACTATTTCTCCAGCACTCCACCAATCAGGCCTTTATGGTAGAGTGGACAAAAGGCTTTTGGCACTTTGGCCTTCATCAGTCAGAATGTTGAGTATAGAAGTTGGGAGGTCATGTTGCAGTTGTATAAGACGTTGGTGAGACCACATTTAGAATATTGTGTTCAGTTCTGGGCACCATGTTATAGGAAAGATATTGTGAAGCTTGAAAGGGTTCAGAAAAGATTTACGAGGATGTTGCCAGGACTAGGGGGTGTGAGCTATAGGGAGAGGTTGAGTAGGCTGGGTCTCTATTCCATGGAGCGCAGGAGGATGAGGGGAGATCTTATAGAGATATACAAAATCATGAGAGGAATAGATCGGGTAGATGCACAGTTTCTTGCCCAGAGTAGGGGAATCGAGGACCAGAGGACATAGGTTCAAAGTGAAGGGGAAAAGATTTAATTGGAATCCGAGTGGTAACTTTTTCACACAAAGGGTGGTGGGTGTATGGAACAAGCTGCCAGAGGAGGTAGTTGAGGCTGGGACTATCCTACCATTTAAGAAACAGTTGGACAGGTACATGGATAGGATGGGTTTGGAGGGACATGGACCAAGCAAAGGCAGGTGGGACTAGGGTACCTGGGACATTGTTGGTCAGTGTGGGTGGGTTGATCCGAAGGGCCTGTTTCCACACTGTGTCACTCTCTGACTCTATCTAGGAGAAAAAACATGTAGGTCATGGGGAGAAAGTACAAACTCCATACAGACAGCACCCGTAGCCAGTATTGAACCTGGGTCTCTGGCGCTGTAAATGCTGTAAGGCAGCAACTCTACCGCTGCGCCATCGTGCCGCCCATTGTAGAATCATGTGGGTGGAGTGCTAAAGAGGTCAAAGGAATGCTCTTATCTTGTCCTGATCTCAGCTGTAATTATACTCCTGGCTCCATCATCTCTCCTTTCCTTGGCTGTCTCCAACCCAGAAATCCATACCCTAAAGGTACAGCATTTCACAACTAAACTGACTTCGGGACACGGTGGCACAGAGGTAAAGTTTCTGCCTTCCAGCGCTAGATACCCGGGTTAAATCCTGTCTGTAAGGAGTTTGTGCGTTCTCCCCGTGACTTGCGTGGGTTTTCTCCAGGTTTAACTGGCTTATTAAAATTGTAAACTGTCCCTAGTGTGTGGGATAGTGTTTAAGGGCCTGACCCGCATGGGCGACCTAATCCGCGAGTTCTGGCGAGTTTGCTCTCGACTCATACTCGCAGCATGGTCGACACGAGGTGGTAGGAGGTCTTTGTAACTCTCCTTCATGCTCGAGAGTGGTCCGCGTGTACTCAAGGCCTCAGCTAGGTCGCGGCGTATTTTTCAACAGGATGAAAAATGCCCGCGCGTTAAAAAAGGTCGCCATGAATTTGATACTTTTTTTAACTCGTAGGTTTAGTCGTAGTAGGGCGTAGTAGGTTGGCATGTTAGTCGTAGGTAATCGAGGGTGGTCGAAGGTAGTCGTAGATAGTCTTCATCATGGTCGAAGGGAGATCGAAGGAGGTCGTCTTCACTCTCCACTATTCGGTGTCCAATTTTCCCGAAGTTAGTCGTAGCTAGTTGAAGCTGGTCTTCGACATAGTCGAAGGAGGTCGAAGGAGGTCTTCTACGTAGTTATTTATTTAGCGAATGCAAAGTCCTTTAGCCAAGCAGTTGCCTCTTGATCTGCTGTATGAAGGGTGACAAGTCCTCCTTTAAGTCTTTTTTGAGGGCATGCTTCAATGATGTGTTGCATTGTTTGCTGCTCTCCACAAGCACGCCGCGGGGTTGGGCTGCTGCCCCATTTGTGAAGGCTGGCCAAGCAGGGGCCATGTCCAGTCCTGAATAGACAGATGACGTCAATGAGGTGTTGGTGGGCAAGGACTTCGATGGGGCGTCGCTTGGCTGCAGAGAGGCCTTCAACATTCAGCTGTAGTATTCGGAGAGCAGGTCCAACTGCTAGGTGCTCTTGAGGCTGGTCGTTGTCGCTGCTTTCGGCTTTGGGATAATGACTAGGATTCTTTGACTTGGCTCTCGGGCGTCGTCTTGTAGAATTTAGTCTGCTGGAAGGATCATTGGCTTCCCCAGGCGAGCCTGGGTACTGACGGGGGGGCGCGACGAGAACGCTGATCCATTGCCCCCCATAGTCAAAGGAGGTCTTCAACATGCCTTTTTTTTCAAACTCTCGTAAACTCTTCTAAACTCGCCAATTAGGTCGCCCAAGTGGGACAGCCCTTTAGTGTACAGGTGATTGCTGGTCGGCACCGATTTGGTGGGGCCGAAGAACCTGTTTCTCAATTCTAAAGTGTAAAAGTCTACTTGTGCTGTTTTAGCTAATCTCTACCTGTCTGCCATTTTAACGTGGGTGCCAACTTGCCCACACCGATCAACATGTCCCATCTACACTAGTCCCTCCTGCCCACGTTTGGCCCATATCACTCTCAACCTGTCCGATCCATGTGCCTGTCCACATATTTCTTAAAAGTTGCGATAGTCCCTGCCCTTAACTTCCTCCTCTGGCAGCTCGTTCCTTACACCCACCACCCTCTGTGTAAAAAGGTTGCAGCCTTTTTTTTATTAAAGGGATCCTTGTGGTAACAACATTCATTTGTCCTCCTGCTGTTTGTGAAGGCTATGAACTTTTTTCGGGAACAATAACTAGATTTTAAGCAAGCCAATGTTCACGTTATTCTGATGAAGAACCTGTGCAGGAGTGTTTAAAAATGGTGATTTATTTTTGAGCTTCACCCGTGCTTCCCTTTATCCTGTATCAGTACAGTGGACGGCCTGATTGTAATCATGTATCGCAGACTGGTTAGCACGCAATAAAAGCTTTTCACTGTACCTCGATACACGTGACAATAAACTAAACAGAACTGAAAATGACGTTCAACATCATAGGGGTGTGACCTCCCCAGAGGAGCGTGGGTGAAGCTCAACAGACTTGGTACTGGAGTTGGGCGTTTCACTGCCAGCGTGTGGAGATGGGGGCTCCGCCAGAGCCCAGCCTGTGAATGCGGAGCAGAACAACAGACAGACAACCATGTCATCTCTGGGTGCCCGCTCTACCACCCACCAAATGGAGCTCGGGGCCTGGCAGACATTGACGCCAACAGAGACAACAACCTGGCTGCTCAACACCCGGCTTGAGATCTAACTATTCCTTTGGTTTATTGATGTTTCATTCGCAAGAAGAAGATTTCTTTTTAAATAAGTATAAAGTGTGAAATGTGGGTGAAGAATGCAACAGACCTCTGTCTGGTGCAGAATGTTATTCACTTTGACAGGCTTTGGGTTTTTTTTGTGAAGTTATTTAAAAGGAAGACCAGATTAATGGAAATCCTGCTACCACAAACTTTAAAATAAACAGTCTTGGGGTTTTGATTGTATCCAGTTGCACATGTTGCTTGTAATAAATTACTGCTTAAACCTCTAGGTTTCCAGCATCTTTAAAAAAAAAAGTTGGAGGGAAACAAGATGTTGTCACTATTGTTTATCCTGTTCACTGGAGTTCTTTTGATGCTGGAGAAATGAAAGTTTTGATGGGTCGCAGAATACCCAATACTGTTTATTACAGTAGCCTCTTTAAAGACATGTCTGTCTGTGTGCATATGTTTGAACATAGTGGCCGGCACGGTGGCGCAGCGGTAGAGCTGCTGCCTCGCAGCGCCAGAGACCCGGGTTCCATCCTGACTACGGGTGCTGTCCATACAGAGTTTGTACGCTCTCCCCGTGGCCTGCGTGGGTTTTCCCCGACATCGAAACATAGAAAACAGGTGCAGGAGGAGGCCATTCGGCCCTTCGAGCCAGCACCGCCATTCATTGTGATCATGGCTGATGGTCCCCAATCAATAACCCGTGCCTGCCTTCTCCCCATATCCCTTGATTCCACCAGCCCCTAGAGCTAATCTCTTAAACTCTCTCTTCAATCCATCCAGTGACTTGGCCTCCACTGCCCTCTGTGGCAGGGAACTCCACAAATTCACAACTCTCTGGGTGAAAACGTTTTTTTCTCACCTCAGTCTTAAATGGCCTGCCCTTTATTCTGAGACTGTGGCCCCTGGTACTGGACTCGCCCAACATTGGGAACATTTTTCCTGCAGTTTCTCCGGTTTCCTCCCACATTCCAAAGACCGGCAGGTTTGTAGGTTAATTGGCTTTGTATATATGTAAATTGGCTTTGTATATATGTAAATTGGCTTTGTATATATGTAAATTGTCCCCGGTATGTGTAGCATAGGGTTAATGTGCGGGTTTGTTAGCTTCGTCAACATTGTAAATTGCCCCTGGTGTGTGTCTGTACGATTGTGTTGGTATACGGGGATCGCTGGCCAGCGTGGGGCGAAGGGCCCATTTCCGCGCTGTATCAGTAAACTAAACAGAGGAAGGCGATCGAAAGGTCATGATTATTAATTCTGTTGCAAATCAGAGGATGGAGAGCTGGAGATTTTATCGGCATCATTGAGATTTAAGTAAGGAGCTAGTTTTTGAGCCAACATTGCATTGTAATGGCAGGAAGTATTTCTTTTAGTTGCAATATTTTTATGGAACATTAAATACCTCACATTAATAGAGGGGATAAACACATCATGGCTCGTGTTTCCAATGACTTGTTTTATTTCAAGGAAGCATTTTTAATTGCGAGTTTAAACTATTACCGTTAGAGCTTATTAAAACAAACTTGGACCACATATCTCGGATATGGTCTTGGTTTTCAGAGCAATACAAAAGGTAGACTTGCGCTGAATTTTGTCACCACATTCAGTCATATGCTGTCATATGCTGAGAGAATGGAGCAGCTGGGCTTGTACACTCTGGAGTTTAGAAGGATGAGAGGGGATCTCATTGAAACATATAAGATTGTTAAAGGTTTGGACACACTAGAGGCAGGAAACATGTTCAATGTTTCCTAGGGACAATTTTTACATTTACCAAGCCAATTAACCTACGAATCTGTACGTCTTTGGAGTGTGGGAGGAAACCGAAGATCTCGGAGAAAACCCACGCAGGTAACGGGGAGAACGTTCAAACTCCGTACAGACAGCCCCCGTAGTCGAGATTGAACCCGGGTCTCTGGCGCTGCGAGGCGGAAACTCTACCGCTGCGCCACTGCCCTAAGCATTTATTAAAATGACTGTTCTCATCTACAAACCACAAGGTTCTGTTGTTTTAATTTGCGAATGAATGAGTAAATGAGAGTTGCATGGAGAAAATCAAATCAAAATGTTATTACTAACGATGTGTAGAATAAAATCCTGAAATGCATACGAGATGTGTTCTGAGGAAATATTGCTTGATGTTTAGTGTATGAAGGAACTGCAGAGGCTGGTTTAAACACAAAATGCTGGAAGTAACAGGCAGCATCTCTGAAGAGAAGGAATGGGTGACGTTTCTGGTCGAAGAAGGGTCTCGACCTCGAAATGTCACCCAATCCTTCTCTCCAGAGATGCTGCCTGTCCCGCTGAGTTACTCCTGCATTTTGTGTCTTATCTTTTGCTAGATGTTTTTAGTTTTTGAGATACGATGTGGAAACAGGCCCGTTAGCCCACCGAGTCCAAGACGGCCAGCGATCACCTCGTACACTGGCACTATCCTACACATTAAGGGTAGTTTACAATTTTACCAAAGCCAATTAAGCTGTAGAACTGTGTGGCTTTGGGAGGAAACCAGAGCACCTGGAGAAAACTCTCGCAGTCACAGGGAGAACGTACAAATTCTCTACAGACAGCATCCGTAGTCGGGATCGAACCTGGGTCTCTGGCGCCGCGAGGCAGCAACTCTACTGCCGCCCTATGTATTATTACGACCACATGTAAAAGATATTTGGACAGATCACGCATAGGATTGGTTTAGAATGATATGGGCCAAAAGCTGGCAGGTGGGACGAGTGTAGATGGGGCATCTTGGTCAGCGTGGGCAAGTTGGGCCGAAGGGCCTGTGTCTGTGCTGCATCAAAGAACTGACTAGGAATAAAACACTGAGAGAAGCTCTTGTACATCTGGAGTTTTCACTCTTGTGTTTCACGGAAGGTGGTGGGTATTGCAGGAAACATGTTCCCGATGTTGGGGGGGGAGTCCAGATCCAGGGGCCACAGTTTAAGAATAAGGGGTAGGCCATTCAGGACGGAGATGAGGAAAACCTTTTTCACCCAGAGAGTTGCGAGTCTGTGGAATTCTCTGCCTCAGAAGGCAGTGGAGGCCAATTCTCTGCATGCTATCAAGAGAGAGTTAGATAGATAGAGCTCTTAAAGATAGCGGAGTCAATGGATATGGGGAGAAGGCAGGAACGGGGTACTGATTGTGGATGATCATCAGACCATGATCACAGTGAATGGCGGTGCTGGCTCGAAGGGGCCGGACGGCCTACTCCTGCACCTATTGTCTATTGTATGTGGAGCGAGCTGCCAGAAGAAGTGGTAAAGGTGGCACAATGAGGACCTTGTTGGCTTGGTACTCTTAAGGCACTAACAAATACAAATACAAATGGATGGGAAAGGATTGGAGTAGTGTGGGGCCAGGGTGCACCAGCTTGTTATTAAGCTGACTCATTGCCACACCTGCGTTGAATGCGAAGGAGTTCAACGCAGAGTGTTCCTTCTGTGCTTTTGTTCACCGTAATTAAGCAGTAGGCCTTTGAACACCTCCACGCTCCAGCTGTAGTTCTGTTTACCCGCGTTTCAAGGCGGAGCAAGAAACCAAGAAATGAATTGCAAAGATTACAGGGAGCAAAGTCTAACCCGATATCCCTTTCCATGACAAACGGCGCAAGTGCGATGGTCCAAACGGCAACGTTCTGCTGTGCCACTCTGCTTTGTTTAGTTTAGAGATACAGCCCGGAAACAGGCCCTTCGGCCCACCGCGTACGCCCCGACCGGCGATCCCCGCCCACTTAAGGGCCTGTCCCACTTGGGCGTCATTTGCACCTCACGCAGATGGCGCACGAAGATTTTGTACATCCCGAAATCCTGGGGCGCTGCGCGGCGACCGTGTGTCGCTGCTACGTCACCACGCACCATGCGCGCGTAATGGTCGTGACGCGTAAATGATGTCGCGTAAATTAGGCGCAAATGGTGCCCAAGTGGGACAGGCCCTTTAGACTACTGTACACACTCTCGCGATAATTAAAAAATCTAGCTAATTAAACTACAAGCCCACGCTGACCAGCAATCCCCCGCACATTAACACTATCCTACACACTGGGCCCAATTTACATTTTATACTGCCAAATTAACGTACAAACCTGTATGTCCTTTGGAGTGTGGGAGGAAACCGAAGATATTGGAGAAAACCCACGCAGAACGTGCAAACTCCGTACAGGCAGCACCCGTAGTCGGGATCGAACTAGTGTCTCGGGCGCGATAAGGCAGTATCTCTACCACTGCACCACTGTTTAGTTTAGAGATACAGCGCGGAAACATTCCCTTTGGCCCACAGTGTCCACGCCAACCGGTCTAGCAGTATCCTACACACCTGGGACAAGTTATGGTATGGTACTTTATTTGCCACCTCTACCGATGTACAGTGAAATTCATTTTTGTATACAGTTCCAAGTATCACAAAACATAAGCACTGAGGTACTTAGGTATGGCACTTACTATCTTTTACCAAAGTCAATGAACCTACAAGCGTCTGCGTCTTCGTCGTGTGGGGGGAAACCGGAGCACCTGGAGAAAACCCACGCAGGTCAAGGGGGGAACGTGCAAACTCTGTACACGACAGCACGGGTAGTCAGGATTGAACCCGGGTCTCTGGCGCTGTAAGGCAGCAGCTCTACTGCTGCTCCATCGTGCCATTTACATAGATACATGGATACAAAGACAATAGGTGCAGGAGTAGGCCATTCGGCCCTTCGAGCCAGCACCGCCATTCAATGTGATCATGGCTGATCATCCCCAATCAGTACCCCGTTCCTGCCTTCTCCCCATATCCCTTGATTACGCTGGTCCTAACTCTCTTTTGAATGTATCCAGTGAAACGACCTTTGTGAGGCAGAGAATTCCACAAATTCACAACTCTCTGGGTGAAAAAGTTTTTCCTCGTCTCAGTTCTAAATGGCCTACCCCTTATTCCTTATTCTTAAACTGTGGCCCCTGGAGAGAAGGAATTGGTGACGTATCGCATGGCTCTCGACCCGAAATGTCACCCATTTCTTCTCTCCAGAGATGCTGCCTTTCCCGCTGAGTTACTCCAGCATTTTGTGCCTACCTTTGATTTTTTACATTACCAGACACTGAAATGAAATATTTATTTGAGATTGCGATTTTTACAACTGAGTCAGTAGACCTAACCCTAGGATACACACAGTTATGGCTGACGAGGTGTAGAGTGAGTCAGGCAGAGGAAGTTGAACTCTGCTGCTGAGACTTAAAGTGGCGTTCTTTGGAGGCCAAAGGTCTCCAAAGAACGGAGATGAGGAAACACTTTTTCACACAGAGAGTTGTGAGTCTGTGGAACTCTCTGCCTCGGAGGGCGGTGGAGGCCGGTTCTCTGGATACTTTCAAGAGAGAGCTAGATAGGGATCTTGAAGATAGCGGAGTCAGGGGATATGGGGAGAAGGCAGGAACGGGGTACTGATTGGGGATGATCAGCCATGACAACATTGAATGGCGCTGCTGGCTCGAAGGGCCGAATGGTCTACTCCTGCACCTATTGTCTATTGTCTACGCGATCTTGAGATTCCCAGCTAACTGGGGCTCAGTAACTTGCAACCTGCAAGTTCAATTTGAGATGGACACACAATGCTGGAGGAACTCAGCGGGTCAGGCAGCATCTCCGGAAAAAATGGATAGGTAATGTTTCTGGTCAGGACCCCCCTTCAGAAGACGGCAGCCCCCCCCCCTCTCCCCCCCCCTCTCCCCCCACCTCTCCGCCCCCTACCCTTCATGTGGTCATCTGTGGCCAACCCTGATTTGTTCTTGCCTTTTCTCGCCTACAATTTATTTTCCCTCCTCCACCCCCAACCTCTGCTTTCAATCTGAAGATGGTTTCTGACCCGAAACGTCACCTATCCATTTTCTCCTGAGATGCTGTCTAACCCGATGAGTTTATTTTTAGTTTAGAGAGATAGCGCGGAACCAGGCCCTTTGGCCCACCGAGTCCGTGCCCGCCAGCGATCAACCCACAGTGACATTATCCTCATCATCATCATCGGCGGTCACTCGAAACGAGTATGACTGTCCTCTCATGGAGGACGCCTGTGCGTGACTTTGTTTAACGTGGGGAGACTGGTGCACAGACAGATCTGGGTCAGGATCCGGTGGCATGGAGTCCAAGACGACCGGAGACCCTTTTCTGCTGCAGCCTTCATCCGCCTTCCCAGCCGTTGTGACGCTCCACTAAGGTCAGCCATCGTCCTCCGCCTGTTCCACTGTTGAGGTCTTGGTTGGATTGGCTCTTTGTCAGAGACCTCCCCCTCGACCTTACCGCCATGGGTGGCCCTACCAGGAGCATAGCTCCAGACGGCATCGCTCTCAGGATCTCAGGTCCACACGAGCTTCTCCACCACGACAAGGTGACAATCCACATAGAAGAACATTATCCAACACACCAGGGAGAATTTACTGGAGTAACCCCCGCGCGGTCACATGGAGAACGTGCACACTCCACAGAGACAGCGCCGGTAGTCCGGATCAAACACGGTCTCTGGCACTGTTGCAGCCTTGCAATGCCAGAGACCCTGCTTTGATCCTGATCCTGTACACTGCAAGGGCCAGGAAGCGAGCGGGCAAGATCATCTCTGACCCCTCTCACCCTGGCCACAAACTCTTTGAATCACTTCCCTCTGGAAGGCGACTCCGGACCATCAAAGCTGCCACAGCCAGACATAAAAACAGTTTTTATCCACGAGTAGTTGCTCGACTCAACAGCCAAAAATCTGTAACCTCCCTTTGATCTGGTATTTTGTTGGTTCACATGCTTGATCAATGGTGTTTTATCATGAATGTTTTATTATTATTAATGTTTAGTGTTTTCTGAGTCATTCGTAACTGTCACTGTATGTCATGTTGTTACTTGTGGGCGGAGCACCAAGGCAAATTCCTTGTATGTGAATACTTGGCCAATAAACTTACTTACTTATTACGAGTGCTGTCTGTAAGGAGTTTGCACGTTTTCTCTAGAGTGCAGGATAGAGCAAGTGTACGGGTTTGTGGGTTAATTGTGGGTTTATGAATGCGGACTCGGTGGGCCTGTTTCCACGCTGTATCTTGAAACTAAAGTGGTTAGACTTTAGAGTCTGTGACGAGGTGGTCTATTCGTAGTTGTGCTGAGCCTTGTAGTCCGCAGAATGAAAATAACGTGCGACAAAGTGTGAAAACACTCCTGAACTCTGGGAAAATGTTTTGCGTTTAAAACTATTCTACAACAAATATTGGGAGAGTCTCGGACCAGAGGGCACAGCCTCAGAATAAAAGGACAAACCGTTAGAAAGGAGATGAGGAGGAATTTCTTCAGTCAGAGGGTGGTGAATCTGTGGAATTCATTGCCACAGACGGCTGTGGAGGTCGTCGATGGTCATTTTTAAGATGGAGATTGATAGATTCTTGATTATAGCTCATGTTCATAAGGGATAGGAGCAGAATTAGGCCATTCAGCCCATCAAGTCTACGCCATTCAATCATGGCTGTTCCATCTCTCCCTCCCAACCCCATTCTCCTGCCTTCTCCCCGTAACTCCTGACACCCGTACTAATCAACAAACCTATCTCTGCCGTAAAAATATCCACTGACTTGGCCTCCACAGCCTGCTGTGGCAATGAATTCCACAGATTCACCAACCTCTGACTCAAGAAATGTTTTCTCATCTCCTTTCTAAAGGTATTTCCTTTATTCTAAGGCTATGGTGTCTGGTCCAAGACACCCGCACGAGAATCATGCTAGATGGAGCTCTTAAAGATAGCGGAGTCAACGGATATGGGGAGATGGCAGGGACGGAGTACTGATTGGGGATGATCTGTCATGATCACAGTGAATGGTGGCGCTGGCACGAAGGGCCGACCGGCCTACTCCTGCACCTATTGTCTATTCTCTGGATGCTATCAAGAGAGAGCTAGATAGTGTAAAGACTGTCCAAACACAGGATGTCTTCACTCTAGTTTATTTCATACATTGTATTCGTATACACACATATTGCCCTAGCTGTTCGTGGTCCATTACCGGAGCTAGAGAGCGAGCTAGGGGTGGGAAGGTTACATTTATACTGAAGCTAATGGGGAGTGGTTAGTAGAAGTGAGGTCACCATGTTAAAGGAACATGCACGGCTCTACATCCTTCCCCTTGAAAAGGGAAACATAGCAATGATGACAGTGAGACCACGACTCATACGCTAGGCACAAACCCGCGCGTACATCGTCAGGAAAAACTTAAAACATTCAAGCAAACTCCCCGTAACGTTCAGGCGGCTTGACCAGACACCCGAAGCGGGTATACAGCCCGCCTCCCCCCCCCCTTCGAAGGTAGAGTGGGCACCGGGGCAGGAGCGGCGATAGGTGAACCGAAAGGGGAGTCAGCAGGAGGGGGAGAACGAGGAGACCGGGGAGGAGACAAGGGCACCGCAACGGGCACGCGAGCGGGAGATGGCTGATGGGGGGGGCCAGGAGGAGCAGCGGGAGAACGGGGCGACAAGGGTCGCGAGGGCAGAGGAGCGGGAGGCAACGAGGCGGCAACCGGGGGAGCAAAAGGGGCTGCGGGAGGCGGAGCGGGCTCGTTGACCGGCAGCAAATGCTGGCGGGACCGGCGGTAGATTGTGCCCTCGTAGTCAACCAGGTAAGAGCGCAGAGAGTCGGCAAAGCCGATGACAACAGCCAAGCGATGGTGTCCGGAGGGGGACTGCATCCGGACGACCTGGCCCTCGAAGAGGGGCTGAAGGGGACGGCATGACTTGTCGTGGGAGCGCTTCTGGACGACCTGTTTCTGGGTAATACGCTTCTGGACAGCAGCAGGGCTGCGGACTGCGGGCCGTAGCGACCGCTGGGAGACAGGGATTGGAGGGCGAGTGGTGCGGGACATGAGCCGTTGAGCCGGTGAGCCCATGGCAGGGTCGCGACTAATATTTCGGAGATTCAGTAGAGCGAGATAAAAATCCGAATGCGACAGTCTGCAATGTTCCAGCAGCTCCTTGGCACTGCGGACGGCGCGCTCAGCAAGGCCGTTGCTCTGCGGGTACTCCGGGCTGCTGGTGATGTGGCGAAAGTTGTAGGCGGCGGCGAATGCGCGGAACTCAGCACTCGTGAACTGGTCCCCGTTGTCAGACTGCACAGTCACAGGAATGCCAAAGGTTGCAAAGAGAGGTTGCAACGTCCCGATGACCGCAGCAGAAGTGAGGGAGTGCAGACGCTTAATCTCGAACCAGCTGGAGTAAGAGTCGGCCAGGACCAGGAAATGTTTGCCACGCCACTCAAATATGTCAGTAGCGACCACCATCCACGCCAGGGCGGGGGCAGGCTGTTGCAGGAGTGGCTGGCGTTGCTGGTGGGGAGAGAGGGTATTGCAGGTGGAGCAGGCAGAGACCCTCTCCCGGATGTCCTGTGCCATGCTGGGCCAATAAAATTGGCTCTGGGCCTGGGACAGGGTGGCATCGGCACCGGGATGGCCGTTGTGGGCAGTTTGGAAATAGTGGTCCCGCAGAGCGGCAGGCACCACAACCTTGTGGCCCTTCACCACCACGCCGCCCTGCAGCACAAGTTCGTCCCGGACTAGGAAGTAGGGCGCAGCACCAGCCGGCAAGGGTGAGCGACGGTCAGGCCAGCCGCGACGGATGACGTCTATAAGCTGTTGCAGGGCAGGATCATTGGCGGTGTGGTGAATCAGGGACTGCATCTGCTGGGAGGGCATGAAGTTGACGTTTAGCACCATCAGGTCGGATGACTCGTACGGGTGGCGGGCTGTAGAAGCCAGCGGTGCGCGGGACAGCGTGTCTGCCACAAACATGTCCTTGCCCTTGCGGTACACGATTTGAAACGTGAAGCGTTGGAGTTGCAGCATCATACGCTGCAAACGGGAAGAGGCAACGTGGATCGGTTTGTTTAAGATCGTGACCAGCGGCTGGTGGTCGGTTTCGATAGTGAAGGTGTTACCTATAATGTAGTCCCTGAACTTCGAGCAGGCAAACACCACGGCAAGGAGCTCCTTCTCGATCTGAGCGTAGCGTTGCTCGGTTGGGGTCATGGTGCGGGAGGCGTAGGAGACAGGTAGCTGCAGGCGGTCGTGGATCTGCAGGCAGGCGGCACCGAGACCGAAACTTGATGCATCGCAGGTAATGACGATAGGGCGCTTTAAGTCGAAGAACTTCAGAGTGGGGGCGCGAACCTGGTCTCCGAATGGAGGCGTGGGTTCGTATCCCACTTCTGACACCATGTAAAGACTGTCCAAACACAGGATGTCTTCACTCTAGTTTATTTCATACATTGTATTCGTATACACACATATTGCCCTAGCTGTTCGTGGTCCATTACCGGAGCTAGAGAGCGAGCTAGGGGTGGGAAGGTTACATTTATACTGAAGCTAATGGGGAGTGGTTAGTAGAAGTGAGGTCACCATGTTAAAGGAACATGCACGGCTCTACAGATAGGGCTCTTAAAAATAGTGGAGTCAGGGGATATGCGGAGAGGCAGGAACGGGGTACTGATTGTGGATGATCTGCCTTGATCACATTGAATGGCGGTGCTGACTCGAAGGGCCGAATGTCCTATTCCTGCACCTATTGTCTATTGTCTAATCCATCTACCTCTGCCTTAAAAATGGTTTAAAAAAAATTTGTAAAGGGCCTGTCCCACTTTCACGACCTAATTCATGACCTCTGCCGAGTTTGCCCTTGACTCATACTCGCAGCGTGGTCATCACGAGGTCGTAGGTAGGTCGTAGCAGGCTGTGATGCTAGTCGTAGGTACTCGTGGCATCTAGTAGGTCGGGGCGTTTTTTCTAGCATGATAGACAATAGACAATAGGTGCAGGAGTAGGCCATTTGGCCCATCGAGCCAGCACCGCCATTCAATGTGATCATGGCTGATCATCCCCAATCAGTACCCCGTTCCTGCCCTCTCCCCATATCCCCTGACTCCGCTATTTTTAAGAGCCCTATCTAGCTCTCTCTTGAAAGCATCCAGAGAACCTGCCTCCACCGCCCTCTGAGGCAGAGAATTCCACAGACTCACAACTCTCTGTGAGAAAAAGTGTTTCCTCGTCTCCGTTCTAAATGGCTTACTCCATATTCTTAAACTGTGGCCCCTGGTTCTGGACTCCCCCAACATCGGGAACATGTTTCCTGCCTCTAGCGTGTCCAAACCCTTAATAATCATGATGAAAAATGTCCACGAGTAAAAAAGGTCGTGAGTTAGGTCGTGAAAGTGGGACAGGCCCTTTATGTGAAGTAGGCAGGGGAATGGGGTTGAGAGGGGAAAGATACATCAGCCACGATTGAATGGTAGGCTCAATGGGCTGAATTCTGCTGCGGGAACCATGAACTTATGAACAAAAGTCTCGGCGGGTGGCTGAATGTGGGCCTGGCTCTTCCCACTGACTTGGAGCAGGAGTTGCACAGACTTGGAGCAGCTTCCGATGAGGTCAGTGCTCTCTTTGTTGTTGGGCGTCGCTCGCAGGAGTCCCTTGGCGCTGAGCTGCCTCGACGTCGCCCTGTTGTGAGCAGCCATTCGCAGCTTCTCAGAAGCAGGAAGCGTTTATTTTAGAACGCCGGCTACAACGTAAGGTCATTTTCAACGAGGGCAGGAGTGTTTGTTTATTTGTCGAGGGCAACCCGATATGAACCGGAAAATGAAAAAAAAAAAAATCTTACTCATGCCAGCTTTACAGGCAACAACATAAATACATATATCCAATTAATTATTCATTAGTCAAAGTAAATGAGAGCATGATAACCAAAGTGCGCAGAACAAACAAGACCAAACGTAGACTGGCCGATCGTTTCGCTGAACACCTTTGCTCAGCCTGCCCGGACCTACCCAGCTCCCGGTTGCCAAACACTTTATTTCCCCTTCCCATTCCCACACTGACCTTTCTGTCCTAGGCCTCCTCCACCGTCAGAGTGAGGCCAACACACACAAATTGGAGGAACAGCGTCTCATATTTAGCCTGGGCAGCATGACCCAAAACGTCAAATCGGTGGAATTCATTGCCACGGAAGGCTGTGGAGATTGCCAATGGATATTTTTAAGGAGGAGATAGATAGATTCTTGATGAGTGCGGGTGTCGGGGGTTATGGGGAGAAGGCGGGAGAATGGGGTTGGGGAGGGAGAGACAGATCAGCCACGATTGAATGGTGGGGTAGACTTGATCCCATACCTCCTAATCCCATTCTCCTGCCTTCTCCCCATAACCCCCCACAGTCATTTTAACCGTGTGAACGCAATGACTGGTTTCCAACAGAAACCTTTAGTAAAGGTTGCAGTTGGTTCACAATCTCTGTCGATGGAACTCTGATCTCGGGGCTGGAGCTCAATACTCTTGCATTGAGGCTGGGTTGAGTGCATGAGATCTGAGAGTGATTGTTGAAGTTGCAGCCTTATTGAAGTGGCAGCCAAAGTAGGTCAGTGCGTACCTGGAGGTGTGAGAACCGGATCTGGTGACCATCAGGACACTGCATGGAGAAGTCGTCGCCAACATTAAAGGCAGGCGAGGGTGCGCAGTGACCTCAACCTCCCTGCTTTCAGAATTAGAGGACGTTCTTTTAGGAAGGGGATGAGGAGGAATTTCCTTGGTCAGAGGGTGGTGAATCTGTGGAATTGAATAGACAAAAGACAATAGGTGCAGGAGTAGGCCATTTGGCCTTCAAGCCAGCACCGCCATTCATAGATACATAGATACATAGAAAATAGGTGCAGGAGTAGGCCATTCGGCCCTTCGAGCCTGCACCACCATTCAATATGATCATGGCTGATCATCCAACTCAGTATCCCGTACCTGCCTTCTCTCCATACCCCCTGATCCCCTTAGCCACAAGGGCCACATCTAACTCCCTCTTAAATATAGCCAATGAACTGGCCTCAACTATCCTCTGTGGCAGAGAGTTCCAGAGATTCACCACTCTCTGTGTGAAAACGTTTTTCCTCATCTCGGACTTAAAGGATTTCCCCCTTATCCTTAAGCTGTAACCCCTTGTCCTGGAGTTCCCCAACATCGGGAACAATCTTCCTGCATCATGGCTGATCATCCCCATTCATTGCCACAGAAGGCTGTGGAGGCCAAGTCAGTGGATATTGTTAAGGCAGAGATAGATTCTTGATTAGTACAGGCGTCAGAGGTTATGGGGAGAAGGCAGGAGAATGGGGTTAGTAGGTAGGGAAAGATCAGCCATGATTGAATGGCGGAGTAGACAGATATGGATGGCCATGATTGAATGGCGGAATAAACTTAATGGGCCGAATGGTCTCATTCTACTACAATTCCTTATGACCGCATGTTCACCACCCCAGACAATGGAGGCAAATGTCCCCAATGCATTTTTTAGTCAATCCTGAGTACCTTTGTGCTGCCTCCTTCAGAGATCTGTAGCCGTTGATAGGACGGTTCAGTTGCCTGATAACAGGTGGGAAGAAACTGTCCCTGAATCTGTGAGATAGATAGAAAATAGGTGCAGGAGGAGGCCATTTGGGCCTTCGAGCCAGCACCGCATTCATTGTGATCATGGCTGATCGTCCCCAATCAATAACCCTTGCCTGCCTTTCCCCATATCCCTTGACTCCACTAGCCCCTAGAGCTCTATCTAACTCTCTCTTAAATTCATCCAGTGATTTGGCCTCCACTGCCCTCTGTGGCAGGGAATTCCATAAAGTCACAACTCTGTGGGTGAAAAAGTTTTTTCTCACCTCAGTCTTAAATGACCTCCCCTTTATTCTAAGACTGTGGCCCCTGGTTCTGGACTCGCCCCACATTGGGAACATTTTTCCTGCATCTAGCCTGTCCAGTCCTTTTATTATTGTATATGTTTCTATAAGATCCCCCCGCCCCCCATCCTTCTAAACTCCAGTGAATAGAAGCCTAGTCTTTTCAATCTTTCCTCGTATGACAGTCCCGCCATCCCAGGGATTGTGAGTTGTGCGTTTTCACACTTCTGTACCTCACCTGAGACGTCACCCCTAAACATCCTCCAGAGATGCTGCCTGACCCGCTGAGTTACTCCAGCACTTTGTAACTTTCCACACCAATCCTGACTTGCATCTGACCACTAAGAGCATCCATTAGCAGATAGCAATGCTGTTGGAATGTGGCCAATTGACAATTGCTGAAGAGTAGCAAATATCTAAAAATATAATTATAATTAAATAGGTTTAGCCTCAGCGCTCGGCTTCATTTAATAAAGCTCACGTCATGAAAAATGACACTAGTTCAATAATTGATTGTAAACAAAATATAGTCAAGCTTTTCAGAAAATGCAATTTTGCTTTTGGTAATGAAGTTGTGTATGCATCTAACCAGCTAACTTGTACACAATCCTTTAAATTTAGATAACAGGCTGTCAACCTCTGCATTACAATAGTTAGGTTACATCTTGGACCTATCACAGTGGCAAGGGCAGCACGGTGGAGCAGCGGTAGAGTTAGAGAGGTCAACGTTAATACCGCTGGGTTGTAAGGTGCCCAAGCTAAATACGAGGTACTGTTCTTCCAATTTGCGCTGGGCCTCACTCTGACAATGGAGGAGGCCCAATGCAAATTGGAGGAACAGCATCTCATATTTCGCTTGGGCAGCTTACACCCCTGCGGTTTAAATGGGGGGGTCACCATCGACTCCACAGTCAAAAAGGCACAACAGAGGATGTACTTCCTGCGGCAGCTGAGGAAGCGCAATCTGCCACAGGCAATGATGGTCCAATTCTACACGGCCATCGTAGAGTCTGTCCTCACGTTCTCCATCATGGTCTGGTTTGACTCAGCCACCAAGCACGACACCTGGAGGCTGCAGCGAATCGTCCGATCAGCAGAGAAGGTTGTTGGCTGCAACCTTCCCTCCATTGACGAACTGTACACTGCAAGGGCCAGGAAGCGAGCGGGTAAGGTCATGTCTGACCTCTCTTACCCTGGCCACAAACTCTTTGAATCACTTCCCTCTGGAAGGCGACTCCGGACTGTCAAAGCTGCTACAGCCAGACATAAAAAACAGTTTTTATCCACGGGTAGTTGCTCTACTCAATAACCAAAAATCTGTAGCCTCCTTTTATTTACTTCACATGTTTAATCGATAATGTTTTATTATTAATGTTTAATGTTTTATGTGTCATTCTTAACTGTCACTGTATGTCATGTTGACACTTGCGGGCAGAGCACCAAGGCAAATTCCTTGTATGTGAATATACCTGGCCAATAAACTTATTAATTCATTCATTCATCGAAGTAACCCTTGCTTTCCCTCTCGCTCTATCCCTCCCCCATGTAGGTCTTTGACCAGTCTGACTGTCCTCCTCATTTAATTTTATCTTTATATGCCTCATTGTCACCTTCCCCGAGCTAACAATAATCCTTGATTCCTTGAGCTTTGTTTCTTTGATCTCTCATTTTCACACCTTACCCGTTGGTTGAAACATACAGAATAGTGAAAGGCTTGGATAGAGTGGAGATCAGGTAGGTTTAGGCGGACTGAGCGGAGGTGTTCAGCAAAACGATCGCCCAGCCCGCGTTTGGTCTCACCGATATATAGGATTCATAAGGTTATAAGGAATAGGATTAGAATTAGGCCATCCGACCCATCAAGTCTACTCCGCCATTCAATCATGGCTGATCTATCTCTCCCTCCTAACCCCATTCTCCTGTCTTCTCCCCATAACCTCTGACACCTGTACTAGTCAAGAATATATCTATCTCTGCCGTAAAAAAATAAATTCACTGACTTGGCCTCCACAGACTTCTGTGGCAACGAATTCCCCTGATTCACCACCCTCTGACTAAAAAAAAAATTCCTCATCTCCTTCCTAAAAGAATGGCGAGGTCTTACGTGGTATAGATTGCAGCAGATCAAACGGAAGGCCAATACCACCTTTGAAGTCTGAAGAAGGGTCTCAACCCAAAACATCACCCATTCCTTCTATCCAGAGATGCTGCCTGTCCCACTGAGTCACTCCAGCGTTTTGCGTCTATCTTCGCCATTACCACATTTCCAGAGACAGCCAGGGAATGGATTAAAAGCAGTTAAATTTCCAGTGATGCCCTTGCCCAAGGAACATTTAAAAAGCCATTGTACTCACTGGAGTTTAGAAGAATAAGGGGGGACCTCATTGAAACATACAGAATAGTGAAAGGCTTGGATAGAGTGGTTGTGGTGAGGATGTTTCCACCAAAGATCCTATAGCGGAGCAAGATAGACCGCTCCTTCTAAAGGCAATGGGCTGACGTGTAGTACGCAACGGAGCGGAACATGGGCCTTTTTTTCATCCATTTCGGTAACCCGACTTGACCCGACGCGACTCGCAGTGTAATCAACGTTGCGGGGGAACAGTCTGTGTTAATAAATTATAATTCTGAAAATGAGGAGAAGATTTTTTACCAAATAACTTTTAATTTTACGAGGATGTTTCCGTAACCGGCTTCCGTCTCCGCACTATTATCCTATGGGATCTTTGGTGCGGGGACGGAAGCCGGTTACGGAAATGGGGCCGAAAATTACCCATGAATCTGCCCATGACCGTACTACGTCTTTTTCGTCGAGTGGACTATCTTGCTCTGCTATAGGATCTTTGGTTTCCACTAGTGGGAGAGTCTAGGACCAGAGGTCATAGCCTCAGAATTAATTCTTTAGTCAGAGGTAAACCTGGGATCACCCTTGTAAATCCACACCTGTAACAGGGGATATGGCAGATCAGGTTTGGAGGAGGTGCAATCTGGAGATGTGTTTTCACACTTGCCTGAAAAGGGGTCGATGTAAACTGTTGCATCACTTCCACCCACCTCACTCGAAAGATATGCAGAGTCATTTTAACCCTCGTGAATTTAATGACTTCTTTCAACAGCACTTGTAGTAAACGATTCTGGTTTAAGGTTTATTTTTATAAAATAAAAAAAACCAAAGTAAATATTTGAATGGCAGCTTCACGAAAATGTCTCTCGATTCAAACGCTGTTTTATGGAGTGCGACTGAATCTTTGTAAATGTGCTGTATTTCCCCCAAGGACTGTTTAACTCTCTGTCAATTTAACACCATATGTTAGTTTGGCAATAAACACACCAGCTCATACTGAACTTCTGTCCTTTTGCATCTCCTGATGTAGATTTTCGTTTTGTTTAGAGACACAGTGTAAAGGCCATTTAAAAAAAAATTTAATTAACATTTTTTTTTTCCAGTGGTCACCATTTGAATATCGTTTTCTTGCGAATAAATGGTTTGAACTGCACACGTCATGTTGCAGCTCGAGCTTGTCTGCCTTGTAAGCACTTTACCACAAACCATGGCATCCTGTTGTGCCTCTGCTTCCAGGCATGGTTTTATAGTTTAGAGATACAGCGTGGAAACAAGCCCCTCGGCCCACCGGGTCTGCACCGCTCAGCGCTCCCCGCACACTAACATCACGCTCCACACACACACTAGGGACAGTTCACATCTACACCAAGCCAACTAACCTACAAACCTGTACGTCTTTGGAGTGTTGGAGGAAACCAGAACGCCTGGACAAAACCCACGCAGGTCTCGGGGAGAACGTACAAACTCCGTACAGGCAGCACCCGTAGCCAGCAGCTCTACCGCTACGCCACAGTGCCTGCCTATTGTGTTGGAAGGAACAGCGGATGCTGGTTTACATTGAAGACAGGCACAAAATGCTGGAGTAACTCAGCGGGGCAGGCGGCATCTCTGGAGAGAAGGAATAGGTGACGTTTTGAGTCGAGACCCGTCTTCAGACTGAGAGTCAGGGGAGTGAGAGACGAGAGATATGGAAGGGTAAGGTGTGAAAACACAGATCAAAGCTGACTGATCAACAGGATGTGGAATGGTTCATCATTGTCTTCTTCTTCTGTCGTGTGTCTTTTAGACCTGCAGCTCCGTTGAAGCGAGCCAGGCCAACGTGTCATTGGCTGAGGAGAAGATAACAATGAATGAATGAATAAGTTTATTGGCCAAGTATTCACATACAAGGAATTTGCTTTGGTGCTCTGCCCGCAAGTGACAACATGACATACAGTGAGAGTTGGGAATGACACACAAAACATTGAACATTAATAATAACAAGGTGTAGAAACAGCAAAATCAGGAGGCCAGTGCAATAAATATCGACACAAGATGCTGGAGTAACTCGGCGGGACAGGCAGCATCTCTGGAGAGAAGGAATGGGTGACGTTTCAGTGAAACTAATCGGACAACTAGGGTGGGGGAGGCATGGAGAGAGGGGGAACACGAGGGTCACGAAGTTGGAACAATCAATATTGACAGCGTTGGGTTGTAAGCTGATGCTTTTTAATGTACATCAGTGTACGTTGCTGAAATGGGGATCACGGGTGTATCAGAGACTGGATGTATACGCTAGAGGCAGGAAACATGTTCCCGATGGTACACAAAAATGCTGGAGAAACTCAGCGGGTGCAGCAGCATCTATGGAGCGAAGGAAAGATTTCCTTCGCTCCATAGATGCTGCTGCACCCGCTGAGTTTCTCCAGCATTTTTGTGTACCTTCGATTTTCCAGCATCTGCAGTTCCTTCTTAAACAACATGTTCCCGATGTTGGGGGAGTCCAGAATCAGGGGCCACAGTTTAAGAATAAGGGGTAAGCCATTTAGAACGGAGGCGTGAAACACTTTTTCACACAGAGAGTTGTGAATCTGTGGAATTCTCTGCCTCAGAGCGGTGGCGGAGGCCGGTTCTCTGGATACTTTCAAAAGAGAGTTAGACAGAGCTCTTAAAGATAGCGGAGTCAGGGGATATGGGGAGAAGGCAGGAATGGGGTACTGATTGGGGATGATCAGCCATGATCACATTGAATGGCTCGAAGGGCCTACTCCTGCACCTATTGTCTGAAACCAAGCAAAATACAGCAAGCCAACACTGAGCAGTATACAGTCAATGATGCGGCAGTGTTGATGACATTTTTCATCTGTAAAGTGTAAGCAGCCAGGTACTAGTCCCTGTGGGGGAGGGAACTGCAGATGCTGGTTTACACCGAATAAGAAGGTGACAACGAGGCCTACAAACAGTAATATTAATCAGGAGGCAAGTGAAATATAGATAAGCACAAATTGCTGGAGTAACTCAGCAGGACAGGCAGCATCTCTGGAGGGAAGGAATGGGTCACGTTTCGGGTCGAGACCCTTCATCAGACTGAGTCACGGGAGAGGGAGACATAGAGGTGTGGAAGGACAAGGTGTGAAAACGAGTGATCAAAGGGGACAAAGCTGAAGGAAAATGTCGAATCGGTCAATGTTAGTTGAGTATAGAAGCAAAGAGGTCCTTCTGCAGTTGTATAGAGACCACACCTGGAGTATTGTGTGCAGTTTGGTCCCCTAATTTGAGGAAGGACATTCTTGCTATTGAGGGAGTGCAGCGTAGGTTTACAAGGTTAATTCCCGGGATGGCGGGACTATCATATGCTGAGAGAATGGAGCGGTTGGGCTTGTATACTCTGGAGTTTAGAAGGATGAGAGGGCATCTTATTTAAACATATAAGATTATTAAGGGTTTGGACACGCTAGAGGCAGGAAACATGTTCCCGATGTTGGGGGAGTCCAGAACCAGGGGCCACAGTTTAAGAATAAGGGGTAAGCCATTTAGAACAGAGATGAGGAAACACTTTTTTCTCACAGAGAGTGGTGAGTCTGTGGAATTCTCTGCCTCAGAGGGCGGTGGAGGCCGGTTCTCTGGATACTTACAAGAGAGAGCTAGATAGGGCTCTTAAAAATAGCGAAGTCAGGGTGATATGGGGAGAAGGCAGGAACGGGGTACTGATTGGGGATGATCAGCCATGATCACATTGAATGGCGTTGCTGGCCCGAAGGGCCGAATGGCCTACTCCTGCACCTATTGACTATTGTTAGCTATGGGGAAGGTGACAACGAGCCATATATAAAATGTAACCAGGAGAACTAGCAGACTGGTCGGAGAACTGGGGTGGGGAGGGATGGGGTGGGGAACTGGGGTGGGGAGGGATGGGGTGGGGAACTGGGATGGGGAGGGATGGGGTGGGGAGGGATGGGGTGGGGAACTGGGGTGGGGAGGGATGGGGTGGGGAACTGGGATGGGGAGGGATGGGGTGGGGAACTGGGGTGGGGAGGGATGGGGTGGGGAACTGGGATGGGGAGGGATGGGGTGGGGAACTGGGATGGGGAGGGATGGGGTGGGGAGGGATGGGGTGGGGAACTGGGGTGGGGAGGGATGGGGTGGGGAACTGGGATGGGGAGGGATGGGGTGGGGAACTGGGGTGGGGAGGGATGGGGTGGGGAACTGGGGTGGGGAGGGATGGGGTGGGGAACTGGGATGGGGAGGGATGGGGTGGGGAACTGGGATGGGGAGGGATGGGGTGGGGAGGGATGGGGTGGGGAACTGGGGTGGGGAGGGATGGGGTGGGGAACTGGGATGGGGAGGGATGGGGTGGGGAACTGGGGTGGGGAGGGATGGGGTGGGGAACTGGGGTGGGAGGGATGGGGTGGGGAACTGGGATGGGGAGGGATGGGGTGGGGAACTGGGATGGGGAGGGATGGGGTGGGGAACTGGGGTGGGGAGGGATGGGGTGGGGAACTGGGGTGGGGAGGGATGCAGAGAGAGGGACTAGTCCCTTAATGAGGTGGATAACTGGGGTGTTAAATACCACAAAGTTTGAGAAATACACTGCTAGATACATGCAGACCGTGATGGGCTGGGGAAAGGTTTAAAAACTCTTTCATTCTGCACGTAACTATAGACTTGATATATTTCCGAGCATGCCATACTGCGTGGAATCAAGGCCAACTTGCCCACACCGACCAACATGTCCCATCTACACTAGTCCCACCTGCCTGCGTTTGGCCCATATATCCCTCTAAACCTGTCCTATCCATGCACCTGTCTAATTGCTTCTGAAACGGTGCAATAGCCCCTGCCTCAGCTATCTCCTCCGGCAGCTCATTCATACACCCACCATCCTTTGTGTCGAAAAAGTTACCCCTCTGGTTCCTATTAAATCTTTCCCCCTTCACCTTAAACCTATGTCTGGTGGTTCCGATTTCCCTACTCTGAGCATTTTCTCCAGAGATGCTGCCTGACCGGCTGAGTAAAGGGCCTGTCCCACTTGTGTGTTATTTGCGCGTCATTTATGAGACATCATTTACGCATCACGACGCGTGCGCGTATGGCGTGCATTCCGTGAGACGTGGTGGCGTAGGCAGTGACGCGCGGTAGCGCGCGGCGCCCGAGGATTTTGGGATTCTCAAAATCCTCGCGCGCCACCTGCCTGAAGTGCAAATGACGCTCAAGTGGGGCAGGCCCTTTACTCCAGCATTTTGTGTCTATTTTCCTTAAAGGACATTAATTACACAGGTACATTAATTACACAATTCATCTACTCTGGGCAAAAGACTGTG
Source organism: Malacoraja senta (assembly GCA_038087875.1). Taxonomy (NCBI): domain Eukaryota; kingdom Metazoa; phylum Chordata; class Chondrichthyes; order Rajiformes; family Rajidae; genus Malacoraja; species Malacoraja senta. The sequence continues at coordinate 219,602,375 of CM075977.1, read as the reverse complement.
AATCTCCCCAATCTATTCCCCTCATGATTTTGTACGCCTCTTTTAGATCACCCCTCATCCTCCTGCACACCAAGGAATAGAGTCCGAGTCCGCACAACCTCTCCCTGTAGACCCTTGAGACCTGGCAACATCCACAGGAACCTTCACTGCACCTTTTCCAGCTTGAAAGGGTGTAAGGTGTGAGCAGTCAAATTCTAGTCCCCTTTATGAGGTGGATAAAAGTCTACAGCAAATTTATCAACTGAGGTGTGAAATACCGCAGGGTTTGTAAAGTCCTCTGCTGGATATTTGCAGACGGTGAAGGGTTGGGGAACGTTTTAAAAATACTTTCACTCTGCATGTATCTATAGACTTCACAAGTATTTCCGAGCATATCATTGCATTTTTGGAAAAAGTCAATTTTGAGCTTGTTTTATTTTTCCAAATTGTATATTTGATTGAACAAAGCATTGTCTTGAACTTTTGAGGCAGTTGAAACTTGTGTGTGCGTGTATCTATATATTAGAGTCATAGAGTGATACAATAGACAATAGGTGCTGGAGGCCATTCAGCCCTTCGAACCAGCACCACCATTCAGTGTGATCATGGCTGATCATCCCCAATCAGTACCCTGCTCCTGCCTTCTCCCCGTATCCCCTGACTCCGCTATCTTTAAGAGCCCTATCAAGCTCTCTCTTAAAAGTACCCAGAGAACAGGCCTCCACCACTCTCTGAGGCAGGGAATTCCACAGACTCACAACTCTCTGTGAGAAAAAGTGTTTCCTCATCTAAATGGCTTACCCCTTATTCTTAAACTGTGGCCCCTGGTTCTGGACTTCCCCAACATCGGGAACATGTTTCCTGCCTCTAGTGTGTCAAAACCCTTAATAATCTTATATGTTTCAATAAGACACCCTCTCATACTTCTAAACTCCAGAGTGTACAAGCCCAGCTGCTTCATTCTCTCAGCATATGACAGTCCCGCCATCCCGGGAATTAACCTTGTAAACCTATGCTGCACTCCATCAATAGCAAGAATGTCCTTCCACAAATTAGGGGAACAAAACTGCACACAATACTCCAGGTGTGGTCTCAATAGGGCTCTGTACAACTGCAGAAGGACCTCTTTGCTCCTATATTCGATTCCTCTTGTTATAAAGGCCAACATGCCATTCGCTTTCTTCACTGCCTGCTGTGCCTGCATTCTTACTTTCATTGACTGATGTACAAGGACTCCCAGATCCCATTGTACTTCCCCTTTTCCCAACTTGACACCATTTAGATAATAAGCTGCCTTCCGGTTTCTGCTACTAAAGTGGATAACCTCACATTTATCCACATTAAACTTCATCTGCCATGCATCTGCCCACTCGCCCAACCTGTCCAAGTCACCCTGCATTCTCATAGCATCCTCCTCACAGTTCACACTGCTACCCAGCTTTGTGTCATCTGCAAATTTGCTAATGTTACTTTGAATCCCTTCATCTAAATCATTAATGTATATTGTAAATAGCTGCGGTCCTAGCACCGAGCCTTGCGGTACCCCACTAGTGACTGCCTGCCATTCTGAAAGGGGCCCGTTAATCCCTACTCTTTGTTTCCTGTCTGCCAACCAATTTTCTATCCACGTCAGTATCCTACCCCCAATACCATGTGCTCTAATTTTGCCCACTAATCTCCTATGTGGGACCTTATCAAATGCTTTCTGAAAGTCCAGGTACACTACATCCACTGGCTCTCCCTTGTCCATTTTCCTAGTTACATCCTCAAAAAATTCCAGAAGATTAGTCGAGCATGATTTCCCCTTCGTAAATCCATGCTGACTCAGACCGATCCTGTTACCGCTATCCAAATGTGCTGCTATTTCATCTTTTATGATTGACAGTGTGGAAGCAGGCTCGACCACACCGGCCAGCAATGTCCCAGCTGCCCTACTCCCACTTGCCTGCGCTTGGTCCATAACCCCCCAAACCGGCCCTATCCATGTACCTGTCTAACTGTTTCTGGAACAATGGGATAGTCCCAGCCTCAATTACCTCCTCTGGCAGCTTGTTCCATGCACCCACCACCTTTTGTGTGAAAATGTGTTACTGTGCAATGTTTATAGTGCACAATGATTACATCTGCTGTTGTGTTGCTGGAAGTAAGAATGTCATTGTTCTACCTGGGACACATGACAACAACAAAACACTCTTGACTCCTACTGTTTTAAAGGATGGATGGACAGGACAGGTTTAGAGGGATATGGGCCAAATGCAGGCGGGTGGGACTTGTGTAGACGGGACATGTTGGTTGGCGCGAGAAAGATGGGCTGTAGGGCCTGTTTCTACGCTGTAAGCCCCTTGCATGTCGGTTGTGGATGAGAAAGCGGGGTGAGAAAGATCTAGTGTGAATGGATGATCGCAGGTCGGCGTGGACATGGCGGGTCGAAGGGCTTGTTTCCACGCTATATCACGAAACTAAAGCTGTCTCAGAAAGAACTGCAGATGCTGGTTTGAATCGAAGGTAGACACAGAATGCTGGAGAAACTCAGCGGGTGAGGCAGCATCCCTGGAGAGAAGGAATGGGCGACGTTTCGGGTCGAGACCCTTCTTCAGACTTCAGTCAGACTGAAGAACGGTCTCGACCCGAAACGTCGCCCATTCCTTCTCTCCAGAGATGCTGCCTCACCTGCTGAGTTAAAGGGCCTGTCCCACTTTCACGAATTCACCCGAGTTTTCCCCTTGATTCAAACTCGCAGAATGTTCGTAACGAGTCCGTAGGAGTTCATAGGGAGTTCGTAGATATATTGTAGCGGCTCGTTATGCTAGCCGTCGGTACTCGGGGCATCAGGTAAGTCGGGACGTTTTTTCCAGCCCGACGAAAAATGTCCACGAGTAAAAAAATGGTGGGGATGAAAAAAACTGCAGCTTTTTACCCGTAAGGAAGGGCATCGAAATAGTTGTGGGAATTCCTAGAAATACTCGTAGGAGTTCGTAGGAGTTTCTCAACATAATAATAATAATAATACATTTTATTTATGGGTGCCTTATACCAAAGTCTCAAGGACACCTTACAGAGTTTAACAAGTAAGAAACAGGTAATCGGAGTAAAATAAATTATAAATACATCACCAATACACAAATTAAAAACAGAATTCGATCCAAAGACACAAAAAAAAAATCAGAAACACAATGTGAAGAGAGAGCAGCGGCAGCTAAACCGCGCCAGCGTCCACTCTCCCTTCCGACCGCCATCTTGGACACAGACTAAAATAGACACTGCATACAAAAATCATCCCCCCACAATGGTTACCACTGTGGGGGAAGGCACAATGTCCAGTCCCCATCCCCAGTTCTCCCACAGTCAGGCCTATTGAGGCCTCCGCTATTGCCTCTACGGAGGCCCGATGTTCCTGGCCGTTCTCGCCGGGGGCTGTTGCCCCCGGCGTCGGGAGAGTCCTCTCAGCAGCTGGGCCACCTGGAACGGCCGCATTCCTTACCGGAGTCCGCGGCTTCCGAAGCCGACAAGGCCGCGCCGGTTTGGAGCTCGCAGGCTCCCGATGTTGAAGTCGGCGCCGCCCACTCCTCTCCGCAGACCCGCAGCCCGGAGGTGTTGAGCTCGGCGGTCACAGCTCACCGGAGCTCCAGCGCGTCGATCCAGCGCGGCGACCCAGGCAAGGCATCGCCCGCTCCGCTCGGCGATAGCGCTCCGGCACTGTGCCGCCACCCGAAGCCGAGCTGCTGGGCGGTCCCCACCAGGAAACGGCGCTCCAAGCCCGCTGGTAGGCCACGAGGACGGGTCGACGGGGCAGCCCGGAGAAAAAGCTGCCTCACCGACCAGGTAGGGACCTAGAAATATAGTTACCCCTTCGCCCTACATTAAAAAGTCAATTTCTCCCACAAACAGGACACAGGACTCACTAAAACTACAAAAAAAAAGTGAATTAAATGGACTGCTGCTGATTAGCAGCCGTTCCCCAAGATGGCTCCTCCTCTGATAGTCGTGGAAGGTCATAGATTACCAAAATCTTGATTTTTTTTTTCAGGCCCTTCAAACTCGGCAGAGGTTTTGAATTAAGTCGTGAAAGTGGGACAGGCCCTTTCCTCAACTAAAGCTCGCTGGCCAGATTGGCACTGGTTATTGTGCCTTTATTTGATTTTGTGTTGTTATCGTCACATATACCACAGTGGGAAACTCTCTTGCACGCTATCCAGGAAAATTATACCAAGCATGAGGATATTAGGAAGTGTGGAAGAGAAAATTAATAGAGTGTAGAATTTAGTGTTATGGCTGTGGAGAAAGTGGAAATTGCGAGGGGGAAAAACAGGCTAGGCTACAGATTGGAGATTTACCTGCAGCTTGTGAAAGAGTCTGAAAACTGTGGTGAGGAAGTCATCCTTGAATCTGGGGGTGCGCACTTGTGTCTTCTGTCTGACTGGAGAGAAGAGAAATGATGCTGGAGTAACTCAGGCAGTATCTTTACACTGCAGAAAACATCACTGTCCATGGTTGAGTCCGAAGAGGGGTCTCAACTCGAAACGTCGCCCATTCCTCTTCTCCAGAGACGCTGCCTGTCCCACCGAGTTTCCCCCATTTTGTGTCTATCTTCGATTTCAACCTACACGGGGCATGAATGATCCTCGATGATGTTGGCTGGTGTCCCGTGGCAGCGTGAGGTGTAGTCGGTGGGGAGGCTTGCCACCTGACGGACTGGGCTGCGCTCGCTGTCCTGGGAAGCAGTCCTTGTGGAATGTTGTCAATCTCCGGGACGGTGGTGGTGGTGGTGGTGGTGGTGGTGAACCGTTGGCCAACTCCGCTAATGGTCTGTCAACGCTATTAATGGTTTCCTTTTGAAATCTGACACTGACGACAACATTTGTCATGTTTCCAAATCCATGCCTGCTTTCTTCGGTATAGAAAATAGGTGCAGGAGGAGGCCAATCGGCCCTTCGAGCCAGCACCGCAGAGTAACTGGGAGGGTGAGGCGGCAGCGTCTCTGATGATAAGAGGACAGGTCATCTATAGGTCAGGGAAGGTCAGAAGCGTCACAGTAGCACAGCGGTAGAGTTGCTTCCTCACAGCGCTGGAGACTATGGTTCGATCCTGACTACGGGTGCCCTCTGTACAGAGTTTATACGTTCTCCCTGTGACTGGGTTTTCCCCAGGTACTCCGGTTTCCTCCCACACTCCAAAGATACACATGTTTGGAGGTTACTTGGCTTGGTATAATTGGAAATTGTCCCTAGACTGTAGGATAGTGTTAGTGTACGGGGATTGCTGGTCAGCACAGACTCAGTGGGCTGAAGGGCCTCTTTACACCCTTTATCTCTAAACTAAACTAAACCTAACCAATTTTTCCTAGAGATGCTGCTTGACCAGTTGAGTTACTCCACCACTTTGTGTTCATCTTTGGTATAAACTGGCATCTGCAGTTGATTTTCTGTTCGATAAAATGCTTTGGAGATGTTTTAGTCACACTCTTAATAGACAATAGACAATAGGTGCAGGAGTAGGCCATTTGGCCCTTCGAGCCAGCACCGCCATTCAATGTGATCATGGCTGATCATCCCCAATCAGTACCCCGTTCCTGCCTTCTCCCCATATCCCCTGACTCCGCTATTTTTAAGAGCCCTATCTAGCTCTCTCTTGAAAGCATCCAGAGAACCTTGATCACATTGAATGTGCTCGAAGGGCCGAATGGCCTACTCCTTCACCTATTGTCTATTTACTTTTATGAATATTTTATTTCATGAATCATTGGCTGCCTGAAGAATAAAAATCCTTCACTGCTGGTCGAATATAAGCATGCAAATCTGCGGTTCTTTATCAGATGAGTTCAAGGGTTGCTCTGCTTTTTTGTTCCACTTGTTGTCGATTGTGGGCTGAGCTCCCACCGTGATATCTGCTGTTTGTCGTCGAAATTAAATTGTATCCTGGACGGCGATTTATAATTAACCTTGAAACGAGCCACTGTGCCAGGATGTTACCTGGGCTCAAATTACAGGGAGAGGTCGGATCGAATGTGACTTTTTCCTTTGGAGTGTAGGAGGCTGATGAGCAGCCTTAATTGAGTACTGGGTCCATCCACACTTGTGTCGGATCAATACTTGTTTAGTTTAGAGATACAGCCACAGATGGAATCATGTGGGGCGGCACGGCGGCTAAGCGGTAGAGCTACTGCCTTAAGCCCCTGTCCCACTTTCCCGACTTACCCACGAATTCTCCCGAGTTTTCCCCTTGATTCAAACTCGGAGAATAATAATAATGGGATTGGATTTATATAGCGCCTTTCTAATACTCAAGGCGCTTTACATCGCATTATTCATTCACTCCTCAGTCACACTCGGTGGTGGTGAGCTACTTCTGTAGCCACAGCTGCCCTGGGGCAGACTGACGGAAGCGTGGCCGCTAATCTGCGCCTACGGCCCCTCCGACCACCACCAATCACTCACACACATTCACACACATTCACACACATTCACACACATTCACACGCAGGCAAAGGTGGGTGAAGTGTCTTGCCCAAGGACACAACGACAGTATGCACTCCAAGCGGGATTCGAACCGGCTACCTTCCGGTTGCCAGCCGAACACTTAGCCCATTGCGCCATCTGTCGTCCTAATGTCCGTAGCGAGTCCATATTTCGTAGCGGCTCGTAATGCCAGCCCTAGGTACTCGGGGCATCAGGTAAGTCAGGACGTTTTTTCAGCATGTTGAAAAATGTCCACGAGTTTTAAAAAAATAGCCCCGAGTACCTACGGCTGGCATCTCCGAGTTTGAATCGAGGGGAAAACTAGGGAGAATTCGTGAGTAACTCGGGAAAGTGGGACAGGGCCAGAGACCCGGGTTCCATCCTGATTACGGGTGCTGTCTGTACGGAGTTTGTGCGTACGTTCTTCCCGTGACCTGCGTGGGTTCTCTCTGGGTGCTCTGGTTTCCTCCCACATTCCAAAGACGTACAGGTTTGTAGGTTAATTGGCTTCGGTAAAATTGTAAATTGTGCCCAGTGTGTGGAATAGCGTTAGTGTGCGGGGATCGCCGTCGACATGGACGGGCCGAAGGGCCTGTTTCCGTGATGTATCCCGAAACTAAACTGCACTAAATTAATGTCAGTCAGCTGAGTGGAGATGCAAAAAGCTGTAGATGGTGGACTCTTGGCAAAACACAGTGCTGGAGAAACTCAACCGGTCAGGCAGCATCTGTGGGGGGAATAGAGGGGCAATGTTTCAGGTTGTGACCCTTCAACCTGTAGGAGGGTCCCGACCTGAAACGTCGCCTCCGCAGGTGCTGTCTGACCCATTGAGTTCCTCCAACACTTTGTGTGTTTTGTCAGTCAGTTAAATTTGGCTGGTTTGAGTTCATCAGGGTCAGAAATTGAAACGTAGGATTTTTTGCGCAGGCGAATAACTTCATTATGTCCAGCATTTTGCATTAATCGCGGAGACATTTTGGCGATGTTGACAATTTGTATCATTTCTCCAAAGATCCGTCTGAAGAAGGGTCTCGACCCGAAGCGTCGCCTATTCCTTCTCTCCATAGATGCTGCCTCACCCGCTGAGTTCCTCCAGCATTTTTGTCCACCCCACAAGATGCTGAAGTAACTCAGCCGGGTCAGACAGCATCTCTGGAGGGAAGGAATAGGTGACGTGTCTGGTCGAGACCCTTCTTCAGTCAGACCCCTTGGGTTGTAGATATTTTTTTTTTAATGTTTGGAGAAAAGTGAAATTATCTTGGACATTCTGTTTGGCGTTTAAAGCTAATATGCATTTTGGGTATTAAGCAATGGAAAAACGAAATGTCACAGCCGCTTGCTGTGTTCTGCAGAACTGGTTCGACTGAAACTCCAAGAATATGAAACGTTGCAGATTGAATGTATGTAAATTAATAGTGACCTGGGTCTTGCAGCAGCAGCTTAGCGCAACAGGAAGTTGATCGATTATAACTTTATTATCACGGTGGCGAAGCGGTAGAGTTGCTGCCTTTCAGCCAAATGCAGCGTCAGAGACCCGGGTTCGATCCCGACTACAGGCGCTGTTTGTATGGAGTTTTTTGCACGTTCTCCCTGTGATCTGCGTGGATTTTCTCCGAAATCTTCGGTTTCCTCCCCCACTCCAAAGACGTAGGTTAATTGGCTTGATAAAATGTAAAATTTGTCCAGTATAAATAAATTGTCCAGTGCTGAGTGCTGTTCTACCTGGAGCGTTTCAGCGTACTATATATCCAGATCCAGATCCAGTGTGACAAGTCACAGTGAGATTCTATGTTTTGCACACCATATTACAAATTATGTAAAAAAATCGTCACGTACAGGGTGCGGGGCCAAGTTACAAAGTGATCACTGTGGCCCCCGAATGGTCCCAAATGGTCCCTCAGCAGCCCCCCCCCCCCCCCCACGCTGGGTCCCTCGTTGTTCTCGCTGCGGCATGTTGGTGCAGCGGTAGAGTTGCTGCCTGACAGCAAAATTCAGCACCAGAGTCCCCGGGTTCGATCCCGACCACGGGTGCCGTCTGCACGGAGTTTGTACGTTCTCCCCGTGACCTGGGTGGGATTTTCTCCGGGTGCTCCGGTTTCCTCCCACACTCCAAAAGACGTGCAGGTTTGTAGGTTAATTGGCTTGTCCCTAGTGTGTGTGTGTGTGTGTGTGTGTGTGTAGGATGCGGGGATCGCTGGTCGGCACGGACCCGGCGGGCCGAAGGGCCTGTTTCCGCGCTGTATCTCTAAACCTTGTGCATTTTTACGTCTTAAGCCATCGATCAGGAAAGCACAGGAACGGCCCTTGGTTGCACAATGTAGGTGCCAAACACAGCGTTAAATTGATCTTGCCTGCCTCTACATGTCCATTCTCTCTATTCCCTGTGCCTATAAGCCTCTTAAAAGCCAGTATCGTGTGCGTCTGAAGAAGGGTCTGGACCCAAAAAGTCACCCTTTCCTTCTATCCTTCTATTTTGTGTCTATCTTTGGTGGAAACTGGCATCTGTTTTGGTCTCCTAATTTGAGGAAGGACATCCTTGTGATTGAGGCAGTGCAGCGTAGGTTCACGAGATTGATCCCTGGGATGGCGGGACTGTCATATGAGGAAAGATTGAAAAGACTAGGCTTGTATTCACTGGAGTTTAGAAGGTTGAGGGGGGATCTTATAGAAACATAGAAAATTATAAAAGAACTGGACAAGCTAGATGCAGGAAAAATGTTCCCAATGTTGGGCGAGTCCAGAACCAGGGGCCACAGTCTTAGAATAAAGGGGAGGTCATTTAAGACTGAGGTGAGAAAAAACTTTTTCACCCAGAGAGTTGTGAATTTGTGGAATTCCCTGCCACAGAGGGCAGTGGAGGCCAAATCACTGGATGGATTTAAGAGAGAGTTAGATAGAGCTCTAGGGGCTGGTGGAATCAAGGGATATGGGGAGAAGGCTGGCACGGGTTATTGATTGGGGACGATCAGCCATGATCACAATGAATGCCGGTGCTGGCTCAGAGGGCTGAATGGCCTCCTCCTGCACCTATTTTCTATGTTTCTATCTGCAGTTCCTTCCCACATTTTACATCTTCAGGTTGCCTTTTAGACCAGGCGTTTGAAGACCTCCATTGACCCGTGGAGAAGCTTGAGATGGATTAATCATGAACGTGCATTTTTCTAACCTGTTCGTGCTGGGAATAAGGAAGCAGGATTAGAAAATGCTGCTTGCCATTATAAATGTTTGAGCAGCACAAAATGAAGTGTGTAATGCGATCGCGTGCCGACTGCTAAAGTTACTGTTATCGGTTCACCTACTCTGTCTTGCTTGACAGGAGTACTTTCCATCGAAGTAACCTTGTATAATGATGCCCATCCCCGGTGGCTGTGGCTAGAAAATAATCTAAAATCTCTCCAGAGAATAAATGCTATGCCAATGTCCAGTTTAGTTTAGAGATACAGCGTGGAAACAGGCCCTTCATAGATACATAGATACATAGAAAATAGGTGCAGGAGGAGGCCATTCGGCCCTTCGAGCCTGCACCGCCATTCAATATGATCATGGCTGATCATCCAACTCAGTATCCCGTACCTGCCTTCTCTCCATACCCCCTGATCCCTTTAGCCGCAAGGGCCACATATAACTCCCTCTTAAATATAGCCAATGAACTGGCCTCAACTACCCTCTGTGGCAGAGAGTTCCAGAGATTCACCACTCTCTGTGTGAAAAAGTTTTTCCTCATCTCGGTCTTAAAGGATTTCCCCCTTATCCTTAAGCTGTGACCCCTTGTCCTGGACTTCCCCAACATCGGGAACAATCTTCCTGCATCTAGCCTGTCCAACCCCATAAGAATTTTGTACGTTTCTATAAGATCCCCTCTCAATCTCCTAAATTCTAGTGAGTATAAGCCAAGTCTATCCAGTCTTTCTTCATATGAAAGTCCTGACATCCCAGGAACCACGTCAACCTGCGATCCAGCACATTAACGCTATCCGGTGTTAAACCAGCATCCGCAGTTCCTTCCTAAACACTATCCTATACACACTAGGGACAATTTGCATTTTTTTTTTTTTGAAGTTAGTACAGTAATATGGCACCAAGGTGCCTAATATATATTGACAATTTTACCGAAGTCAATTAACCTACAAGCCATTACTTCAGTTCATCAGTCTATGAAAGTTCATCGGTCCATGAAAATAAGCATGCAGGTACAGCAGGTAGTGAAGAAAGCGAATGGCATGTTGTCACTCCTCATACTCCTGCGTTCCAAGGAACAGAGTCATAGCCTGCTCAACCTCTCCCTATAACTCAGACCTCTGTTATGAGGGTGGACAGATTATTTTCTGAATGGTGTCAAGTTAGAAAAAGGGGAAGTACAACGAGATCTGGGGGTCCTTGTTCATCAGTCACTGAAAGTAAGCATGCAGGTACAGCAAGGCAGTAAAGAAAGCAAATGGCATGTTGGCCTTCATAGCAAGAGGAGTTGAGTATAGGAGCAAAGAGGTCCTTCTGCAGTTGTACAGAGCCCTAGTGAGACCACACCTGGAGTATTGTGTGCAGTTTTGGTCCCCTAATTCGAGGAAGGACATTCTTGCTATTGAGGGAGTGCAGCGTAGGTTTACAAGGTTAATTCCCGGGATGGCGGGACTGTCATATGCTGAGAGAATGGAGCGGCTGGGCTTGTACACTCTGGAGTTTAGAAGGATGAGAGGATATCTTATTGAAACATATAAGATTGTTAAGGGCTTGGACACACTAGAGGCAGGAAACATGTTCCCGATGTTGGGGGAGTCCAGAACCAGGGGCCACAGTTTAAGAATAAGGAGTAAGCCATTTAGAATGGAGACGAGGAAACACTTTTTCTCACAGAGAATGGTGAGTCTGTGGAATTCTCTGCCTCAGAGGGCAGTGGAGGCCGGTTCTTTGGATACTTTCAAGAGAGAGCTAGATAGGGCTCTTAAAAATAGCGGAGTCAGGAATGGGCTACTGATTGGGGATGATCAGCCATGATCACATTGAATGGCGGTGCTGGCTCGGGGCCGAATAGCCTGCTCCTGCACCTATTGTCTATTATCTATTGTCTATTACTTCTTTGGAGAGTGGGAGGAAACCGAAGATCTCGGAGAAAACCCACGGGAGAATGTACAAACTCCGTACAGACAAGACAGGATCAAACCCGGGTCTCTGGCACTGTAAGGCAGCAACTCTACCGCTGCACCACCATGCCATGCTTTAGGTTTTTTTTCTTCAAAATTAATAGTTAGGATCTGGTTTCAAAACTTTTCTCTTGAATTGGTTTGGGTATTTGTCAAAGGTGTTCATTGAATGGCCCTCGTCCACCAATTAATGGCCTAATTCTGCTCCTATCACTAATGAACTTATGAATTTAGAGTATTGTGTTTGCTCACCATGTTACAGGAAAGATTTTGTCAAGTTGGAAAAGGTGCAGAGAAGATTTACGAGGCTGTTGCCAGGACTCGAGGGCCTGAGTTACAGGGAGAGAGGTTGAGCAGGCTAGGGCTTTATTCCTTGGAGCGCAGGAGGATGAGGGGTGATCATATAGAGGTGTACACAATCATGAGAGGAATAGATCGGGTAAACATACAGTCTTTTGCCCAGAGTAGGTGAATTGTGTTCCAGAAGGCATAGATTTAAGTTGAGGGAGGAAAGATTTAGAAACATAGAAACATAGAAAATAGGTGCAGGAGGAGGCCATTCGGCCCTTCGAGCCAGCACCGCCATTCATTGTGATCATGGCTGATCGTCCCCTATCAATAACCCGTGCATGCCTTCTCCCCATATCCCTTGATTCCACTAGCCCCTAGAGCTCTATCTAACTCTCTCTTAAATGCGTCCAGTGACTTGGCCTCCACTGCCCTCTGTGGCAGGGAATTCCACAAATTCACAACTCTCTGGGTGAAAAGGTTTTTTCTCACCTCAGTCTTAAATGACCTCCCCTTTATTCTAAGACTGTGGCCCCTGGTTCTGGACTCGCCCAACATTGGGAACATTTTTCCTGCATCTAGCTTGTCCAGTCCTTTTATAATTTTATATGTTTCTATAAGATAGCCCCTCATCCTTCTAAACTCCAGTGAACACAAGCCTAGTCTTTTCAATCTTTCCTCATATGACTGTCCCGCCATCCCAGGGATCAATCTCGTGAACCTACGCTGCACTGCCTTAATCACAAGTATGTCCTTCCTTAAAATAGGAGACCAAAACTGTACACAATACTCCAGATGTGGTCTCACCAGAGCCCTGTACAACTGCAGAAGAACCTCTTTACTCCTATACTGAAATCCTCTTGTTATGTTTAATAGGAACGAGGGGTAACTATTTTACACAAAGGGGGGTGGGTGTATTGAACGAGCTGCAGGAGGAGGTAGTTGAGGCAGGGACTATCGCAATGTTTAAGAAGCATTTGGACAGGTACGTGGATAGGACAGGTTTAGAAGGATATGGGCCAAGCGCACGCAGGTGGGACTAGTGTAGATGGGGCACGTTGGTCGGTGTGGACAAGTTTCCACGCTGTATGACTCTATAATTTGACGCATATGTGCTGTCGGTGTTTGGTTTGTGGTGTTTTATTGCAATATTTTGAAGTTGCGCTGGAGAATTGACTAAATTTTCCATGGCAATTTTAAGGACTCCGAGCCGACCCGCACTTGCAATCAAATGTTTGCGCAGAACAATGAGCTGTTATCGCTGAAACCCGAGCAGCAATCTGGCCAGCGTGTTTGAATGGAATTGCTTTCAAAGAAATTGCATTCAATTGCAATTTGAGATATCACTTAATAGTTTAGCTGAAAAATCTGATCCTCGGCTGAGTTGTCATGGTGTTGTGTGATCAATAGAATGTGCCATTTTAATTAAAGTTACATACAGCAGCCATTTAATTTGTGATGGTTTTTTCTCTCTCTCTTGTTCATTTTAGCAAAGCTGTCCTCTGTCATTATCACATTGTATTGATCGCACGACCAACAATGGACCATTGTGGGCTCCACCTTTCCTTGATCAGCGTTACTTTTTTGCATATCTTTCATTCATTTGTTCTATGTCTCTCTATACCACCGTTGATATCAAAGATCCTATAGCGGAGCAAGAAAGATCACTCCTTCTAAATGCAATGGGCTGACGTGTAGTACGCAACGGAGCGGAACGTGGGCCTTTTTTTCATCCATTTCAGTAACCCGACTCATATGAAGAAAGACTGGATAGACTTGGCTTATACTCGCTAGAATTTAGGAGATTGAGAGGGGATCTTATAGAAACGTACAAAATTCTTATGGGGTTGGACAGGCTAGATGCAGGAAGATTGTTCCCGATGTTGGGGAAGTCCAGGACAAGGGGTCACAGCTTAAGGATAAAGGGGAAATCCTTTAAGACCGAGATGAGGTAAAACTTTTTCACACAGAGACTGGTGAATCTGTGGAATTCTCTGCCACAGAGGGTAGTTGAGGCCAGTTCATTGGCTATATTTAAGAGGGAGTTAGATGTGGCCCTTGTGGCTAAAGGGATCAGGGGGTATGGAGAGAAGGCAGGTACGGGATACTGAGTTGGATGATCAGCCATGATCATATTGAATGGCAGTGCAGGCTCGAAGGGCCGAATGGCCTACTCCTGCACCTATTTTCTATGTATCTATGTATCTATGACCCGACTCGCAGTGTAATCAACATTGCGGGGGAACAGTTTGTGTTAATAAATTATAATTCTGAAAATGAGGAGAAGATTTTTACCAAATAACTTTAATTTTTCCGAGGATGTTTCCGTAACCGGCTTCCGTCTCCGCACTAGTTATCTTTGCTCCGCTGTGATGGGATCTTTGGCGCGGAGACGGAAGCCGGTTACGGAAATGGGGCCGAAAATTACCCATGAATCTGCCCATGACCGTACTACGTCTTTTTCGTCGAGTGATCTATCTTGCTCGCTATAGGATCTTTGGTTGATATATCTCTCGTATACAATAGACAATAGGCGCATGAGTAGGCCATTCGGCCCTTAGAACCAGCACCGCCATTCAATGTGATCATGGCTGATCATCCCCAATCAGTACCCCGTTCCTGCCTTCTCCACATATCCCCTGACTCCGCTATCTTTAAGAGCCCTATCTAGCACTCTCTTGAAAGTATCCAGAGAACCGGCCTCCACCGCCCTCTCTCCCACCAGTGGAAACATCCTTTCCACATCCACTCTATCTATGCCTTTCATTATTCTGTAAAGGGCCTTTCCCACGTGGCGATTTTTCTGGTGACTGGCGGCATCATTGACTGACGAATCAGGTCACCGAAAAATTTGCGGCGTGATGATGTATTGACGTGCGGCGTTTTTTCAAGTGTCGCAACATTTTTTTTGTCGCTGCTGGATTTTAAAATGTTTAAAATCTTTTGGCGACACTGATATGACGTGGCTGCCACCGAATAAAATCGCCAAGTGGGACAGGCCCTTAATTCTCTACATCGCTTGGGCCTGCAATTGACACGTTATGCTGTTCCGGGCGCTAACTGTGCAAATGCTCATGAGAGGAATAGTTCGGGTAGTCTCTTCCCCAGAGTGGGGGAATCGAGAACCAGAGGACATAGATTACATGTGAGGGGGGAAAGATGCCCTCAGGAAAGCGTTACAGGTCCATCAAATCACACACACCGCAAGATTAACAAACAGTTTCTACCTCAAGGCCATCACCACCCTGATCTCTGCACTGAACACACACCCCCCATAGCCAATATTTTGTACTGCTATAACACTATACTGTGAAATATTGCACATTCTGACTTGACTTGATGTTTTTCTTGCCGTTTTTGTTGTTCCATTGTCGTTATTTATTTATCTGATACGCTGGAGCTCCACTTGGGCAGTGTGCCTGAAATATTGTTTGAAATGTCTTATTTATGGTGACAATAAAATGTATTATTATTATTATTATTATTATTATTAGGTTTAATTGGAATCTGGATGGTATCTTTTTCATGCAAATGGTGGTGGGTGTATGGAACGAGCTGCGGGAGGTAGTTGAGGCTGGGACTATTGCAATGTTTAAGAAGCAGTTAGACAGGTACATGGACAGGATAGGTTTAGAGGGATAGATGGGCCAAACGCAGGCAAGTGGGTCTAGTGTAGCTGGGGCATATTGGTCAGTATGGGCAAGTTGGGCCGAAGGGCCTGTTTCCATGCTGTATGACTCAGACTCGATAATTGATCTTCCCCAATGTTCGTGACCTGATGTCCAAAAAATAGAACAAAGCCAGAGGCTGAGAGGCGGCTAGCTCCGTCAGTGAACGGTGAAATGGTCTGCAGTCTGATGCTGAGCATCAGTGTGAAACATTCCCTTGGGGGTCGTCTGTTGTCCGTAGGTGAACGGAAAGGCCAAAGTATTTATTATAAGTTTATAAATGATTGGAGTAGAATTAGGCCATTCGGCCCATCAAGTCTGAGGAAGGACATTATAGCCATAGAGGGAGTGCAGAGAAGGTTCACCAGACTGATTCCTGGGATGTCAGGACTTTCATATGAAGAAAGACTGGATAGACTTGGCTTATACTCGCTAGAATTTAGGAGATTGAGAGGGGATCTTATAGAAACGTACAAAATTCTTATGGGGTTGGACAGGCTAGATGCAGGAAGATTGTTCCGGATGTTGGGGAAGTCCAGGACAAGGGGTCACAGCTTAAGGATAAGGGGGAAATCCTTTAAGACCGAGATGAGAAAAAACGTTTTTCACACAGAGAGTGGTGAATCTCTGGAACTCTCTGCCACAGAGGGTAGTTGAGGCCAGTTCATTGGCTATATTTAAGAGGGAGTTAGATGTGGCCCTTGTGGCTAAAGGGATCAGGGGGTATGGAGAGAAGGCAGGTACGGGATACTGAGTTGGATGATCAGCCATGATCATATTGAATGGCAGTGCAGGCTCGAAGGGCCGAATGGCCTACTCCTGCACCTATTTTCTATGTATCTATGTATCTATGACCCGACTCGCAGTGTAATCAACATTGCGGGGGAACAGTTTGTGTTAATAAATTATAATTCTGAAAATGAGGAGAAGATTTTTACCAAATAACTTTAATTTTTCCGAGGATGTTTCCGTAACCGGCTTCCGTCTCCGCACTAGTTATCTTTGCTCCGCTGTGATGGGATCTTTGGCGCGGAGACGGAAGCCGGTTACGGAAATGGGGCCGAAAATTACCCATGAATCTGCCCATGACCGTACTACGTCTTTTTCGTCGAGTGATCTATCTTGCTCGCTATAGGATCTTTGGTTGATATATCTCTCGTATACAATAGACAATAGGCGCATGAGTAGGCCATTCGGCCCTTAGAACCAGCACCGCCATTCAATGTGATCATGGCTGATCATCCCCAATCAGTACCCCGTTCCTGCCTTCTCCACATATCCCCTGACTCCGCTATCTTTAAGAGCCCTATCTAGCACTCTCTTGAAAGTATCCAGAGAACCGGCCTCCACCGCCCTCTCTCCCACCAGTGGAAACATCCTTTCCACATCCACTCTATCTATGCCTTTCATTATTCTGTAAAGGGCCTTTCCCACGTGGCGATTTTTCTGGCGACTGGCGGCATCATTGACTGACGTATCAGGCCACCGAAAAATTTGCGGCGTGATGATGTATTGACGCGCGGCGTTTTTTCAAGTGTCGCAACATTTTTTTTTTGTCGCTGCTGGATTTTAAAATGTTTAAAATCTTTTAGCGACACTGATATGACGCGGCAGCCACCGAATAAAATCGCCAAGTGGGACAGGCCCTTAATTCTCTACATCGCTTGGGCCTGCAATTGACACGTTATGCTGTTCCGGGCGCTAACTGTGCAAATGCTCATGAGAGGAATAGTTCGGGTAGTCTCTTCCCCAGAGTGGGGGAATCGAGAACCAGAGGACATAGATTACATGTGAGGGGGGAAAGATGCCCTCAGGAAAGCGTTACAGGTCCATCAAATCACACACACCGCAAGATTAACAAACAGTTTCTACCTCAAGGCCATCACCACCCTGATCTCTGCACTGAACACACACCCCCCATAGCCAATATTTTGTACTGCTATAACACTATACTGTGAAATATTGCACATTCTGACTTGACTTGATGTTTTTCTTGCCGTTTTTGTTGTTCCATTGTCGTTATTTATTTATCTGATACGCTGGAGCTCCACTTGGGCAGTGTGCCTGAAATATTGTTTGAAATGTCTTATTTATGGTGACAATAAAATGTAGTATTATTATTATTATTATTAGGTTTAATTGGAATCTGGATGGTAACTTTTTCATGCAAATGGTGGTGGGTGTATGGAACGAGCTGCGGGAGGTAGTTGAGGCTGGGACTATTGCAATGTTTAAGAAGCAGTTAGACAGGTACATGGACAGGATAGGTTTAGAGGGATAGATGGGCCAAACGCAGGCAAGTGGGTCTAGTGTAGCTGGGGCATATTGGTCAGTATGGGCAAGTTGGGCCGAAGGGCCTGTTTCCATGCTGTATGACTAAGACTCGATAATTGATCTTCCCCAATGTTCGTGACCTGATGTCCACAAAATAGAACAAAGCCAGAGGTTGAGAGGTGGGTAGCTCCGTCAGTGAACGGTGAAATGGTCTGCAGTCTGATGCTGAGCATCAGTGTGAAACATTCCCTTGGGGGTCGTCTGTTGTCCGTAGGTGAACGGAAAGGCCAAAGTATTTATTATAAGTTTATAAATGATTGGAGTAGAATTAGGCCATTCGGCCCATCAAGTCTGAGGAAGGACATTATAGCCATAGAGGGAGTGCAGAGAAGGTTCACCAGACTGATTCCTGGGATGTCAGGACTTTCATATGAAGAAAGACTGGATAGACTTGGCTTATACTCGCTAGAATTTAGGAGATTGAGAGGGGATCTTATAGAAACGTACAAAATTCTTATGGGGTTGGACAGGCTAGATGCAGGAAGATTGTTCCGGATGTTGGGGAAGTCCAGGACAAGGGGTCACAGCTTAAGGATAAGGGGGAAATCCTTTAAGACCGAGATGAGAAAAAACGTTTTTCACACAGAGAGTGGTGAATCTCTGGAACTCTCTGCCACAGAGGGTAGTTGAGGCCAGTTCATTGGCTATATTTAAGAGGGAGTTAGATGTGGCCCTTGTGGCTAAAGGGATCAGGGGGTATGGAGAGAAGGCATGTACGGGATACTGAGTTGGATGATCAGCCATGATCATATTGAATGGCGGTGCAGGCTCGAAGGGCCGAATGGCCTACTCCTGCACCTATTTTCTATGTATCTATAAGTCCACTCCACCATTCAATCATGGCTGATCTATCTTTCCCTCTCAACCCCATTCCCCTGCCTTCTCCCCATAACCCCTGACACCCGTACTAATCAAGAATCTATCTACCTCTACCGTAAAAATACCTATTGACTTGGCCTCCGCAGCCTTCTGTGGCAATGAATTCCACAGATTCGCCACCCTCTGACTAAATAAATTCCTCCTCATCTCCTTTCTAAAGGTGCATCCTTTTATTCTGAGGCTGCGCCCTCTGGTCCGGGACTCTCCCACTAGTGGAAACATCCACTCTATCCAGGCCTTTCATTATTCACGCTGAGTTTTAGACTTTAGCGATACATTGTGGACACAGCCGTCTTCGGCCCACCGAGTCCGCGCCTCACATTACCTCACCTCAGCGCCCCCCCCCCCAATTAACTAACAAATATAAGGGCCTTAAGGACCTGCTTATCAGGAGATTTGGCTTTAGCGAATCTGAGCGGGCAGCTCGGATTCTCCGAATGGACGGTTTGGCCGACCGCCGGCCATCGGCCCTCCTGGAGGACATGCTCGCCCTTACAGACGGCACCCGTAGTCAGGATGCAACCCGGGTCTCTGGCGCTGTGAGGCAGGAACTCTACCGCTGCGCCACCGTGCAATTTGTATGTAAACTCTCCAACTCGGCGCAACAGAGCTGGCATGAGTGAGGGAATATTTCAAGCTGACAAGTCACTGGAAGATGAGCGTGAGATGTGTTCCTCTTCTCAAAAAATCTAAAGGAAAAATGTTGTTCTCGGAGAGATTGCAGAGAGGAAATGTCTCCATTTCACTGCGCTGGTTGTCAACCCACTGCTGTCCTGGGTGCTTAATCATTTGAAGCGATATCAATAAAAAAGTAATCACATGGTGGTTTAAAAAACATAAGGTTTCTGAAGAGTAAGAACGCAGTTGAGAGGACTGGTGTAGATGTGAAACGTTGGAGTAATAGCCCTGTCCCACGGTACGAGTTCATTCCAAGAGCTCTCCCGAGTTTTAAAAAAATCAAACTCGTGGTAAGCATGGAGAATGAACGTAGCGGGTACGTCAGAGCTCGGGGATGTCTTTTAGCGCTAACGGCAGGTATTCGGGAAGACTCGCTAACGGCAGGTAAGCACGGGAAGACTCGTGAAGATTTTTCAACATGATGAAAAATGTCCACGAGAGCCCCGAGTACCGACGAGTGGCCATTACCGTAAATCTCCGAGTTCGAATCAGGGCAAACTCGGGAGAACTCTTGGTATGAACTCGTACCGTGGGACAGGGCTTTAACTCAATGGGTCTGACAGCATCTCTGGTGAAAAGGAATAGGTGACATTTCAGGTCAAGACCCTTCTTCAGACCCGAAATATCACCTATTCCTTTCCTCCAGAGATGCTGCCTGTCCCACTGAGTTACTCCAGCTTATTGTGTCTATCTTCAATTTGTGGAATTCCCTGCCACAGAGGTCAGTGGAGGCCAAATCATTGGATGGATTTAAGAGAGATTTAGATAGAGCTCTAGGGGCTGGTGGAATCAAGGGATATGGGGAGAACGCAGGCACGGGTTAGTGATTGGGGACGATCAGCCATGATCACAATGAATGGCGGTGCTGGCTCGAAGGGCTGAATGGCCGCCTCCTGCACCTTTTTTCAATGTTTCTATGTTTCATGTGTTTAAACCAGCATCTGCAGATCCTTCCGACACATGAGATGCGCCGGATATGCAGATCAGGTGCTGGCGGAAGGTGAAATATTTTTCCAATTACTCAGACTTGTCCCCTGAGCATAATGTTTTATTCCCAGCAAAAACAAAGCTTTAACGAGTGCTGTATCAAAAGCGAACTTGTTCAAATGCCGTTTGAGTTCATAATTGTCTTTCGGTATTGACTTGAACCAAGTTTACTTGTTGTACAATAACAGATGGGTACAGAGACTGTTTCTTCCCTGCTGTTATCAGGCAACTGAACCATCCTACCACAACCAGAGAGCGGTTCTGAACTACTATCTACCTCATTGGTGACCCTCGGACTTTCCTTGATCGGACTTTGCTAGCTTTACCTTGCGCTAATTATTATTCCCTTATGTATCTGTTCACTGTAAATGGCTCGAATTTAATCACGTGTTGTCTTTCTGCTGACTGGGCGGCACGCAACAAAGGCTTTTCACGGTACCTCGGTACACGTGACAATAGACTAAACTGAATTAAAACCAAACTAAACGAAAGTAAAAAGCTTTTTTGACTGACCAGTCAGCAGAAAGACAATACATGATTACAATTGAGCTGTCCACCGTGTACAGATACAAGATAAAGGGAATAATGTGTACTGAAGATAAAGTCCGATTAAGGATAGTCCAAGGGTCCCCAATGAGGGAGATGAGAGGGAGATGAGAGCACAGAACCACTTTCTAGTTGGTTTCACACAGAGAGTGGTGAATCTCTGGAACTCTCTGCCACAGAGGGTAGTTGAGGCCAGTTCATTGGCTATATTTAAGAGGGAATTAGATGTGGCCCTTGTGGCTAAAGGGATCAGGGGGTATGGAGAGAAGGCAGGTACGGGATACTGAGTTGGATGATCAGCCATGATCGTATTGAATGGCGGTGCAGGCTCGAAGGGCCGAATGGCCTACTCCTGCACCTAATTTCTATGTATCTATGTATGTATGTGATATGTTGGTTCAGTTGCATGATAAGAGCTGGGAAGAAACTGTTATTTTTCTGTTATTTTTCCCCCATTCTAGTTATTTCTAAATCCCTCATAGAGTGATACAGTGTGGAAACAGGCCCTTCGGCCCAACTTGCCCACACCGGCCATCCATGTCCCAGTCCCACTTGCCTGCGCTTGGTCCATAACCCTCCAAAACTGTCCTATCCATGTACCTGTCCAACTGTTTCGTAAACGATGGGATAGTCCCAGCCTCAACTACCTCCTCTGGCAGCTTGTTCCATACACCCACCACCCTCTGTGTGTAAAAGTTACCCCTCAGATTCCTATTAAATCTTTTCCCCTTCACCTTGAACCTACGTCCTGTGGTCCTCGATTCCCCTACTCTGGGTAAAAGACTCTGTGCATCTACCCGAACTATTCCTCTCATGATTTTGTATATAAAATCACGAGAGGGAATTTTGAATACCCGTGGTCAGTTATAACGAGAGTTATCTGTAATATCTAAATTGGGAATTTAAATATCAAATCATCCTGGAGAAAATGCTTCTCTTTTCCTAGTCCCCCCAATGCCTCATCTTTACTGTGGACATCCAGTCCCTTTACACCTCCGTTCCCCTCCACGAACACTCTCCCTCATCTACTGCTCTTTTGATTCCCTTCACTTCATGTTATAAGTGTATCCATGGGCACTCGCACGGACCCCAGCCATGCATGCCTTTATGTTGGTTACATCGGACAATCCTGGCTCCAAATATCAAACTTCTCCTTTGACACCTCTCAGTCTGAACAAGGGCCCTGACCCAAAACTTCACCTCTCCACGGTATCCAGAGATACTGCTTGGCCTTCTGAGTTACTTTAGCAATTTGTGGAAACGAGCCCTTCGGCCTAACTTGTCCATGGCAACCAAGACATCCCATTTACATTAATCCTCCCTGTCAGCGTTAGGCCCATATTCTTCTAAAGCTTTCCTGTCCACGTACCTGCCCCAATGTCTTTTAAAAGATGCTTGCAGTGTCGCTGCTGCTGCTGGCTCCGACGATGGCAGCCACGGTGTACTGCTCCTTGCTGTTTTGTATGTGTTTGTCCGTTAGTGTCGTCTGTGAAAACCCTAGAAAGATTCATTAATGTTTTATTATTATTAATGTTTAGTGTTTTCTGAGTCATTCGTAACTGTCACTGTATGTCATGTTGTTACTTGTGGGCGGAGCACCAAGGCAAATTCCTTGTATGTGAATACTTGGCCAATAAACTTACTTACTTATAATACCTGCCTCAACTACCTCCACTGGCAGCAACATTCCATATATCCACCATCCTTTACATGGAAAAATATGCCCCTCAGGTTCCCATTAACTCTTTTCCCTCTCACCTTAAACCCATGTCCACTGTTCTTGATTCCTTAATCCCATGTCCTCTGGTTCTTGATTCCATTTGCTGGAATTTGTCATGTCTTTTGCTGGAGAAAATTAATGTACCTGTGATTGTCCTTTAAGGAAGATAGACACAAAATGCTGGAGTAACTCAGTGGGTCAGGCTGCATCTCTGGAGAAAATGCATAGACTCGGGGACAGCAGACATAGGTTTAAGGTGAGGGGGGGGGGGAAGATTTAATAGGAACCTGAGGGGTAACTTTTTCGACACAATGGGTGATGGGTGTATGGAACGAGCTGCCAGAGGAGGTAGTTGAGGCCACGTTTAAGAAAATTTAGGCAGGTACATGGATAGGACAAGTTTAGATGGATATGGGCCAAATGCAGGCAGGAGGGACTAGTGTAGATGGGACATGTTGGTCGGTATGGGCAAGTTGGGCTGAAGGGCCTGTTTCCACGCTGTGTGACTCTATGACTCTAAAACATAGAAACATAGAAAATAGGTGCAGGAGGAGGCCATTCGGCCCTTCGAGCCAGCACCGCCATTCATTGTGATCATGGCTGATCGTCCCCTATCAATAACCCGTGCCTGCCTTCTCCCCATAACCCTTGATTCCACTAGCCCCTAGAGCTCTATCTAACTCTCTCTTAAATCCATCCAGTGATTTGGCCTCCACTGCCCTCTGTGGCAGGGAATTCCATAAATTCACAACTCTCTGGGTGAAAACGTTTTTTCTCACCTCCGTCTTAAATGATCTCCCCTTTATTCCAAGACTGTGGCCCCTGGTTCTGGACTCGCCCAACATTGGGAATAGATGATGCTTTTGGGTTGAGACCCTTCTTCACCTTTATAATGCTTTGATGTGAAACGAAGTAGACTGACATGAATCATTTTTCGCGGCACAAGAAATCTTAATGAATCGGCTTTGTTTTGCAGTGCTTGATCATGACGTCAAAGCGCAACCTGTTTGGCCGCCTGGTGCCGTGTCGGTGTCTCCGCGGTGAAGAGGAAGCGGTCACCGTGTTGGACTATTCCCACTGCAGTTTGGAGCAAGTACCCAAAGAGATCTTCCCTTTCGATAAGACTTTGGAAGAACTTTATTTAGATGCTAACCAGATTGAAGAGCTTCCGAAGGTGAGGCACCATCTTACACGGGGGAGGGGGGGGGGGGGGCACAGTGGCGCAGCGGTAGAGTCGTTGTCTTACAGCGCCAGGGACCCGGGTTTAGTCTAGTTGTTTTTATCTCATTTAGAGATACAGCGCGGAAACAGCCCACCGTGTCCGCGCCGACCAGCGAACCCCGCTCATCGACGCCATGCTACACACCCTAGGGAAAAATTTAATCACGCACCAAGCCAATTAACCTACATACCTGTACGTCTTTGGAGTGTGGGAGGAAACCGGAGATCTCGGAGAAAACCCACGCGGGAGATCTCGGAGATAACCCGTACCGACAGAACCCGTAGTTGGGATTGAACCTGGGTCTCCGGTGCTGCAAGGCAGCAACTCTACCTCTGCACCACCGTGGCCGCCCTGTTCGATCCTGTTCCTTTAGGGAGTTTGTACGTTCTCCCCGTGACCTGCGTGGGTTTTCCCCGGGTGCTCCGGTTTCCCCACACACACACACACCCCAAAGACGTGCAGGTCTGTAGGTTAATTGTCTTGGTATAATGGTAAATTGTACCTGGTGTGTTTATACAGTGTTAAGGGCCTGTCCCACTTGGGCGTCATTTGTACGTCACGCAGATGGCGCGCGAAGATTTTGTACATCCCAAAATCCTGGGGCGCCACGCGTCACTGCCTACGTCACCACGCTCCAAGCGCACATTATGACGCGCGTATCGTGACGCGTAAATGATGTCGCGTAAATGACACGCAAATGACACCCAAGTGGGACAGGCCCTATAGTGTGCGCAGATCGCTGGTCGGCGCAGACTCAATGGATCAAAGGGCCTGTTTCCGAGCTGTATCTTTAAATTAAACTAAAAGTCCTGTTGAATACATGTTTAATCTTCTCTAGAAAAATGGCGTTTGATTCATTTTTGTAAAAACGTGTTTCAATTTATTTTTTGACAATTTTCCTCTCTTTTTTATCCCCTCCCCTCTCACTAAACAGCAACTGTTCAACTGCCAGTCCTTGCACAAGTTGAGCTTGCCCGATAATGATCTAACTGTCTTGCCAGCATCCATTTCAAACCTCATCAATCTCAGGGAACTAGATGTCAGCAAGAATGGTAAGGATTGTTTTCCCCTTGTGTTAAAGGTTTTTAATATCGGAACGTACAAGGTTATTGTAATGCCGCATCAATATATTCCAAGCTTGTGTGTGCAGTTTCTTTGGTATCGTCAAACTTTGCTAAATGTTGCATCTGTTATTTGGTGGGCAACACAGTGGGCAATCAAGAATTGTCTGTCTCTGCCTTAAAAATATCCACTGACTTGGCCTCCACAGTCTTCTGTGGCAGTGAGTTCCACAGGTTAACTAACCTCTGACTAAAGAAGTTCCTCCTCGCCTCCTTTCTAACAGAGTGTCCTTGAATTCTGAGGCTAAGACCTCTGGTCCTAGACTCTCCCAACAGAGGAAGCATCCTTGCCATATCCAGTCTACTTCAATGAGGTTCCCCTCAACCTTCTCAACTCCAGCGGGTCGAGACTCAGTGGTGTCAAACGCTAATCATATGCTAAGTGGTGCAGTGAGTAGTACAGCTGCCTCACAGCGCTGGAGACCATTGTTCGATCGTGGCCTCGGACGCTAACTGTGCAAAGATATCATATTTTCCCCGGTGACCAATTCAGTTTTAGTTTATTGTCGCGTGCACCGAGGTACAGTGAAAAGCTTTTTGTT
>CM075977.1:219542990-219576618 GCA_038087875.1 Malacoraja senta | reverse complement strand
AACTAAACTAAAGACCTGTTTATAAGCTGTATGACTCTCCATGTGAGAGCAGTTTCAGACGTGCATTAATAGACAATAGGTGCAGGAGTAGGCCATTTGGCCCTTCGAGACAGCACCGCCATTCAATGTGATCATGGCTGATCATCCCCAATCAGTACCCCGTTCCTGCCTTCTCCCCATATCCCCTGACTCCGCTATTTTTAAGAGCCCTATCTAGCTCTCTCTTGAAAGCATCCAGAGAACCGGCCTCCACCGCCCTCTGAGGCAGAGAATTCCACAGACTCACAACTCTCTGTGAGAAAACGTGTTTCCTCGTCTCCGTTCTAAATGGCTTACCCCTTATTCTTAAACTGTGGCCCCTGGTTCTGGACTCCCCCAACATCGGGAACATGTTTCCTGCCTCTAGCATGTGTCCAAACCCTCAACAATCTTGCAGGTCAAACTGTTTCCAAGTTACTCCAGCACTTTGTGTCGTCAGAGAAGTTATTGGATGGGTATGCATTCTTCACTGGAACACTAACCTGCAAGCTGTAATTTTTGGTGCCTGTTGTGGAACACCTGCTTTGTAAACATTCGGATTAAGGGTTGTCGACTCATTAAACAATTTAACAAAAGAGACCATTTCACTTGAGAGTCCGTCAGGAAAGAAAGCCGTGCTGGTGGGGAGAGGGTGGGGGGTGGGGGGTGACCTAACTAGAATTTTCTTAGAGCTGTTATGAACTCAATCCAAATGACTTTTGTTTCATGTTAACTCTTTGCTCTATCTATTGCAATTGAATATGACCCTTAGCTCTATTGTAGTTGAGTGTGGCTTGAGAGTATTTATATTATCTGGTTTGGTAGCATGGAAACTATAACTTCCCTCCCCCCTCAGGCTCCTGCACTCCAAGGATTTCAGTCCTGGCTTGCCTTCACTGCTCCCTCCTTATTCCCCTTAGCCACAAGGGCCCCATCTAACTCCATCTTAAATATAGCCAATGAACTGGCCTCAACTACCCTCTATGGCAGAGAGTTCCAGAGATTCACCACTCTCTGTGTGAAAAAGTTTTTCCTCATCTCGGTCTTAAAGGATTTCCCCCTTATCCTTAAGCTGTAACCCCTTGTCCTGGACTTCCCCAACATCGGGAACAATCTTCCTGCATCTAGCCTGTCCAACCCCATAAGAATTTTGTACGTTTCTATAAGATCCCCTCTCAATCTCCTAAATTCTAGCGAGTATAAGCAAAGTCTATCCAGTCTTTCTTCATATGAAAGTCCTGACATCCCAGGAATCAGTCTGGTGAACCTTCTCTGCACTCCCTCTATGGCTATAATGTCCTTCCTCAGATTTGGAGACCAAAACTGTACGCAATACTCCAGGTGTGGTCTCACCAAGACCCTGTACAACTGCAGTAGAACATCCCTGCTCCTATACTCAAATCCTTTTGCTATGAAAGCTAACATACCATTCGCTTTCTTCACTGCCTGCTGCACCTGCATGCCTACTTTCAATGACTGGTGTACCATGACACCCAGGTCTCGCTGCATCTCCCCATTTCCTAATCGGCCACCATTTAGATAATGGTTGTGGTAGGATGGTTCAGTTGCCTGATAACAGCCGGGAAGAAACTGTCCCTGAATCTGGAGAAACTGTCCCTGAATATGTCTCTTTGCTCTATCTATTGCAAGTGAGTTTTGTTTTGATTTTTTTTAAATTATGTATAATATTATCATTGGGCAGCATGCAAAACAAAACTTCCCTCGCCTCTCAGCTTTCTGTGCTGCCGTCATTGTACCTCGTTACACGTGAAATAATAAACGTAAACCTATTCTGTCATGGGCGGAAATCCTGGGGGGGGGGGTGGTTGACACGTTCCCCCTCCCATGCTTTGAGAGGTGGGGGACAATCCCCCCCGCCCCATGTTTTGAAATCCGGACTTTATCACCCGCTTTCTAAGGGCTGAATCGGCCCGTTCGCGGGGCCTTTCAGCGCCCGGCGCGGCTTAAAATCAAACTGCTGCATCGAGGCTCCCGATGTTGAAGCCCACGGCGGGCGATGAAAGATCCTGTGAACGGGCCGATTCAAGCCCCACGATTCGGGGCGGACGAAGCTGCTGTTGCTGGAGTTCGGAGTCGGTCACCAATCAGGTCAGCTCCCGATGTTACCGTCCACAGGGCCCCACGGCCGAAGCCTCGCCTGTGTGCGTGCGCACGCGCGCGGCCACCAAGAAATTGTGTGTGTGTCCCCCCCCCCCCCCCCCCCCCCATGTTTTGATAGCGACTTCTGTGCCTGTACTCTGTAATTCTGTTCCTGATTCTGGACTGATCAACCGCTGGCCATTCATTCTGAACCCACGAAAGAGAGGGGGGGGGGGGGGGTTCTCGGAAAGAGCAGCTGATGGATCTGTTCCAATGGGAATTTTCAGGAAGGCTTTATTTTGGTTCCTCCTCTGTATTGCTAAGCCTTTGGCAATGTGATCTAAAGACAAGGTTCTGTGTTCATGATGACGATACCCAGCTGTATCTCCCAGCCTGGCCTCTGTGCTCAG
Source organism: Malacoraja senta (assembly GCA_038087875.1). Lineage (NCBI taxonomy): Eukaryota > Metazoa > Chordata > Chondrichthyes > Rajiformes > Rajidae > Malacoraja > Malacoraja senta. The sequence continues at coordinate 219,574,090 of CM075977.1, read as the reverse complement.
ATTTGTTTGACATCCAGCCTTAAACTGCAAAGTTAAACACTGGGAGAACAGAAGGGCGGCTCGGTGGCGCAGCGGTAGAGTTGCTGCCTCACAGCGCCAGAGACGCGGGTTCAATCCTGACTACGGGTGCTGTCTGTACGGAGTTTGTACGTTCTCCCCGTGACCTGCGTGGGTTTTCTTCGGGTGCTCCGGTTTCCTCCCACACTCCAAAGACGTACAGGGTAATTGACACTGTAAAATTGCAAATTGTCCCTAGTGTACTGTATATAGGATAGTGCTAGTGTGCGGGGATCGCTGGTCGGTGTGGACTAGGTAGGCCAAAGGGCCTGTTTCTGCACCGTATCACTAAACTAAAGTTATTGCCTTCCGTAAATGCCCTAAAGTCTCATCCTTCCCTTGTGGTTATTTTCACTTCCCTGAGAATTCGGGGTAGGCCATTTAGAATGGAGACGAGGAAACACTTTTTCTCACAGAGAGTTGGAGGTCTGTGGAATTCTCTGCCTCAGAGGCCGGTTCTCTGGATACTTTCAAGAAAGAGCTTGATAGGGCTCTTAAAGATAGCGGAGTCAGGGGATTATGGGGAGAAGGCAGGAACGGGGTACTGATTGGGGATGATCAGGCATGATCACATTGAATGGCGGTGCTGGCTCGAAGGGCCAAATGGCCTACTCCGGCACCTATTGTCTATTGACTATTGGTTCAGCATCCTATTTATCTAGTTATCTTCTGAATACGCCCTCCCATAGCCATAGCTACCACTGACAAACTCCAGCGGTGTAAGTTCAGCTCTCTGCCTCAGTGCTATGTTGATTGTATTTTGTTCTTGTCAATGCTGACCTGATTCAGCGTTTAAGAAACATTTAAACAGGTACATGGATAGGACAGGTTTAGAGGGATACGGGCCAAATGCAGGCAGGTGGGACCATTATTATTATTATTATTATTATTATTATATTATTAAACTTTATTTCAGACAAAGTCCAGACAAGAGACGACATTACATAAAATACATTGCATATAAAAACACCATAAAATACATATAAAAGCTTAGTAAATTACTCATGAGAGCATCATAAATTATATACAAAAACACAATACATGGTTAAAATCCAGAATACAAAGAAAAATCAGTGTCCTACAATGAGACAACGATACCAGTGTCTCCACAACTGGGATTCGTAGCATGTAGTGCTAAACCTTCTGTTTGACAAAGCCACGATAATTACATTTTCCGAGTCATTAATCCTGCAAATAGATGTATACATCTGATTTCTTAGGATAGCTTCCAAAGTACTGACTCCTGCAGCCACAAACATGTTACTAACACTGCACCATCTAGGTTTCCTTAGCAGTGTTCTCATGGCGTCATTATAGGCCACCTTTAGTTAGTCTCTGTACCCTCTGTGGCAGAGAGTTCCAGAGATTCACCACTCTCTGTGTGAAGAAGTTTTTCCTCATCTCGGTCTTAAAGGATTTCCCCCTTATCCTTAAGCTGTGACCCCTTGTCCTGGACTTCCCCAACATCGGGAACAATCTTCCTGCATCTAGCCTGTCCAACCCCATAAGAATTCTGTACGTTTCTATAAGATCCCCTCTCAATCTCCTAAATTCTAGCGAGTATAAGCAAAGTCTATCCAGTCTTTCTTCATATGAAAGTCCTGACATCCCAGGAATCAGTCTGGTGAACCTTCTCTGCACTCCCTCTATGGCTATAATGTCCTTCCTCAGATTTGGAGACCAAAACTGTACGCAATACTCCAGGTGTGGTCTCACCAAGACCCTGTACAACTGCAGTAGAACCTCCCTGCTCCTATACTCAAATCCTTTTGCTATGAAAGCTAACATACCATAAATGCTCGATTAATGTAAGACACACTTTAATACAATTTAAAATTTTACATAGATTATATTATTCGAAAACTAAAATTCATAAAATTTTCCCAAACGTATCATCTATTTGTGATAAATGGCAATCCCAAGAAGCAACTATAGCGCACTCATTTGTCTTCTGTACAAAAATTCAAAAATTTTGGAATGAAATTTTTGAAATCTTTACAAAGTTATTTAAAACAAGACTGATACCCAAAGCAGAATGGATTATCTTCGGAATAACGGAAGATGATCCAGAATTAAATGTGTTTCCAAAGAAATTAATGGATTATGGGTTAATAACTGGAAAAAAGCTAATTCTAAAATTTTGGAAGAAGGCTCCAATACCAACTATAAATATGTGGATTTCAAATATGTTTGAAACATTACACCTGAAGAGATAAGACTCCTCCTAGCAGGTAAACCAGATCACTTCCACCTGACGTGGTCTGCATTTATAGAATTATTACAAACATAGGGTGCAAAAGTACTTTAAAAAAAAATAAAAAATTGAGGTCGGGTAAGGGGGGATGATAGTTGAAGAGTTGGTATGTCCTAATTACGTGATGCTCAAAAAAAAAAAACATTTGTTTCTCTTTTTTTTCTCTTTCTCTTTTCTTTTTCTTAGGGCCTATTTCTTAACTCTTTTTCTTTTTTGTTTTTAATTTCGCTCTTATAGGGTCTTCGTCCTTTTTTGTTGTTACATTTTCTACACTTTTCTACACTTGCACTTTTTCCTTCACTTTCTTCTCTCTTTCAATCTTTTCTTTCTCTAGTGTAAAAAAATAAATAAAGGGAGTACATTAATTGTAAGATGATATAAATGACGAGTATTAATGTATGTGGTTGTAATGTAATGTACTTCTAATAAATAAAAATTAAAAAAAAAAATAAAAAAAAAAGAAAGCTAACATACCATTCGCTTTCTTCACTGCCTGCTGCACCTGCATGCCTACTTTCAATGACTGGTGTACCATGACACCCAGGTCATGGTAGATGGGGCATGTTGTGGGCAAGTTGGACTGAAGGGTCTCTTTCCACACTGTATCAATCAATCAAAGATGTTATTGTCATTCAAAAATACACCAACAAATGCAAGTCTGAACGAAATTTCGTTGCATCTGGCTCACCGTGCAACATAAAACCACAAAAGGATAAAACAGATAAAAAGATTTAATAGATACTAGTGGCAGCACATTATATGGAATTCAAGAGTCTGATGGCTCGGGGGAAGAAGCTGTTGCAAAACCTGGCTGTTCTGCTCCTTATACTGCGATACCTTTTGCCCGAGGGCAGCAGAGTGAACAGTCCATGATGGAGATGTGTTGGGGCCAATGACGATGAATCTATGATTCATGCAGGTTTGATGGTTAATTTTCTTCTGTAAATCATCCCCAGTAATAATAATAATAATAATAATAATGTTCGGCACGGACTTGAAGGGCCGAGATGGCCTGCTTCCGTGCTGTAATGGTTATATGGTTATATGGTTATATGGTGTGTCGGATGGTACTAGTGTACGGGATGGTCTCTGGTTGTTGTGGGCTGACTGTACCACGAAACTAAAAACTAAATGTTGACATTGTACAATTCAAAACACGTTTTCGCTTCTGGTATTCCTTTACCTTAATGCAACAAATGTCGACTAGGTCGATATTAGCAACGTTTAGATGCAGAGAATCTCTTGCCCAGAGTGGGGGAATTGAGGACCAGAGGACATAGGTTTAAGATGCAGGGGGAAAGATTTAATAGGAATCTGAGGGGTAACTTTTTCACACCAAGGGTGGTGGGTGTATGGAGCAAGCTGCCAGAGGAGGTAGTTGAGGCTGGGACTATCCCAATGTTTTATAAACAGTTAGACAGGTACATGGATAGGGCAGGTTTGGCGGGATATGGACCAAGCGCAGGCAGGTGGGACTAGTGTCAAGTCAAGTCACTTTTATTTATATAGCACATTTAAAAACAACTCTCGTTGGCCAAAGTGCTTTACATTGGTATAAGATTGGTATACATTGGTATAGTGTGGCTGGGACATGTTGGCCAGTGTGGGCGAGTTGGGCCGAGGGGCCTGTTTCCACATGGTATCGCTCTGTGACTCTAACAAGGAACTGCAGATGCTGGTTTACAAAAAAAGGACACAAATAGTATCCTAACGGGAAATGTCACCTATCTGTGATCTCCAGAGATGCTGCGTGACCCGCTGTTACTCCAGCACTTTGTCTTTTTTTCTACTGGTTTTATTGGCTTGCATTTGGTTTGTTTTTATCCAGCATTTCCTCCCATTTCTGATTTGTCTGCATTTTTCTATTGCAGCTGAATACCATCTGGTTTAGAAACCAAATCTTGTTAAACCACAACAAAATATCTGCTTCGGATCTGGGTCACCGTCTGAAATCCAGGACGCAACAGATTGTTTTAGATTAGTCTTTCAAATATATTGCATCGAGTATCTGAATTTGGTCATTAACTAAATTAGAAACAGTTGTGATCCCAGCTCCTTGGCTGTAGGACAACATACTCAGCGCTATTATTCCCCCCTCGACTCCATTCAAGGTCCCAAGCAGCCGTTCCAGGTGCGACAGAGGTTCGCCTGCACCTCCTCCAACCTCATCTATTGCATCCGCTGCTCTAGATGTCAGCTGCTCTACATCGGTGAGACCAAGCGTAGACTCCCCTTCTCAGCTCTCCCTCAGCCCTCTGGCTCCTCCTCTTCCTTTCTTCTTCCCGCCGCCCCCCCACCCTACATCAGTCTGAAGATGGGTTTTGGCCCGAAATGTTGCCTATTTCCTTCGCTCCATAGATGCTGCCTCACCCGCTGAGTTTCTCCAGCAGTTTTGTCTACCTTCGATTTTCCAGCATCTGCAGTTCCTTCTTGAACACAATTATTCCTCAACACCCACTAGTCATATTAGAATCCAATACCTTGACTACCGATATCTTCTGGCGAATTAAGCATAAACCAAAGGAATAGTTAGATCTCGCGCCGGGTGTTGAGCAGCCAGGTTGTTGTCTCTGTTGGCGTCAATGTCTGCCAGGCCCTGACAGAGCTCCATTTGGTGGGTGGTAGAGCGGGCACCCAGAGATGACATGGTTGGCTGTCTGTTGTTCTGCTCCGCATTCACAGGCTGGGCTCTGGCGGAGCCCCCATCTCCACACGCTGGCATTGAAACGCCCAACTCCAGTACCAAGTCTGTTGAGCTTCACCCACGCTCCTCTGGGGAGGTCACACCCCTATGATGTTGAACGTCATTTTCAGTTCTGTTTAGTTTATTGTCACGTGTACCGAGGTACAGTGAAAATCTTTTATTGCGTGCTAACCAGTCTGCGATACATGATTACAATCAGGCCGTCCACTGTACTGATACAGGATAAAGGGAATAATGTTACAAGATAATGTCTATTTAGCCATTTACAGTTATACAGTGCCCTCCATAATGTTTGGGACAAAGACCCATCATTTATTTATTTGCCTCTGTACTCCACAATTTCAGATTTGTAATAGAAAAAAATCACATGTGGTTAAACTGCACATTGTCAGATTTTAATAAAGGCCATTTTTATACATTTTGGTTTCACCATGTAGAAATTACAGCAGTGTTTATACATAGTCCCCCCATTTCAGGACACCGTAATATTTGGGACACAGCAATGTCATGTCCAGTATTTTGTTGCATATCCTTTACATGCAATGACTGCTTAAAGTGTGCGATTCATGGACATCACCAGTTGCTGGGTGTCTTCTCTGGTGATGCTCTCTGCCAGGCCTGTATTGCAGCCATCTTTAGCTTATGCTTGTTTTGGGGGCTAGTCCCATTCAGTTTTCTCTTCAGCATATAAAATGCATGCTCAATTGGGTTCAGATCGGGTGATTGACTTGGCCACTCAAGAATTGACCATTTCTTAGCTTTGAAAAACTCCTTTGTTGCTTTAGCAGTATGTTTGGGATCATTGTCTTGCTGTAGAATGAACTGCCGTCCAATGAGTTTTGAGGCATTTGTTTGAACTTGAGCAGATAGGATGTGTCTATACACTTCAGAATTCATTATGCTACTACCATCAGCAGTTGTATCATCAATGAAGATAAGTGAGCCAGTACCTTCAGCAGCCATACATGCCCAGGCCATAACACCCCCACCACCATGTTTCACAGATGAGGTGGTATGCTTTGGATCTTGGGCAGTTCCTTCTCTCCTCCATACTTTGCTCTTGCCGTCACTCTGATATGTTAATCTTCATCTCATCTGTCCACAAGACCTTTTTCCAGAACTGAGGTTGCTCTTTTAAGTACTTCTTGACAAAATGTAAACTGGCCATCCTATTTTTGCGGTTAACCAGTGGTTTGCATCTTGCAGTGTAGCCTCTGTATTTCTGTTCATGGTCTTCTGCGGACAGTGGTCATTGACAAATCCACACATGACTCCTGAAGTGTGTTTCTGATCTGTCGGACAGGTGTTTGGGGATTTTTCTTTATTATAGAGAGAATTCTTCTGTCATCAGCTGTGGAGGTCTTCCTTGGCCTGCCAGTCCCTTTGCGGTTAGTAAGCTCACCAGTGCTCTCTTTCTTTCTTAATGATGTTCCAAACAGTTGATTTTGGTAAGCCTAAAGTTTGGCTGATGTCTCGAACAGTGTTTTTCTTGTTTCTCAAGCTCATAATGGCTTCTTTGACTTTCATTGGCACAACTTTGGTCCTCAACTGTTTGGCACTGTAGATACATGGTAAGGGAATAACGTTTAGTGCAAGGTAAAGTCCGATCAAGGACAGTCCAAGGGTCACCATTTGGCACATCAAATCCATGGCCGCACCTGGCAGAATAGTAGGCACCTCTCTCTCTTTCTCTCTTATTGCCCTGCTACCTTCGACTGGGTTATCTGAACTCAGACAGGTCCAGGGATTCTCTCAACCAATTTGCTTCTGACTTTAAGATTCTTCCAAACATCCCCTCTTTGTCTTTTTAACTGACCTGATATTATCTCTTTTGGCTTCTTGTCTGCTACACTTGGCGCTTGGAATGCCTTGCTACATTAGGGTGGCACAGTGTCGTAAGGTGGCATGTCGTAAGGCGGGAGAGTTGCTGCCTTAAGGTGCCAGTGACCCGGGTTCCATCCTGACTACAGGTACAATCCCCATCAATCCCGCTACCTCACTTAATGTTGGAACTTATTCTTCATCTCATGTCCATCTGCCCCTCCCTGACACTCCCACCATCCAACCTCTCTAGGGGTAGAGTCCTACATCGTGGACACAGGCCCTTCGGCCCAACTTGGCCTCAATGACCAAAATGTCCCATCTATAGATACATAGATACATAGAAAATAGGTGCAGGAGTAGGCCATTCGGCCCTTCGAGCCTGCACCGCCATTCAATGTGATCATGGCTGATCATCCAACTCAGTATCCTGTACCTGCCTTCTCTCCATACCCCCTGATCCCTTTAGCCACAAGGGCCACATCTAACTCCCTCTTATATATAGCCAATGAACTGGCCTCAACTACCCTCTGTGGCAGAGAGTTCCAGAGATTCACCACTCTCTGTGTGAAAAAGTTTTTCCTCATCTCGGTCTTAAAGGATTTCCCCCTTATCCTTAAGCTGTGACCCCTTGTCCTGGACTTCCCCAACATCGGGAACAATCTTCCTGCATCTAGCCTGTCCAACCCCATAAGAATTTTGTACGTTTCTGTAAGATCCCCTCTCAATCTCCTAAATTCTAGCGAGTATAATCCAAGTCTATCCAGTCTTTCTTCATATGAAAGTCCTGACATCCCAGGAATCAGTCTGGTGAACCTTCTCTGCACTCCCTCTATGGCTATAATGTCCTTCCTCAGATTCCTCAATGTTTCTTAAACATTGTGATAGTACCTGCATACCCCACCCCATCTTAAACCTATGTCCTCTGGTTCTCAATTCCCCTACTCTGGACAAGAGACTCTGTGCGTTTACCCGATTTCTTTCTCACATCATTGTGTACACCTCTAAAAGATTGCCCCCCCCCCCGTCCTCCTGCGCTCCAAGGAATAGAGACCCAGCCTGCTCAACCTCTCCCTGTTGCTCGGGCCCTCGAGTCCCGGCAACATCCTCATCAATCTTCTCTGCATCTTTTCCAGCTTGACAACATTCTTCCTGTAACATGGTGCCCAGAACTGAACACAATGCTCTAAATACGGCCTCACCGATGTCTTATACAAGTGCAACATGACCTCCCAACTCACTTCGCTGACTGATGAAGTCAAAGCACCAAAAGCTTTTTGAGCTCCCTATCAACCTGTGATACCACTCGCAATGAATTATGTTCCTGTACTCTTAAATCCCTCTTCTCTACAACACTCCTCAGAGCCCACTGTATAGATTCTACCATTAGTGCTGCCAAAATGCACCACCTCATATTTCCCTGCATTAAATTCTATCAACCGTTCCTCAGCCCACCTGCCCAACCGATCAAGATCCAGCTGCAATTTTTGACAACCAGTTTAATCTTAGGTAACACAAAAATCTTCGTCTTTCTTCAACCTCCGTTCTCCATTTATTGTGGCCTTTTCCACAAATTCCACTAGTTCCTCTCCAAGAGTGGGGAGTCTGTGGAATTCTCTGCCTCAGAGGGCGGTGGAGGCAGGTTCTCTGGATACTTTCAAGAGAGAGCTAGATAGGGCTCTTAAAAATAGCGGAGTCAGGGGATATGGGGAGAAGGCAGGAACGGGGTACTGATTGGGGATGATCAGGCATGATCACATTGAATGGCGGTGCTGGCTCGAAGGGCCGAATGGCCTACTCCTGGTTCTTGGTTCTTGGTTTCTTGGTCCTCCAAAATATTCCAAATGGAATTTAAACTGGAGGTGGTGGAGGGAGGACTTAAGCCAGAAAGGATTTTTGGGAAGAAAGAGCTACCTTAAATGTAGTTGCATCTGGTTGGGTAACTATAGTAGGGTGGAGATTATTCCATGCTTTAATTGTGCGGGGGCAGAATGAATTGCTGTACACATCTGTCTTGGTAGCTGGAATCACAAATTGGATCGAATGCCCTCGTCTGCTCCTAATTGGTTTGGGTTTGGTGTAGGTCTTGTAATCTATGTCGAGCTGACCATTTAACATTTTGTAAAAACAGGTCAAACAGTCCTGCACCTATTGTCTATTGTCTACTACAACTATCTTGGGTCTCGGTCCTAACATCAACCCATCGGGCACCGCTCATATCAACAGGAGCGAGAAATGGACTTGGAAAATGGTGCAAGAGTGTTTGGAAGAAAATAATTTCACTGTGCATTTGCATTTCGTATATATGACGGTAAATCGTGTAGGTAGGGACTGCAGATGCTGGTTTCCACCGAAGATAGACACCAAATGCTCATTAGCAACTTGATGTTTGGATTGGAAATCCACTGACATGAGATTGGAAAACATTTTGTGTCCACCTTTGCACAAGTCGTACACATCTGAACAACAGGCACTTTCTGCCCAAGGCCTCCTCCATTGTCAGAGTGAGGCTAAACACAAATTGGAGAACCAGCATCTCATATATTGCTTGGGCAGCTTACAACCCAGGAGTTTGAATATTGATTTTTCTAACTAACCCCATGCAGTCCCTCTCCCTCCATCTCTCCCCCACCCAAACACCACAAACTTTTCGTTCTCACCTGGCAAACAACCAACAATGGCCTGTTTCCTGTATCATCGTTACTCTATTGCATATCTTTCATTCATTTGTTCTATATCTCTCTACATCATCGTCTATGTCTCTTGTTTCCCCTTTCCCCTGACATTCAGTCTCAAGAAGAGTCTCGACCCGAAACGTCACCCATTCCTTCTCTCCGGAGATGCTGCCTGTCCCACTGAGTTACTCCAAACATTTGTGTCTATCTTCGGTTTAAACCAGCATCTGCAGTTCCTTCCTAGGCTGCTATTTTTTTTTTTCAATTTGTGGAGTTTGAATTCAGTTACATTTGAAAGTGTGGCGTTTTGGAACAATCCTTCAACTTGATAGGAAGATGGATTTGTTTGGAAAAGTGTCATTCAATCCAGGATTTTATTGCAATGTCAGTCAAGGAAATGTGTGACTTCCCCTTACTGCACCCTTTGAAAGTACATGCACGTTACACTTACGCAATTTTTTCGGCGACTTGCCGGCACCCATCATGGTCGTAGCAGGTCGGCGAAAATGTTCAACATGTTGAAAATCCAGTGGCGACCAGACAAAAGGTACGACTCTTTGGGCGACTACTCACGACCAAACGAACGTCAACCCCGCAACATGTCGACACGTGACGCCTGTATGGTCGTGAGTAGTGACCCAAAGAGTCGTACCTTTTTCTGGTCGCCGCTGGATTTTCGACATTTTGAACCATATAACCATATAACCATATAACCATAACAGCACGGAAACAGGCCATCTCGGCCCTTCAAGTCCGTGCCGAACATTTTTTAAATTTTTTTTTTTTTTTTAAATTAAAAATAAATACTTCCCCCTAGTCCCATCTACCTGCACTCAGACCATAACCCTCCATTCCTTTCCCGTCCATATACCCATCCAATCTATTTTTAAAGGATAACATCGAACCTGCCTCCACCACTTCCACTGGAAGCTCATTCCACACAGCTACCACTCTCTGAGTAAAGAAGTTCCCCCTAATGTTCCCCCTAAACTTCTGTCCCTTAATTCTCAAGTCATGTCCCCTTGTTTGAATCTTCCCTACTCTCAATGGGAAAAGCTTATCCACGTCCACTCTGTCTAACCCGCTCATAATTTTAAAGACCTCTATCAAGTCCCCTCTTAACCTTCTGCGCTCCAAAGAATAAAGACCTAGGACCTATAAAGACATTTTGAACGTTTTCAGCGACCTGCTGCGACAATGACAGTTACCGGCAAAACCGCGTAAGTGGGACAGGCCCTTACAGATCGCAATGAACCTTTCTTCTCACCACCGCCACTCCTGTGAAGATCTGTTAAATTCCCGCAAACGTTCACTTTTACACGTGCAATCGCATTGCTGTCCCGTTGCAGGGATTTGCTCCAGAAATGTCGCCCATTCTCTGCTTTGTGACCAATGTTCACAATACATTATGTGTCAGCACGGTGGCGCAGCGGTAGAGTTGCTGCCTTGCAGCGCCAGAGACACGGGTTCAATCCAGACTGCGGGTGCTGTCTGTACGGAGTTTGTACGCATTCCCCGTGACCTGCGTGGGTTTTTCTCCAGGAATTCTGGTTTCCGTCCACACTCCCAAGGTTTACAGGCTTGTAGGCTAATTGGCTTTGGTGAAATTGTAACTTGTCCCTAGTGAGTGTAGGATAGTGTTAATGTGCGGGTATTGCTGGTCGGCGCAGACTCGGTGGTGTATTTCCGTGCTGTTTCTCTAAACAAAACTAAAGCTATTGCCTTTCACACACATGCCATGAAGTCTCATCCTTCCATTTTTGTTTATTTTCACTTCCCTGACTATTGAGTATCCTACCTGGTTATGTATCCTACCTGGTTATGTTCTGAACCCACCCTCCAACTCACCATCGTCTTTTCAATCTTTCCTCATGTGACAGTCCCGCCATCCCAGGGATCAATCTCGTGAACCTACGCTGCACTGCCTCAATCACAAGGATGTCCACTGTGCAGGTACAGCAGGCAGTGAAGAAAGCTAATGGAATGTTGGCCTTCATAACAAGAGGATTTCAGTATAGGAGTAGAGAGGTTCTTCTGCAGTTGTATAGGGCTCTGGTAAGACCACATCTGGAGTATTGTGTACAGTTTTGGTCTCCTAATTGTAGGAGGGACATCCTTGTGATTGAGGCAGTGCAGCGTAGGTTCACGAGATTGATCCCTGGGATGGCGGGACTGTCATATGAGGAAAGATTGAAAAATTTAGGCTTGTATTCAATGGAGTTTAGAAGGATGAGGGGGATCTTATAGAAACATATAAAATTATAAAAGGACTGACAAGCTACATGCAGGAAAAATGTTCCCAATGTTGGGCGAGTCCAGAACCAGGGGCCACAGTCTTAGAATAAAGGGGAGGTCATTTAAGACTGAGGTGAGAAAAAACTTTTTCACCCAGAGAGTTGTGAATTTGTGGAATTCCCTGCCACAGAGGGCAGTGGAGGCCAAATCACTGGATGGATTTAAGATAGAGTTAGATAGAGCTCTAGGGGCTAGTGGAGTCAAGGGATATGGGGAGAAGGCAGGCACGGGTTATTGATTGGGGACGATCAGCCATGATCACAATGAATGGCGGTGCTGGCTCGAAGGGCCGAATGGCCTCCTCTTGCACCCATTTTCTATGTTTCTGTGTATCTCTGTGCTAAACTAAACATCATATAAGGTATAATAATATTTGTTTCCACCCTTTTGCCTCTTGCTCTACATCTTGCAGCAAGACACACGGTGACACTGGCCACAGTGACGACATGGGCTCTTTAAACAGGAAGAGTGGTTTTTCAAGGAAATGTACTCAAACGCTGGTCTTTAAATAGCAGCGAGTATCAAAACGGTTTCACAATGATCTTAATCAGGTGTGAAATTACCTGCAAACACATTCAAGCCTCTTTGTTTGCTGGGCCTGCCTACATTGGCAGATTGAGTCCACAAACAAGTTGGAGGAACAGCCATTCGTTCTGCCCAGGTAGCTTACAGCCCAATAGTAAGAGCGATGAATTCTCCAACTGAGCTATCCCCTCTCCTTCCTGCATGCTCCATACCCACCTGGTGCACACCCATTTAGAAAACATAGAAAATAGGTGCAGGGGTAGGCCATTCGGCCCTTTGCGCCATTATGATCATGGCTGATCATGAAGGGTTTCGGCCCGAAACGTTGCCTATTTCCTTCGCTCCATAGATGCTGCTGCACCCGCTGAGTTTCTCCAGCACTTTTGTCTACCATCGATTTTCCAGCATCTGCAGTTCCTTCTTAAACACAAAGTACCCCATTCCTGCTTTCTCCCCAAATACTTTGATTCAGTTAGCCCGAAGAGCTATTATCTAACTCTCTCTTGAAAACATCCAGTGAATTGGCTTCCACTGCCTTCTGTGGCAGAGAATCCCACAGATTCACAACTTTCTGGGTGAAAAGATTTTTCCTCTTCTCATTCCTAAATGGCCTCCCCCGTATTCTTAAACTATGACCCTTGGTTCTGGACTCCCCCAACATCAGGAACATTTTTCCTTCATCTCGCCTGTCCAATCCCGTAAGAATTTTATATGTTTCTATAAGATTCCCTCTCATCCTAAATTCCACTAAATCCCAGTCGACCTATCCTTTCATCATATGTCAGTCCCGCCATCCCAGGAATTAACCTGGTTAACCTACGCTGCACTCCCTCAATAGCAGGAATGTCCTTCTTCAAATGAGGAGACCAAAACTGCACACAATACTCCAGGTGCGGTCTCACCAGGGCCCTGTATAACTGCAGTAGGACCTGCTTGCTCCTATACTCAAATCCTCTCGCTGTGAAGGCCTCTCTGGAGAACATGGATAGGTGATGCTTTATTTTGCCTCCCCCAGTAACCTTTCATGCCTTAAGGGCCTGTCCCAGTTACGCGATTTTTATTTGGCGACTTGCCGGCACCCGTCAATAGTCGCAGCAGGTTGCCGAACGTTTTCAACATGATGAAAATCTAGCGGGCAACCAGAGAAATGTACGACTCTTTGGGCGACTACTCGCCACCAAACAGGCGTCACGTGTCGATATGTCGCGGGGTGACGACTGTTTAGTGGTGAGTAGTCGGCCAAAGAGTCGTACCTTTTTCTGGTCGCCACTGGATTTTCAACATGTTGACATTTTTCGGCAACCTGCTGCGACTATGACGGGTGCGTCAAGTCGCCGAAAAATTTGCGTAAGTGGGACGGGCCCTTTAGCTTCCAAAGAAACTACTTCTCCATTATAAATAAAGGCCCAGCTTTCACCCCCCCCCCCCTCCCCCCCCATTGAGGACAAATGTTCCAATTCACCTTGGAAAAGATGTGCACCTCCTCACTGTTGATGCTGTGGTAATTAGTTATACTTCCATTCAATGTGAAACTGCAAGCAAGAAAGAATTATGTGTATATTAATAATCAAGCTAGTTGGATTCAGACGGCTTGAGACTGGTTGACTAAATTCATTCTTTAGTAATGTAAGTTGGGTTTTCTGCAGACAAGTGCACAACATACAGACAATACACAGTAAAATGCAGTATAAGATGTTCTGTTGTATCAGATGTCAGTGAGGCTGCATTTAGAGTATTGTGTTCAGTTTTGGGCAGCATGTTATGGGGTTGGACAGGCTAGATGCAGGAAGATTGTTCCCGATGTTGGGGAAATCCAGGACAAGGGGTCACAGCTTAAGGATAAGGGGGAATTCCTTTAAGACCGAGATGAGGAAAAACTTTTTCACACAGAGAGTGGTGAATCTCTGGAACTCTCTGCCACAGAGGGTAGTTGAGGCCAGTTCATTGGCTATATTTAAGAGGGAGTTAGATGCGGCCCTTGTGGCTAAAGGGATCAGGGGGTATGGAGAGAAGGCAGGTACGGGATACTGAGTTGGATGATCAGCCATGATCATATTGAATGGCGGTGCAGGCTCGAAGGGCCGAATGGCCTACTCCTGCACCTATTTTCTATGTATCTATGTATGTATGTGTTAGGAAAGATGTTGTGAAGATGGAAAGGGCGCGGAGAAGATTCACAAGGACTCATCAGGACTTGACTGCCTGAGATGCAGGGAGAGGTTGAGCAGACTGGGACTCTATTCCTTGGAGCGCAGGAGGATGAGGGTTGATCTTATAGAGATGTATAAGAGCATGAGAGGATTGGGTAAATGCAGAGTCTCTAGCACAGAGTAGGGGAAATCGAGAACCAGAGGATATAGAAACATAGAAACATAGAAAATAGGTGAAAGAGGAGCCCATTCGGCCCTTCGAGCCAGCACCGCCATTCATTACGATGCTATTCATTGCGAAACCTATAGGTTTAAGGTGAGGGGGAAAAGATTTAATTGGAACCTGGGGGGTAACATTTTTACACAAAGGGAAGCGGGTGTAGGGAACGAGCTGCCGGAGGAGGTAGTTGAGGCTGGGGCTATCCCAACGTTAAAGAAACATTCAGACAGGTACATGGATAGGACAGGTTTAGAGGGATATGGGCCAAACGCGGGCAGGTGGAACCTAGTGTAGATGGGACATGTTGGGTCGAAGGGCTTGATTCCACGCTGTCTTGCTCTATGACTCTATGACCCCTCCACAGTTCTGTTAGACCTCTATGCAGACATATTAGATGTACTCTGCTGGGTTTCCACTCCTTTACCGTTAACTGATGGCAGTAAAAACCAAGTGGAGTTTATTTGTTTGCATTCCCCTTTGCTCTACCTATTGTACTTGTGCTAGACTTGATTGTTTTTATGTAAAATTTTATCTGATGGTATAGTATCTGATATACAGTATTATCCCTTATATAGTATTATCTGATAATATAGTTCAAAGGTTCAAAGGTCAGTTTATTGTCATGTGTACCAATTAAGGTACAGTGAAACTCAAGTACCATGCAGCCATACTTTAAAAAAAGCAACAACTACATAAAAGTTAACATAAACATCCACCACAGCGGGTTCCCCACATTCCTCACTGTGATGGAAGGCAATAAAGTCCAGTCTTCTTCCTCTTTATTCTCCCATGGTCGGGGAGATCGAACCATCCGCAGCCGGCGATCGAAGCTCCCGCGTCGGGGCGGTCGAAGTTCCCGCGTCAGGGGCGGTCGAAGTTCCCGCGTCAGGGCAGTCGAAACGCCCGCGGCTTGGAGCTCCCGAAGTCGGGCTCTAACCAAGTGCCGCGAGCTCCGCGATGTTAAGTCCGCAGGCTCCCGCGATTGGAGCTCCCGAAGCCAGTCTCCAGCAGAGGCCGCCAACCCCTCAATGGTAGGCCGCAGTGCGGACAGAGGTACGATATGGAAAAAAATCGCATCTCCGTCGAGGAAAGAGATTTAAAAAAACATCCACCTCCCCCCCCAATATAAAACAAGCTAAAGATCACTAAAAACATACATTTAACACATTATTACACAACAAAGAAGGAAGGGACAGACGGATTGTTGGCGAGGCAGTCATTGCCGGTGGAATTGGTGGTATATCTGACGTAGAGTATTATCTGTTTGGATAGCATCTAAAACAAACTTTTTCACTATACCTCAATAAACATAATATACCTACCGAAATCAACTTCTCCATATTTACTTGAAAGTGTCGGTGGGGGGGCAGCAAGCCGGCGCCCTGTCAGCAGCGTGTCTGTTTTTTTCTGCTTTTAAATTTTATTTTAGTATGTTTTAGTGTATGGTTTTAATGTTCCTCTGTGTGTTTTGTGTGGGGGGTGGTGTGGGGGGGGTAAGGGGGAAACTGTTTCGGTCGCCTCCTCCACGGAGAGGCGACTTTTTCCAAGTCGCCTCCCCCGTGGCCTAACAACGAGGATCGGGCGGCCTTTCCCGGAGATGCGCCTGGGGCTTCAGCGGCGGGCACAGCGCAGACTCTCGGCGTGGAGCGGGCGAGCACTCGCTGGGGCTCGCCGGAGGGGAGCGCTCCGTTTCGCTGGCCCGCGGCAGCCTGAAGTCGCGGCCTGCGGAGCTCCAGCTGGCGCGGCGTCCGCAGCCTGGGATTCCTCGTGGGGGACCCGGGAGAAGAAGTAGCTTCCACCGCCGGCCCACGGCCTACTTCTACCGCGGGCCCGGCGTGGACTTACCATCACCCCTGGAGGGGAGCTTCGACTGCCGACCCTGCGGTCTGTGGTGCTTCTGGCTGCGGCGCGGCGGGGACTTTAAATCTTCGACCGCCGGCCTGCGGCCTACACCAACCTAAAGCCGCGGTCTCCGGTAGGGAAGAGCCGACTCTGGACTTTACCTGGACTTTTACCTATCTGCACATCCGGACGCCCGCAGCGACGGCTGCAGAGGGTTGAGGTCCCGACCACGGGGGGAAATGGAGGAGGACTGGCCAAATTTTGTGCCTTCCACCACAGTGATGAATGTTGTGGTGGATGTTTGTGTTAAATTTTTATTGTGTATTGTGTGTTCTTCATCATTGTACCGCTGCTGGCAAATTCATTTCACTTACACGTTATGTGCAATGTGACGAATAAAGCCGTATTGTATTGTATTGTATTGAATGCTTGTTACACCATATATATATATTTTAACTAAAATTTAGCGGCTGCTGAGGAAAATATACATGCGTGTGTGTTTATGTATACGTGTGTGTATAGATAGACAAATACATTTCTCTCTCACACACACGCACACACAATGGGTTTTCCAGAGGAGACAGACACAAAATGCTGGAGTAACTCAGCGGGTCAGGCAACATCTCTGGATAGGAGGAATGGACCCATTCCTTCTCTCGTGAGATGTTGCCTGAACCGCTGAGTTACTCCAGCATTTTGAGTTCACCTCGGGTGTAAACCAGCGTCTGCAATTCCTTCCTACACACTTTGAGTTTTACAGAGTAGTATGTTCATATTTCTGTTGTCCTGCTGCAAGTAAGAATTTCATCGTTGCGTTTTGGGACATGACAAATGACAACAGACCTACTCCTGCACCTATTTTCAATGTTTAGTTTAGTTTAGAGATACAGCGCACCTTCGGCCCACCGAGTCCACGCTGACCATCGATCACTGCCCAGCATGATCGCTCTTCCTACACACTAGGGACAATTTACAGAGGGCCGATTAACCTACAGACCCGCACGTCTTTGGGATAAGGTAAGAAACCCATGCAGTCACAGGGAGAACGTGCAAACTCCACGCAGACAGCACCCGGGTACACACTCGGTACAGACAGCGCCCGTAGTCGGGATCGGACCCTGTGTCTCCGGCGCTGCATTCGCTGCAAGGCAGCAACTCTACCGCTGCGCCACCGTGACGGCCCTTTCTAAAACACTCTTGCCTCTCTTATCTATAGTTTCTGTTGGCCTTCTCCACATAAGTAACACATGTATTTATTCAAGGCGAAGGGTTCACATCTGCCAAGGAGAATATGCCTTTAAGAAGTTTGTGTCCAACATATCCAATTTGATCTGGCTGATCTTTCTGCCACATTATCTTTAAGGCTTTGTTCTGACCGAAATTACTGATGTTCGCCGTAAAAAGTTGACGCACACCAGAAAATGTCATCTTTCACTGTTTCTGGCACCCTGTAGCACTTAAATTTATTGATGTTTAGTCTACAATTCGGCAGTTGTTCCTGTAATGCTTTCTTCAAAAAACAATTTTCTAGATTTTCCTTCCCTAACTAACCAACTAAATAATATATGTGCATCCCTCTGTTTTATACTCCCTGCAGTTCAATCTTCATTGCTCCTTCTAAAAGTCCCCATTAAAAATATCTTCTTTATTTTCCTATTTTCGTCCCTGTTTCCACTGGACTCCCTCCAGGAGGGAGGCAATTTGCTGACAATCTGTGCAATTAGACCGTTTTCCTAATTCACTAATTTGTAAGTGATACGAGCAGAATTAGGCCATACCGCCCATCAAGTCTACTCCGCCGTTCAATCCATCTCTCTTTCCTAACCCCGTTCTCCTGCCGTCTCGCCATAACCTCTGACACCTGTACTAATCAAGAAACCGTCAATCTGTGCCTTTAAAAATAGACATTGACTTGGCCTCCACAGCCGTCTGTGGCAAATAATTCCACAGATTCACCACCCTCTGAATAAAGAAATTCCTCCTCAGCTCCTTTCTAAAGGTACGCCCTTTAATTCTGAGCCTGTGACCTCTGGTCCTAGACTCTCCCACTAGCGGAAACATTCTCTTCACATCCATATTATATCCCTCTATCAGTCCCCTTTAAAAAAAAACCTCCTCTCTATTTCCTTTCATTGCGAGAGGATTTGGGTTTAGGAGCAAGGAGGTCCTACTGCAGTTGTACAGGGTCCTGGTGAGACCGCATCTGGAGGATTGTGTGCAATTTTGGTCTCCTAATTTAAGGAAGGACTTTATTGCTATTGAGGGAGTGCAGCGTAGGTTCACCAGGTTATTTTCTGGGATGGCGGGACTGACATATGAAATAATGGGTTGACTGGGCTTGTATTGACTGGAATTTAGGAAGATAGACAATAGACAATAGGTGCAGGAGTAGGCCATTCGGCCCTTCGAGCCAGAACCGCCATTCAATGTGATCATGGCTGATCATCCCCAATCAGTCTCCCGTTCCTGCCTTCTCCCCTTATCCCCTGACTCCGCTATCTTTGAGAGCCATATCTAGCTCTCTCTTGAAAGCATCCAGAGAACCTGCCTTCACCACCCTCTGAGGCAGAGAATTCCACAGACTCACAACTCTCTGTGAGAAAACGTGTTCCCTCGTCTCCGTTCTAAATGGCTTACCCCTTATTCTTAAACTGTGGCCCCTGGTTCTGGACTCCCCCAACATCGGGAACATGTTTCCTGCCTCCAGCGTGTCCAAACCCTTAACAATCTTATATGTTTCAATAAGATAACCTCTCATCCTTCTAAACTCCAGAGTGTACAAGCCCAGCTGCTTCATTCTCTCAGCATGTGACAGTCCCGCCATCCTGGGAATTAACCTTGTAAACCTACGCTGCACTCCCTCAATAGCAAGAATGTCCTTCCTCAAATTAGGGGGCCAAAACTGCACACAATACTCCAGGTGTGGTGTCACTAGGGCCCTGTACAACTGCAGAAGGACCTCTTTGCTCCTATACTCGACTCCTCTTGTTATAAAGGCCAACATGCCATTCGCATTCTTCTGCTTTACTGCAGAAACTAAGCAAAGTAAGTACCTGCATGCTTACTTTCATAGACTGATGAACAAGGAGCCCCAGAGGACCCCCAGAAGATGAGAGAAAACATAAAATTCTTAACGGATTGGACAGGCTAGACGCAGGAAAAATGTTCCCGATGTTGGGGGAGTCCAGAACTAGGGGTCACCGTTTAAGAATAAGAGGTAGGCCATTTAGCATTGAGATGAGGAAAACCCTTTTCACCCAGAGAGTTGTGAATCTGTGGAATTCTCTGCCACAGAAGGCAGTGGAGGCCAAGTTACTGGATGTTTTCAAGAGAGAATTAGATTTAGCTCTTAGGGTAAAGGTAACAAGGGATATGGGGAAAAAGCAGGAACGGGGTACTGATTGTGGATGATCAGCCATGATCACATTGAATGGCGGTCCTGGCTCAAAGGGCTGAATGGCCTAATCCTGCACCTATATCTTTTTTTTTATCCTTCCCCTGTTTCTACTGGACTCGCTCCATGAAGAGCATTGGCTGGCAATGTGTGTAATTAGACTGTGTTTTCCGAGTCTGCTTGACTGTAAGTGTATTAAACCTGATCCCGACCACGAGTGTATCCTTGTCTGAACTGTGTTCTTTGCTTGTTATTAATGCCAGCTAGCAGGCAGAACCTGGGATCTTGCCAGTGTTTATACTCCCTTATGTGGAGGCCATTGATGAATGTTTTATTTAGTTGAGAGATACAGCGCGGAAACAGGCCCTTCGGCCCACCGAATCCATGCCGACCGGAGATCCCCGCACATTAACACTATCCTACACACACTGGCGCCAATTTACAATTTAACCTGCAATCCTGTACGTCATAGAGACATAGAGTAATACAGTGTGGAAACAGGCCCTTCGGCCCAACTCGCCCACACTGGCTGAAGTCTGAAGAAGGGTTTCAGCCCGAAACGTTGCCTATTTCCTTCGCTCCACAGATGCTGCTGCACCCGCCTGAGTTTCTCCAGCACTTTTGTCTACCGGCCAACAATGTCCCAGCTACCCTAGTCACACTTGCCTGCGCTTGGTCCATAACCCTCATAACCTGTCCTAGCCATGTACCTGTCCAATTGTTTCTTAAACGATGGGATAGTCCCAGCCTCAACCACCTCCTCTGGCAGCTCGTTCCATACACCCACCGCCCTCTGTATGAAAAGGCTACCCCTTAGATTCCTATTAAATCTTTTCCCCTTCACCTTGAACCTATGTCCTCTGGTCCTCGATTCCCCTACTATGGGTAAAAGACTGTGCATCTACCCGATCTATTCCTCTCATGATTCTAGAGTGTGGGATTAAACCCACGCAGGTCGAGGGGAGAACGTACAAACTCCGTACAGACAGCACCCGTTGTCAGGATTAAACCGGTCTGTGGCGCTGTGAGTAGGTATGTTACAAAACTTACCTTCAGTCGCGCTGTAATTCTGCCACTGGCCGTGTGCGCGATTTTGGCGCCTTTAAGGGGGGGCGGGGTTAAAACGCGGGTTTCTCCTCCCTTGTCCTGGTTGATCTTTTGTTGGAGTACAAGCCTTGGCTGACAAAATCGTTCCTACCGGCGTTTTGTGAATTTTTTATTTTTATTAAATCGTCAATGTCAGCGCTAGAGTAATTTTAAAAGCAGCTCCTGAAGCGTCAACGCCGATAACGGGGACGGATTTCACACACGGGACAGGTAAACGAAAGTGCTTTCTGTAAATGTATAAAAGTGCTTCTTAAGAAGCCTTTAATTCACATTTTGTCATGCGACACGGTGATTTTATTCCCCGAATTAACGGCAGTATTTTTCATGCCAATACGGGGTTAAATTCACCGCAAATGAATGTTCCAAAAGATCGCGTTCCAGAAATCCTCACTCGCAAGATGAATTAAATCCCCATTAATTTACAGATATTAAACATTCAATTCCTTCCATTTGGCCTGTAAATTCATGAAAATTAGATTTAAAAATTATGTTATATTGTGAATTATTGTGTGAATGTTATTTGGACACTTAGGCTATTTAAAAATGTTAATCTATTCTTAAGAAATTGATAGATGTTTAGATCTAGTAATTGAATTTTGTAATTAGCTACAATTAGGTAAATAACTAATTATATGCTTTACTTTCATGTCTTCGAAGTAAGATTTGTTTCAGAATGCTTCAATCTATAATAACTGAAAATTTCTTTCAGTTATCATAATTTTTAAGACAGTTATGGGCTTTTAATTGTCCTCGATCACAGCTTTTGTGTTAAGTCAATGGAAAAGCAACAGGGAACTAGATGCTAATTTATGAGTATGATAATGGCCATAACGTTTTTAATACTGAAGATATGAAAGTGAATTAAGTGTCAAATTAAACTTCTTTTTATGCTTTATCTGATGGGATAAATTGCAGACTTTATTTTCAAAATCTCAAATTTTGTAACATTGCTACTGTGAGGCAGCAACTCTACCGCTGCGCCACAGTGCCACCCTGACAACTTCTCTACCTTGAACAACCATCACTGCACTCATTTAAAACGAAGCTTCGATTTGCTTGTTATTGCTTGCTGTTCTTCCTTGCTGTTGGTTCAAAAAACAAAGGCACAGTTCCTGGTGAGAAGGTATTGTTTATAAAAGTATCAGTTAAGGGCCTGTCCCACTTACGCGACTTTTTCGGCGACTGCCGGCACCCGTCATAGTCGCAGCAGGCAGCCGGAAAGTTTCAAAACCCAGCTGCGAACACAAAGACGCCACGTCTCTTTGGGCGACCATACACGCCAGGGTGTCGCCTGTACGGTCGTGAGTCGTCGTCTCAGTCGGCCAAAGAGTCGCAGCGTCTTTCTGGTCGCCGCTGAATTTTCAACATGTTGAAAATTTCCGTTGACCTGCAACGACCTATGACGGGTGCCGGCTGTCGCCGGAAAAGTTGCGTAAGTGGGACAGGCCCAATAGGGTGAAAACTGTGATGGGGGAGAAGGCAGGAGAATGGGCTGGAGAGGCGAAGATAGATCGGCCATGATTGAATGGCGGAGTGGACTTAATGGGGCCGAATGACCTAATTCTGCTCCCACAACCTGTGAGCACAGCTTTGGTTAACACTGGATCGGGCAGCACCTCTGGAGGACATGGATAGGTGACGTTTCAGGTCGTGACCCTTCTTCAATCTGATTGCAGTAAGGGGCGGAGGAGGGGGGAAGAGAGCTGGAAAAGGGGTAGGGGCAGGCCGAAGCCTGGCGAGTGATAGGTGGATACAGGTGAGTGAGGAGAGTGGCTTGGCAGATGGGTGGGGAAAGGCGAGAGACAAAAGGGTGTCGGGTAAGGCGAGAAGAGTGAAATGTAGTCAAGAGGGATATAGATAGAGGGGGTGGGGGGGGGGGGGGGCGAGAGGACAGTGGGAAAATTGGGTGCACACCAGGTTTGCTAAAGGAAAGGTGAAAGTACTGGAGTAACAACAAGCCAGGCATCATCTCTGGGGAACATGGATGTGGCGTGTGGCGGTGCCTAACGGCAGCGGCTCGACTGCAGTCCGTTTGTCTTTTTTTTATTTTTGTCTCGTTAAATGTAGTTGTTTGTGGTTTTTTTTATACTGTTTTTAACTGTGTATATGTGGGGGGGGAGGGGGAAACTTAAAAAAATCACTTCCCTGTACGGGAGACCTGACATTTTCCCTGTCGGGTCTCCGTTGTCGTTGGGGCCTAGCACCGTGGAGCGGCCTCCGACCCGGACGACCTGGGGGCTCCAGTCGCGGAGCCTGCGGAGCTGCGGACTGGCTGGCCGTCCTTGGAGCGTGAGGAGCGGTGGTGGCTCGCTGCTGCGGCCCGACTCCGGAGCTCAAGCTGCAGACCGGTGGACAGTGATATCGGGAGCTCGCGGGTCCGGGTGAGAGACCGCTTTCCGGAGATCCCGCAACGCAACTTCTCCCCGCCCGTGTCGCGGGGTTGGAACGACCCGGAGCGGGGCCATAAATCGCCCGGCGCGGCTTTAATGGCTGCGGGACATTCCAGCGCCCGCCTGGGGCTCCAACTTGTGACTTTTGGGCCCGGAGCGAGGCCGTACACCGCCCGGCGCGGCCTCAACGGCCGTGGGACTTCACATTGCCCGCCTGGGGCTTCAACATCGGGAGAAAAGTGGTGCAGGGGAGAGAAAAAGACTTTGCCTTCCATCACAGTGAGGAGGAGATTCACTGTGATGGATGTTTTTCTGTAAATTGAATTGTTTGTGTGTCGTGTAGGAATTGTTTTGTTTGTATGGCTGTGGAAACGGAGTTTCGTTTGAGCCTCTTTGAGGTTCAAATGACAAGAGTAAAATCTAATCTAATCTAATGAGCAACATTTTGGGTTGGGACCTTCTGACGTAAAAATAGTTGCTGTAGGAAGGAACTGCAGATACGATACGATATGATAGAACTTTATTTATCCCAGGAGGGAAATTGATCTGCCAACAGTCATAAAAACACACAAACTGGTTTACACCAAAGATAGAAACATAAAAAATCGCTGCAGGAGTAGGCCATTCGACCCTATGAGCCAGCTCCGTCATTCAATATGAACATGGCTGATCATCCAAAATCAGTACCTCGTTCTGGCTTTTTCCCCCATATCGCTTGTTTCCGTTAGCCCTAAGAGCTAAATCTAACTCACTCTTGCAAACATCCAGTGAATTGGCCTCCACTGCCTTCTGTGGCAGAGAATTCCACACATTCACAACTCTCTGGGTGAAAAAGTTTTTCCTCAGTCCGAAATGGCCTACCCCTTAATCTTAAACTGTGACCCCTGGTTCTGGACTCCCCCAACATTTTTCCTGCGTCTAGCTCAAAGTGCTGGAGTGCCAGCTAGTCAGGTTTGAGGTATTTAGTTTAGTTTAGAGATTCAGCGTGGAAACAGGCCCTTCGATCCACCGAGTCCACGCTAACCAGTGATCCCCGCACATTAACATTATCCTACTACTCGGAACAATTTGCACATTTGCACCAAACCTGTACGTCTTTGGAGTGTGGGAGGAAACCGAAGATCTCGGAGAAAACCCACGTAGGTCATGGGGAGAACGTACAAACTCTGTACAGACAGCACCCGTAGACGGGATGGAACCCGGGTCTCCGGCACTGGCATTCGCTGTAAGGCAGCAACTCTAACTCTACTGCTGTGCCACCGTGCCGTATGTAAAGAAGAATTTAACTGAAGCAATAGAGGCAACTCCTGGGTCATTGGTACCGGCTCTGATTTGTAAAAATAGTTGGTTTAGAATCCTTGTAGTAGGTAGATAGGTGTTCAAAAATGCTTTTGGCACAATGGCCGCCTTCTATTGAGTTTTGAAGTTGCAGTTGTAGAAGACGTTGGTGAGACTCTATTGTGTTCAGTTCTGGGCACCTTGTTATAGGTAAGGTATCATCAAGCTGGAAAGGGTACAGGGAAGATTTATGAAGATGTTGCCAGGACTAGAGGGTCTGAGCTATAGGGAGAGGTTATAAGTAGGCTGGGTCTCTTTTCGTTAGAGCGCAGGAGGATGAGAGAGGTGTATAAAATCATGAGAGGAATAGGTCGGGTGGACGCACAGTCTCTTGCCCAGAGTAGGTGAATCGAGGACCAGAGGACATAGGTTTAAGGTGAAGGGGGATAAGATTTAATGGTCATCTTTTCACACAAAGGGCGGTGGGTGTATGGAACAAGCGGCTGGAGGAGGTAGTTGAGGCAGGGACTATCCCAGCATTTGAGAAATAGACAGGTGCATGGATAGGACAGGTTTGTCGGGATATAATAATAATTCATTTTATTTGCTGGCGCCTTTCTAACACCCAAGGACACCTTACAAGGCATAGAATCACAAAAATACAAAACACATAATCGGAATAAATTAAATATAAAAACACCACAGTACACAAATCAAGGACAGAATTCAATTACAAAAGCACAAAAAGAAAATAAGAAACAATTTGAGGAGAGAGCAGCGGCAGCCAAACCGCGCCAGCGTCCACTCTCCCCTCCGACCGCCATCTTGCACACAGACTAACAGGCACAGCACACAAAATCATCCCCCCACAATGACCACCACTGTGGGGGAAGGCACAATGTCCAGTCCCCAACCCAGTTCTCCCCAGAGTCAGGCCCATCGAGGCCACCACAGTAGCCTCTACGGAGGCCCGATGTTCCTGGCCGTCGGGAGAGTCCTCGCAGCGGCTGGAACGGCTGGTTTCCCAGCGGAGTCCATGGCACCCGAAGCCGACAGGGCCGCGCCGAGTTGGAGCCACGAGGCTCCCGATGTTAAAGTCGGCGCCGCCGCCCGCGGCTGGTCGGTCCGCAAGACCCGCAGCCCGGAGGTGTTGATCTCGGCGGTCACCGCATACCGGAGCTCCACCGCTTCGATCCAGCGCGGCGACCCAGGCAAGGCATCGCCCGCTACGCTCCCCGATAGCGCTCCAGCACTGTGCCGCCACCGGAGCTGAAGGTGCTGGGCGGTCCCCGTCAGGAAACGGCGCTCCATGCCCGCTGGTAGGCCACGAGGACGGGTCGACGAGGCAGCCTGGAGAAAAAGCTGCCTCACCGACCAGGTAGGGACCCAGAAATAGTTTCCCCCTTACCCCCCCACATTAAAAGTCAAAATTCCCCCAAACAAACAGAGAAATAAAAAACACTAAAACTAAAGAAAAAGTGAATTTGACGGACGGCTGCTGTTTAGCAACCGTTCCTCCAAGATGGCAGCTCCTCCCTGATATGGACCAAACGCGGGCAGGTGGGACCAGTGTAGCTGGGACATGTTGGGCCGAAGGATCTGTTTCCACACTGTATCACTCTGACTCCACGTAGCAGTTAAGGTGAACATAATCACGCTACTGTTCACTGTCAGGGTTAGTAGTCTGGTCTGGGCTGTCTGCAACGACAGCCATGGTCTGAGTCTCTTCAAATAGAAAACTAATATTGGGCAGAAAAATTTAGGTCATCTGCAAACTGATCTTGAGTAACTTAATTAATTTAGAAGAAGTGTATGAACATTAATGCTTTATTTAAATTATATGAAGCATTCTGATTATAATTAAAAGTTTTGCCTACAAATTTACATTACATTTGCTTGTTTCTTAATGTACTACTCGACTAAATTCTCTTGATATTTCCTGGTGATGCTCTTGTATAATATTTTGTCAAAACCTTTGCATAAACACCGCAGTACTACGTGAAAGGCAGCCATCCATAGTAAAGTAGCGCATAGGAATACAGGGGCGCTGTCTGTGTGGAGTTTGTACGTTCTCCCTGTGACCACATCTGTTTTCTCCGGGTGCTCTCCTGTTTCCTTCCACATGCCAAAGACATGCAGATTTGTCGGTTGTGCGGGAAAGAACTGCAGATGCTGGTTTAAGTCAAAGATAGACACAAAATGCTGGAGTAACAGGCAGCATCTCCGGAGAGAAGGAATGGGCTACGTTTCTGAAGAAGGGTCTCGACCCGAAACGTCACTCGTTCCTTATCTCCAAAGATGCTGCCTGACCCGCTGAGTTACTCCAGCGTTTTGTGTCTATCAGATTTGTTGATTAATTGGCTTTAGTAAATTGTCCCTAGTGGGTAGGATGCGGAAGTGGGATAAAGCCCGTGTCCCACTTTCATGACCTAATTCACGACCTTTTTTACTCGTGGACATTTTTCATCATGCTAAAAAAAACGCCCCGACCTACTTGATACCACGAGTACCTACGACCTCCCCTACAACCTACCTACGCCTCCTTCAACCTACCTACGACCTCGTGGCAACCACGCTGCGAGTATGAGTCAAGGGCAAACTCGGCAGAGGTCGTGAATTAGGTCGTGAAAGTGGGACAGGGGCTTAACATAGAACGGGTGACCGATGGTTGGCGTAGACCTGGTGACTCAAAGAGCCTCTTTACACGCTGTATCTCTTTTATTGGGGGAAAAAACCCACAATGTTCTTACCGAACAAGATGCCAAGCTAAACTAATCGATTGAACATAATTTCCAAAGGATTGATACCCAGAGAATGAGGAAAATGATAGTTTAGCTTAGTTTAGAGATACGGCACGGAATCAGGCCCTTCGACCCACTGAGTCCACGTCGACCAGTGATCAAACCGTACACTAACACTATCGTTCACACAAGGGACAATAGGTGCAGGAGTAGGCCATTCGGCCCTTCGAGCCAGCACCGCCATTCAATGTGATCATGGCTGATAATCCCCAATCAGTACACCGTTCCTGCCTTCTCCCCATATCCCCTCTCCCCTGGCTATTTTTAAGAGCCCTATCTAGCTCTCTCTTGAAAGCATCCAGAGAACCGGCCTCCACCGCCCTCTGAGGCAGAGAATTCCACAGACTCGCCACTCTCTGTGAGAAAAAGTGTTTCCTCGTCTCCGTTCTAAATGGCTTACTCCTTATTCTTAAACTGTGGCCCCTGGTTCTGGACTCCCCCCAACATCGGGAACATGGTTCTTGCCTCTAGCGTGTCCAAGCCCTTAACAATTTCCAATTTTTCTGAAGCCATTGAACTTACAAACCCGCACGTCTTTGGAGTGTGGGACGAAAACGGAGCAGCAGGAGAAAAAACCCACGCGGGTCACGGGGAGAACGTACTGACTCCGTACACACAGCACCCGTAGTCAGGATCGAACCCGGGTCTCTCGCGCTGTAAGGCAGCAACTCTACTGCTGCGCCAACCTGGTTGGTTTCCAGTGAATCTCTGAATAACATTTCAGCATTGTTGCTTGGTACTCGTTTGAAGAACTGAAGCTTTGAAATGAATAAGCAGGTCCTTTTATTTGGAAGATCTATTGATATTTCCAAGGGTACTTCATAAATACATAAAAAGAGAAGTGATATCCATGATCTTTATTCCACCACACACGGATTGAAGCAACAGTTCAGCATCTTTGTCTAGCTCTTAATTGGATTATATTTTTAAAGCTGTGGTATTATAAGAGTATAATGTCCCCTTTTAAGAAGGAACAGAATGATTAATACACTTCAGGGATTATTATCTGTTGAGCACATGTATCGGACTTGCAATTTAAAATGAAGTGCTGTGCTCATATTTTACATGGACCGGAAGACATGGGAGCAGAATTAGGCCATTCAGCCCATCAAGTCTATTCTGCCATTCAGTCATGGCTGATCTAATTTTTCCTCTCAACTGCTTTCTCCCCAGAACCTTTGATATAGACAATAGACGATAGACAACAGGTGCAGGAGTAGGCCATTTGGCCCTTCGAGCCAGCACCGCCATTCAATGTGATCATGGCTGATCATCCCCAATCAGTACCCCGTTCCTGCCTTCTCCCCATATCCCCTGACTCCGCTATTTTTAAGAGCCCTATCTAGCTCTCTCTTGAAAGCATCCAGAGAATCTGCCTCCACCGTCCTCTGAGGCAGAGAATTCCACAGACTCACCACTCTCTGTGAGAAAAAGTGTTTCCTCGTCTCCGTTCTAAATGGCTTACTCCTTATTCTTAAATCCCTACTAATCAAGAACCGAACACTCTCTGCCTTAAAAATACCCAATGTCTTGGCCTCCACTGCCATCCGTGGCAATGAATTCCACAGGTCCACCACACTCTGGCTGGAAATTCCTCCGCAAATCCATGTTGAAGGTACATCCTTTTATTCTGAGGTTGTGCCCTCTGGTCCAAGACTCTTCCATTACTTGGAGCATCCTCTCCACATCCACTCTATCCAGGCCTTTCATTAATCAGAAGGTACACAAAAATGCTGGAGAAACTCAGCGGGTGCAGCAGCATCTATGGAGCGAAGGAAATAGGCAACGTTTCGGGCCGAAACCCTTCTTCAGACTGATAGGGGGTGGGGAGAAGAAAGGAAAAAAGGCGGAGGAGGAGCCCGAGGGCTGGGGGAGGGAAGGAGACAACCAGAGGGCTGATGAAGGGGAGGGGACAGCAAGGGCTAGCAGAGTTGGGAGAATTCAATGTTCATGCCCCCCAGGGTGTAGACTGCCCAAGCGGAATATGAGGTGCATTTCCTCCAATTTCCGGTGTTGCTCGCTGTGGCCATGGAGGAGACCCAGGACAGAGAGGTCAGATATGGAATGGGAGGGGGAGTTGAAGTGCTGAGCCACCAGGAGCCACCGGGACTCCGCTTGGTCTCACCGATGTAGATCAGCTGGCATCTAGAGCAGCGGATGCAATAGATGAGGTTGGAGGAGATGCAGGTGAACCTCTGTCGCACCTGGAACGACTGCTTAGGTCCTTGAATGGAGTCGAGGGGGGAGGTGAAGGGACAAGTGTTGCATCTCTTGCAGTTGCAAGGGAAAGTACCCGGGGAGGGGGTGGTACGGGAGCGAAGGGAAGAATTGACAAGGGAGTTACGGAGGGAGCGTTCTTTGCGGAAGGCAGACATGGGGGGAGATGGGAAGATGTGGCGAGTGGTGGGGTCACGTTGGAGGTGGCGAAACTGACGGAGGATCACTTCTTGTATGTGATGGCTGGTGGGGTGAAAGGTGAGGACTAGGGGGACTCTGCCCTTGTTGTGAGTGGGGGGATGGGGAGAGAGAGCAGTGTTGCGGGGTATGGCAGAGACCCTGGTGCGAGCCTCATCTATGGTGGAGGAGGGGAACCCCCGTTCCCTGAAGAATGAGGACATTTCAGATGCCCTGGTGTGGAACGCCTCATCCTGGGAGCAGATGCGGCGTAGACGGAGGAATTGGGAGTGGGGGATGGAGTCCTTACAGGAAGCAGGGTGGGAAGAAGTGTAGTCCAGATAGCCATGGGAGTCGGTAGGTTTGTAGTGGATGTCGGTAAGGAGTCTATCACCTGCGATGGAGATAGTGAGGTCAAGGAATGGTAGGGAAGTGTCGGAAATGGTCCAGGTGTATTTGAGTGCCGGATGGAAGTTGGTGGTGAAGCGGATGAAGTCAGTCAGTTGTGTGTGGGTGCAGGAGGTGGCACCAAAACAGTAATCAGTATGGTTTCAATGAGATCCCCCCACCCCCCCTCATCCTTCTAAACTCAGATGGAAACTCTACTCTGCAATTTGTGCAAATTTTGCAAATATGTGTTCTTCCCATGAACATGTTCCTCGTACACAAAAATGCTGGAGAAACTCAGTGGGTGAGGCAGCATATATGGAGCGAAGGAAATAGTCAACGTTTCGGGTCGAAACCTTTCTTCAGAAGAGGGTTTCGACCCAAAACGTTGCCTATTTCCTTCGCTCCATAGATGCTGCCTCACCTGCTGAGTTTCTCCAGCAATTTGTCTACCTTCGATTTTCCAGCATCTGCAGTTCCTTCTTAAACATGTTTCTGGTACAAGCTTGATGGACCAAATGGCCTTTTTCTGCATTTCACTCTACAGTACAGACCTTCATTGGAGGAGGTTCGCCTGCACCTCCTCCAACCTCATCAATTGCATCCGCTGCTCTTGGTGTCAACTGCTCTACATCGGTGAGACCAAGCGCAGGCTCGGCGATCGCTTCGCCCAACACCGGTGGCTCAGCACTTCATCTCCCCCTCCCATTCCGAATCCGACCTTTCTGTCCTGGGCCTCCTCCATGGCCAGAGTGAGTCCCACCGCAAATTGGAGGAGCAGCACCTCATATTTCGCTTGGGCAGTT
>CM075977.1:219536958-219542790 GCA_038087875.1 Malacoraja senta | reverse complement strand
ATACACTTCAGGGATTATTATCTGTTGAGCACATGTATCGGACTTGCAATTTAAAATGAAGTGCTGTGCTCATATTTTACATGGACCGGAAGACATGGGAGCAGAATTAGGCCATTCAGCCCATCAAGTCTATTCTGCCATTCAGTCATGGCTGATCATTTTTTCCTCTCAACTGCTTTCTCCCCAGAACCTTTGATATAGACATTAGACGATAGACAATAGGTGCGGGAGTAGGCCATTTGGCCCATCGAGCCAGCACCGCCATTCAATGTGATCATACATAGATACATAGATACATAGACAATAGGTGCAGGAGTAGGCCATTCGGCCCTTCGAGCCTGCACCGCCATTCAAATATGATCATGGCTGATCATCCAACTCAGTATCCCGTACCTGCCTTCTCTCCATACCCTCTGATCCCCTTAGCCACAAGGGCCACATCTAACTCCCTCTTAAATATAGCCAATGAACTGGCCTCAACTACCCTCTGTGGCAGAGAGTTCCAGAGATTCACCACTCTCTGTGTGAAAAAGTTTTTCCTCATCTCGGTCTTAAAGGATTTCCCCCTTATCCTTAAGCTGTGACCCCTTGTCCTGGACTTCCCCAACATCGGGAACAATCTTCCTGCATCTAGCCTGTCCAACCCCATAAGAATTTTGTACGTTTCTATAAGATCCCCTCTCAATCTCCTAAATTCTAGCGAGTATAAGCCAAATGGCTGATCATCCCCAATCAGTACCCCGTTCCTGCCTTCTCCCCATATCCCCTGACTCCGCTATTTTAAGAGCCCTATCTAGCTCTCTCTTGAAAGCATCCAGAGAACCTGCTTCCACCGCCGTCTGAGGCAGAGAATTCCACAGACTCACCACTCTCTGTGAGAGAAAGTGTTTCCTCGTCTCCGTTCT
This sequence comes from Malacoraja senta, assembly GCA_038087875.1. NCBI lineage: Eukaryota > Metazoa > Chordata > Chondrichthyes > Rajiformes > Rajidae > Malacoraja > Malacoraja senta. The sequence continues at coordinate 219,541,885 of CM075977.1, read as the reverse complement.
AAATGGCTTACTCCTTATTCTTAAATCCCTACTAATCAAGAACCGAACACTCTCTGCCTTAAAAATACCCAATGTCTTGGCCTCCACTGCCATCCGTGGCAATGAATTCCACAGGTCCACCACACTCTGGCTGGAAATTCCCTCCGCAAATCCATGTTGAAGGTACATCCTTTTATTCTGAGGTTGTGCCCTCTGGTCCAAGACTCTTCCATTACTTGGAACATCCTCTCCACATCCACTCTATCCAGGCCTTTCATTAATCAGAAGGTACACAAAAATGCCAGAGAAACTCAGCGGGTGCAGCAGCATCTATGGAGCAACGGAATAGGTGATGTTTCGGGTCGAGACCCTTCTTCAGACTGATGTGGGGGGGGGGGGCGGGAAGAAGAAAGGAAGAGGTGGAGACAGTGGGCTGTGGGTGAGCTGGGAAGAGGAGGATAAGGAGGGAGAAAGCAAGGACTACCTGAAATTGGAGAAGCCAATGTTCATACCGCTGGGGTGTAAACTACCCAAGCGAAATATGAGGTGCTGCTCCTCCAATTTGCGGTGGGACTCACTCTGGTCATGGAGGAGGCCCAGGACAGAAAGGTCGGATACGGAATGGGAGGGGCAGTTGAAGTGCTGAGCCACCGGTGTTGGGCGAAACGATCGCCGAGCCTGCGCTTGGTCTCACCGATGTAGAGCAGTTGACACCTAGAGCAGCGGATGCAGTAGATGAGGTTGGAGGAGGTGCAGGCGAACCTCCTCCACTGAAGGTCTGTACTGTAGAGTGAAATGCAGAAAAAGGCCATTTGGTCCATCAAGCTTGTACCAGAAACATGTTTAAGAAGGAACTGCAGATGCTGGAAAATCGAAGGTAGACAAATTGCTGGAGAAACTCAGCGGGTAAGGCAGCATCTATGGAGCGAAGGAAATAGGCAACGTTTTGGGTCGAAACCCTCTTCTGAAGAAGGGTTTCGACCCGAAACATTGACTATTTCCTTCGCTCCATAGATGCTGCCTCACCCGCTGAGTTTCTCCAGCATTTTTGTGTACCAGGAACATGTTCATGGGAAGAACACATATTTGCAAAATTTGCACAAATTGCAGAGTTGAGTTTTGAAGGGTAGGGGGGGGGGGGGGGGGGGATTAATTGAAACCATACTGATTACTGTTTTGGTGCCACCTCCTGCACCCACACACAACTGACTGACTTCATCCGCTTCACCACCAACTTCCATCAGGCACTCAAATACACCTGGACCATTTCCGACCCTTCCCTACCATTCCTTGACCTCACTATCTCCATCGCAGGTGATAGACTTCTTACCGACATCCACTACAAACCTACCGACTCCATGGCTATCTGGACTACACTTCTTCCCACCCTGCTTCCTGTAAGGACTCCATCCCCCACTCCCAATTCCTCCGTCTACACCGCATCTGCTCCCAGGATGAGGCGTTCCACACCAGGGCATCCGAAATTTCCTCATTCTTCAGGGAATGGAGGTTCCCCTCCTCTACCATAGATGAGGCTCGCAACAGGGTCTCTGCCATACCCCGCAACACTGCTCTCTCTCCCCATCCCCCCACTCACAACAAGGGCAGAGTCCCCCTAGTCCTCACCTTTCACACCACCAGCCGTCACATACAACAAGTGATCCTCCGTCAGTTTCGCCACCTCCAATGTGACCCCACCACTCGCCACATCTTCCCATCTCCCCCCATGTCTGCCTTCCGCAAAGACCGCTCCCTCCGTAACTCCCTTGTCAATTCTTCCCTTCCCTCCCGTACCACCCCCTCCCGGGTACTTTCCCTTGCAACCGCAAGAGATGCAACACTTGTCCCTTCACCTCCCCCCTCGACTCCATTCAAGGACCTAAGCAGTCGTTCCAGGTGCGACAGAGGTTCACCTGCATCTCCTCCAACCTCATCTATTGCATCCGCTGATCTAGATGTCAGCTGATCTACATCGGTGAGACCAAGCGGAGGCTTGGCGATCGTTTCGCCGAACATCTCCGGTCGGTCCGCAATAACCAACCTGACCTCCCGGTGGCTCAGCACTTCAACTCCCCCTCCCATTCCGTATCTGACCTCTCTGTCCTGGGTCTCCTCCATGGCCACAGCGAGCAACACCGGAAATTGGAGGAAATGCACCTCATATTCCGCTTGGGCAGTCTACATCCTGGGGGGCATGAACATTGAATTCTCCCAATTTTGCTAGCCCTTGTTGTCCCCTCCCCTTCATCAGCCCTCTGGTTGTCTCCTCCCATCCCCCAGCCCTCGGGCTCCTCCTCCGCCTTTTTTCCTTTTTTCCTTTCTTCTCCCCACCCCCTATTAGTCTGAAGAAGGGTTTCGGCCTGAAACGTTGCCTATTTCCTTCGCATTTGTATTAGAATTTGTAACCAGCTTTAATATTTGGACGTTTCAATAGAAAAAATCAGCTTCGAATATTTTAAGCTCTTTGATTTAGTGTCATCGAGTCTTTAGCAGGAAACCATGTCTTTGGCCAACCATGTCTACGCTAATCAACAAGTACCAAACTAGGTATGCGGCATGGTGGCGCAGCGGTAGAGTTGCCGCCTTACAGCACTCGCTGCGCCGGCGACCTGGGTTCGATCCCGACTACGGGTGCTGTCTTTGCGGAGTTTGTACATTCTCCCCGTGACCTGTGTGGGTTTTTCTCCGAGATCTTCGGTTTCCTCCCACACTCCAAAGACGTACAGGAATACAGGTAAATTGGCTTGGTATAAATTGGCTAGGTATATTGGCTAACACTCCCTCGTTTGTGTGTGTAAGATAGTGTTAATGTGCAGGGATCGCTAGTTGATGTGGACTCGGTTTGGCCGAAGGGCTTGTTTCCGCACTGTATATCTAAACTAAAACAAACTGTAAGCTAGTCACAATTGCACAATAAGAAGAAGTAAGCCATTTAGAAAGGAGACGAGGAAACACTTTTTCTCACAGAGAGTGGTGAGTCTGTGGAATTCTCTGCCTCAGAGGGCGGTGGAGGCAGGTTCTCTGGATGCTTTCAAGAGAGAGCTAGATAGGGCTCTTAAAGATAGCGGAGTCAGGGATATGGGGAAAAGGCAGGAACGGGGTACTGATTGAGGATGATCAGCCATGATCACATTGAATGGCTCGAAGGGCCAAATGGCCTACTGCACCTATTGTCTATTGTCCATTGCCTCCATTTGATCCGCAGCCTTTCAATGACCTGGCAATTCAAGTGTCTATGTAGATGCTTGTTACAGGTGTCCATGACAGATGTCTAACAGCGCCAGAGACCCGGGTTCAATCCTGACTACGGGTGTCACTTTCTTCCTGTGACCGCGTGGGTTTTCTCCGGGTGCTCTGGTTTCCTCACACATTCCAAAGACGTGCTGGTTTGTAGGTTGATTGTTTTCTGTAAATTGTCCCTAGTGTCTAGGGTAGAACTAGTGTATGGGAGCTTGCTGGTTGGCGTGGACTCGGTGGGCCAAAGGACCTGTTTCCACTCTGTATCTCTCAACTCAATCAGACATGTCCACGACGATGCTTCCTGTAAGAGAATCGCTAGCTCCACAATTGCATGGTCTTGTTCAACCGTCTGATGGATGGTGGGAAGAAGCTGTTCTTAAACCTCTGGAGGTAATGGTTCTTGGGCTCCTGCCCCACTTTCCCAATGGTAGCAATGAGAGCAGAGCCATAGGGTGGTACAGCGGTAGAGTTGCTGCCTTATAGCGGCAGAGACCCGCGTTTCATCCTGACTACGGGTGCTGCCTGTACGGAATTTGTATGTTCTCACCGCGACCTGTGTGGGTTTTCTCCGGGTGCTCCGGCTTCCTCCCAAACTCCAGGTTGGTAGGATAATTGGCTTCGGTAAAAATTGTAAATTGTCCCTTGTGTATAGGATAGTGTTAATGTGTGGGGATCGCTGGTCGGCATGGACTCGGTGGGCCAAAAGGCCTGTTTCCGTGCTGGATCTCTAAACGAAACTCCAGACATAATAGCAGTGCTCCATGTAAGGCAATCATCTCTGCATCTTCTCCAGTCCAGCACAAACTTGCTATTTTGTGGTACAAATGCAGCCTTGGCCTAACCAATATTTTATGGTAACTCCCATGCTTTTATCTTAAGTGGCCCAGCGAACAAAAAAATCTATCTATTGTGCAAGTTACCACCATACCTGTGTTGCCACCTCCAGGGTCCCGGGCCTTGTACAACAAGATTCCTCTGTTCCTCAATATTCCTTTGGGCCCTTCCATTCATAGTATATGCCACGTTTAAGGCGTAGGAGCAGATTTAGGCCATTCAGCCCATCGAGTCCACTCGTAAACTAACAAATACCTCAATGGTGACCCTTGAACTATCCTTAGTCGGTCTTTACTGGCTTTACCTTGCACTAAACGTTATTCCCTTATCATGTATCTGTACACTGCGAATGGCTCGATTGTAATCATGTATTGTCTTTCTGCTGACTGGATCGGAAGCAACAAAAGCTTTTCACTGTACCTCGGTACACGTGACAATAAACTAAACTGGAACAGAATTTGATCCTGGCTGATCTATCTTTCCCTCGCAACCCCATTCTCCTGCCTTCTCTCCATAACCCCTGACACCCGTACTCACCTAGAATTTGTCAATTTTCCACTTTAAAATTGCCGAATGCCTTAGCCTCTCCAGTCATCTGTGGCAATGAATTCCACAGATTCACCACCCTCTGGCGAAAGAAATTCCACTTATTAATCTTCCTAAAGTTCATTACCTCTCACTTACCAGAATTAAATTCCATCTGCCATTGCTCAGTCCATTTAACCAACTGATGAATTAGTGTCAATTAACTTTCATCCAAGCCATTAAGTCTGGTTAGCACAGTTGCTTTTGTACATGTGGTTAAACTTTCAAGTTTAAAGAGACCTCAGCGAGTTTGGAGATCCTCAGATTCCATACCATGGAGGTATGTTGG
>CM075977.1:219514458-219531958 GCA_038087875.1 Malacoraja senta | reverse complement strand
GATGCAAAACGTAATTGTCCTTGCCAACTCTCCCTGAGATCCTTTCACCTCTCCTCCTGGGCAACATTCATTCACTTGTTTTCACTACTCTTGCAACTGAAGTGAAAACTTCCTGCTTCGAGTCATCACACGTTCCGCAAGTACTGCTCTGCATTATTTTGGATTAGGTTTTCATGCATTGAAATAGAATACGTATATAGACAATTGGTGCAGGAGGAGGCCATTTGGCCCTTCGAGCCTGCACCGCCATTCAGTGTGATCATGGCTGATCGTCCCCAATCAGTAACCCGTGCCTGCCTTCTCCCCATATCCCTTGATTCCACTAGCCCCTAGAGCTCTATCTAACTCTCTTTTAAATTCATCCAGTGACTTGGCCTCCGCTGCCCTCTGTGGCAGAGAATTCCACAAATTCACAACTCTCTGGGTGAAAAAGCTTTTTCTCATCTCAGTTTTAAATGGCCTCCCCTTTATTCTTAGACTGTGGCCCCTGGTTCTGGACTCCCCAACATTGGGAATTTTTTTCCTGCATCTAGCTTGTCCAGTCCTTTTATAATTTTATGTTTCTATAAGATAGCCTCTCATCCTAAATTCCAGTGAGTACAAGCCCAGTCTTTCCAATCTTTCCTCATGTGACAGCCCAGGGATTAACCTGGTGAACCTAGGCTGCACACCCTCAATAGCAAGGATGTCCTTCTTCAAATAGGGGACCAAAACTGCACACAATACTCCAGGTGTGGTCTCACCAGGGCACTGTCCAACTGCAGAAGGTCCTCTTTACTCCTATCAAAGAAGGGAAGAAGATTGAACTTTTTTGGGGGGGTTCCATCACAGTGAGGAATGTGGGGCTGTGGTGGATGTTCATGTTAAACATTTATTTGTGTGTCTTGTTGCTCTTTATTGGTATGACTGTATGGCAAATCAAATCCCTCGTATGTTGCAAAACATACTTGGCTAATAAAGTCTGATTATGATTATGATATGTGTGTGTGAGGGAGTGTGTATACAAGTGTGTGTGTGTCTGTGTGTATATGTATGTGTGTGTATATATGTATGTGTGTGTATGAGGATGTGTGTGTGTATACGAGTGTGTGCATGTCTGTGTGTATATATATGTGTGTGTGTATATATGTGTGTGTGTGTATGGGGATGTGTGTGTGTATACGAGTGTGTGCATGTCTGTGTATATATATGTGTGTGTGTATATATGTGTGTGTGTATGAGGATGTGTGTGTGTGTATATATGTGTGTGTGTGTGTATATGTGTGTGTATGAGGATGTGTGTGTATATGTGTGTATACATGTGTGTGTATACATGTGTGTGTGTATATATGTGTGTGTATATATATGTGTGTGAGTGGGTGTCCATATGTGTGTGTGTATGTGACTGTGTACATGGACACACACACGCGCAGACAGAGACACACACACACACACACACACACAGACACACACAGACACACACAGACACACACACACACACACACACACACACACACACACACACACACACACACACACACACACACACACACACACACACACACACACACACACACACACACACACACACACACACACACACACACACACACACACACACACACACACACACACACACACACACACACACACACACACACACAGGCACAGAGACGTGTGCGAATATATTTTTGTGTGTACACACCCCCATCTGATCTGTGAGAAAAGGTAGCTGAAACTTTATCGTGGCAGAAATGCCTCTTTATGCTCATTGTTTGAAATTCTTGTTTAATATTGTTTTACACATGCCTTTTGTATTGAGAATTTCCCCTGAAAATGAAAGGTTTGACTTTTCTTCATCTCCAGGCTTCCTGACGGGTTCACACAGTTACTGAGCCTGACTCAGCTTTACCTAAACGATGCCTTCTTGGAGTTTTTGCCAGCAAATTTTGGAAGGTAAGCGAGTTTTTTTTATTGCCAAAAAACCACTGGCGTAAAATATTTTTTAAAAACAGGAAATGACGGAAGCACTTGGCAGGTCAGGCAGCATCCAAGGAGTGAGAAGGAAGTTGACATTCCAGGTTACAAACCCTTTCAGGACCAGGAAGAAGAGATTAACTTGAGTCCGTGAGCGGGAATGGGGGGACAGATTAAACAGAGATTACACATTGGGGTGTCAGGTTATGGGGCGAAGGCAAGAGAATGAGGTTATAGACAATAGGTGCAGGAGTAGGCCATTCGGCCCTTCGAGCCAGCACCGCCACTCAATGTGATCCACTAGGGACGCCGCACTGAAGGCAGCCTCTGCCGACAGCCTGTCCATTTTTTTTCCTATCTTTTTTAAATTTTAGTTTGTCTTAAAGGTGTGTTTTGGAGTTTCTTTACTTTTTCTATGTGGGGGAGGGGGGTGGGATAAGGGGGAAACCGCTTCACAGTCGCTTCCTGGCGAGGACACGACTATTCTCCGAGTAGCGCCCTCGCCCCCCTCCTCGCGGCCTACCAACTGGATCGGAGCGGCCTTTGCTGCCGGAGACCCAGACCAGAGCTCCAGCAGCGGCGGCGCAGCACTGGATTCACCGCGGAGCGGAGCGATGCCTCACCTGGGATCACCGTTTGAAGCTCCGGAGTGCTGGGCCTGCTGCTCCAACATCGCGGAACTGGGGTTTGAAGAGCTCCCAACGCGGGCGGCGCTGACTTCAACATCGCAGAGTCCCTGGGACCCTTTGCTGAGGGCCGCCAGCGTGAATCTCCGCCCAGCGCGGCCTGTGGACTCCGGGAGCCGCGGACTCTGGTAGGAGGCGGCCGACTCGGAGGTCCAAGCCGCGGAGGTTGTTCTCCCGTTTCGACGTCAGAGTTCCATCATCCCGGCGAGCGGGCGGGCCTGAGTATCGGGCCACCCATAGCGGTGACAGCGGAGGGCCCGGGAGGCCCCGACCACAGGGGAACATCAAGAACAACAGAGGAAGATGACTGACTTTGGTGCCTTCCCTCACAGTGGGAAACGTTGATTCTGCTGTGTGGGGATGTTTTATGTTGGACTCTATTGTGTGTTGTGTTCTTTATTTTATTGTATGGCTGTATGGTGAACACACATTTCAGACTTGCTCTGACAATAAAGTAATATCATAGAAACATAGAAAATAGGTGCAGGAGGAGGCCATTCGGCCCTTTGAGCCAGCACCGCCATTCATTGTGATCATGGCTGACCGTCCCCTATCAGTAACCCGTGCCTGCCTTATCCCCATATCCCTTGACTAGCCCCTAACTCTCTCTTAAATCCATCCAGTGACATGGCCTCCACTGCCCTCTGTAGCAGGGAATTCACAACTAAATTCACAACTCTCTGGGTGAAAATGTTTTTTCTCACCTCAGTCTTAAATGACCTCCCCTTTATTCTAAGACTGTGGCCCCTGGTTCTGGACTCGCCCAACATTGGGAACATTTTTCCTGCATCTAGCTTGTCCAGTCCTTTTATAATTTTATATGTTTCTATAAGATCCCCCCTCATCATATCATATCGTATCGTATCATGGCTGATCATCCACAATCAGTACTCCGTTCCTGCCTTCTCCCCATATCCCCCGACTCCGCTATCTTAAGAGCCCTATCTAGCTCTCTCTTGAAAGTATCCAGAGAACCGGCCTCCACCGCCCTCTGATGCAGAGAATTCCACAGACTCACCACTCTCTGTGTGAAAAAGGTTGGGAGGGAGAGATAGATCAGCCATGATTGAATGGCAGAGTAGACTTGATGGGCCGAATGGCCTAATTCTGCTGCTATCACTTTTGAACACACCCGGATGTTATCTTTTCTGATGTTGGAAGAAAGGTCATTAATGAAGCAATTGAAGGTGTTTGTGGTTAGGTCCCTGCACTGGGAGATTTCTATGTGCTTTCTTATTATCTCCTTGCCTGTGATTGGGGTGAGGCCAGGGTTGCCAGGTGATAAAAACTTATCAAAGTAAAGAGAAAAAATAAGTAAACTACCGAGCAGAAACAAAACAGAATGGAAATCCTACCAGGGAGTGGGGGCGGTAGAGTTGCTGCCTTACAGCGCCAGAGACCCGGGTTCTACCCTGCCTGTACGGAGTTTGCACGTTCTCCCTGTGACCTGTGTGAGTTTTTCCCGGGTGCTCCAGTTTCCTCTCACATTCCAAAGACGTGCAGGTTTGTAAGTTAATTGGCTTTGGTAAAGATTGCAAATTGTTCCTAGCGTGTGGGATAGTGTTGGCGTACGGGGATTGCTGGTCAGTGCAGACCTGTTGGGCCGAAGGGCCTGTTTTCGCGCTGTATCTCTAAACTAAACTAATGTGGTGAGGATCTAGAAATCTGACATTACATAGAACAGTACAGCTCTGAAGCAGACCATTCGGCCCACAATGTCCATGCCAAACATAACATCAAGATAAACTCATGTTATATGCTTGCACTTGATCCATATCCCACCATTCCCGGGACATTCCAGCTCCCGCCGGGGGCTCCAGCTTTGTGACTTTTGGGCCCGGAGCGAGGCCGTACACCGCCCGGCGCGGCCTCAATGGCCGTGGGACTTAACATTGCCCGCCTGGGGCTTCAACATCGGGAGAAAAATGGTGCAGGGGAGAGACAAGACTTTGCCTTCCATCACAGTGAGGAGGAGATTCACTGTGATGGATGTTTTTCTGTAGATTGAATTGTTTGTGTGTCGTGTAGGAATTGTTTTGTTTGTATGGCTGTGCAAATGGAATTTCGTTTGAGCCTCTTTGAGGTTCAAATGACAATAAAATCGAATCAATAATCAATCAATCAATTTCCATGTTCCTATCTAAAGGGCCTGTCCCGCTTACCCGATTTTTTTCGGCGACTTGCCGGCACCCGTCATAGTCGCTGCAGGTGGCCTAAAATTTTCAACCTGTTGAAAATCCAGCGGCGACCAGAAAAATGTACGACTCTTTGGGCGACTACTCACGACCGTACAGGCGTCACCCCGCGACATATCGCCGTGACGCCTGAATGGTCATGAGTAGTCGCCCAAAGAGTCGTACCTTTTTATGGTCACCGCTGGAATTTCAACATGTTGAACATTTTCGGCCTCCTACGACGGGTGCCGGCAAGTCGACGAGAAAAATTGCGTAAGTGGGACAGGCCCTTAAAAGTTCAACACCATTGACTAATTACATATAATTATGTAAATAGAGAGAGTACAGAGGAGATTTACTAGAATGTTGCCTGGGTTTCAGCAACTAAGTTACAGAGAAAGGTTGAACAAGTTAGGTCTTTATTCTTTGGAGCGCAGAAGGTTAAGAGGGGACTTGATAGAGGTCTTTAAAATTATGAGCGGGTTAGACAGAGTGGACGTGGATAAGCTTTTCCCATTGAGAGTAGGGAAGATTCAAACAAGGGGACATGACTTGAGAATTAAGGGACAGAAGTTTAGGGGGAACATTAGGGGGAACTTCTTTACTCAGAGAGTGGGAGCTGTGTGGAATGAGCTTCCAGTGGAAGTGGTGGAGGCAGGTTCGATGTTATCCTTTAAAAATAGATTGGATGGGTATATGGACGGGAAAGGAATGGAGGGTTATGGTCTGTGTGCAGGTAGATGGGACTAGGGGGAATTATTTATTTTTAATTAAAAATAAAAAAATAAAAATAAAAAATAAAAATTTAAAAAAAAATGTTTAAAAAAATGTTCGGCACAGACTTGAAGGGCCGAGATGGCCTGTTTCCGTGCTGTTATGGTTATATGGTTATATATGGTTATATAGATCGTGAGTTATGTTCACATTAATGATCCCATTTAAGTTGTTTGGAAAAATAGATAACATAACATTTATAAATAGTTTATAAGTTGAAGTGGCGTGCATTGGCAAGACAGACACCTCATTATAAATTATCTTTGTGTTTGTATTTAAAAAGCTAGTGATTTTTATAAAAGTTTGGAAATAAAACTGGCCTTTTCTAGTCGTGAAAAATGGCAATGAAATCAACAATAAATTAAAATCAAAATGCTGCAGGTGCTAAAAATCCGAAAACAAAACGGAAAATGCTGGAAACACCCAGCAGGTCATAGAAACATAGACAATAGGTGCAGGAGGAGGCCATTCGGCCCTTCGAGCCAGCACCGCCAGTCATTGCGATCATGGCTGATCGTCCCCAATCAATAACCCGTGCCTGCCTTCTCCCCATATCCCTTGATTCCACCAGCCCCTAGAGCTCTATCTAACTCTCTCTTAAATCCATCCAGTGATTTGGCCTCCACTGCCCTCTGTGGCAGGGAATTCCATAAATTCACAACTCTCTGGGTGAAAAAGTTTTTTCTCACCTCAGTCTTAAATGACCTCCCCTTTATTCCATGACTGTGGCCAGGCCCGACTAGGTCGGGCAGCATATGTAGAAAGAGAATTAATATTAACAGTTATAGGGTGATACAGTGGGAACAGGCTCTTCGACCCAACTTGCCCACACTGACCAACATGTCCCATCTACACTAGTCCCACCTGCCTGCATTTGGCCCGTATCCCTCCATATCCATGTACCTCTCTAACTGTTTTTTAAACGTAAGGGCCTGATTCTTTCGGCGTCATATCAGTGTCGCCAAAAGATTTTTGAACATTTTAAAATTCAGCGGCGACAATAAAAATGGCGCGACAATCGAAGAAACACCGCGCGTCACACGTCATCGCGGCGCATCACCGATGCGTCACGCCGCACCCCGCTGCGAAGTTTCAGTGACCTGATACGTCAGTCAATGATGCCGGCAGATGCCGAAAAAATCGCCAAGTGGGACAGGCCCTTTAGAGATAGTACCTGCCTCAACCTCCTCCTCCTCCGGCAACTCGTTCCATACACCCACCACCCTTTGTGTGTAAGTTCTCTTTCCACAAATGCTTCTTGACATCCGGAGTGATTACAGCATGTTTGCTTTCATTTTATTTTTTATTTTTGCAACTTCTTTGATTTTTTCCCCGGCATATCTTAATCACAATTCAGTCACTTGCGAGGTAATAGGTGGTTATAAAACCATTAACAGAGGTCTTCTGTCTGAACAGTACATTTAATTTAGTTTAGAGATACTGCGCGGAAACTGGCCCTTCGGCCCACCGAGACCGAGACTGAATGATCCTACCACCACCAGAGAGCAGTCCTTTGGACTACTATCCACCTCATTGGTGACCCTCGGACTATCGTGGATTGGACTTCACTGGCTTTACCTTGCGCTAAAGGTTATTCCCTTATCATGTATCTCCAGTGCCCTCCATAATGTTTGGGACAAAGACCCATCATTTATTTATTTGCCTCTGTACTCCACAGTTCGAGATTTGTAATAGAAAAAAATCACATGTGGTTAAAACGCACATTGTCAGAATTTATTAAAGGCCATTGTTATACTTTTGGTTTCACCATGTAGAAATTACAGCAGTGTTTGTACATAGTCCCCCCATTTCAGGGCACCATAATGTTTGGGACACGTGGCTTCACAGGCGTTTGTAATTGCTCAGGTGTGTTTAATTGCCTCCTTAATGCAGGTATAAGAGAGATCTGGATTCTCTGGAGACTTTCAAGAGAGAGTTAGATGGAGCTCAAAGATAGCAGAGTCAGGGGATATGGGGAGAAGGCAGGAATGGGGTACTGATTGTGGATGATCAGCCATGATCACAATGAATGGTGGTGCTGGCTCGAAGGGCCAAATGGCCTACCCCAGCACCTATTGTCTATTGTCGGCACCTAGTCTTTCTTCCAGTCTTTCCATCACCTTTGGAAACTTTTATTGCTGTTCATCAACATGAGGACCAAAGTTGTGCCAATGAAAGTCAAAGAAGCCATTATGAGACAAGAATAAAACTGTTAGAGACATCAGCCAAACCTTAAGCTTACCAACAGTTTGGAACATCATTAAGAAGAAAGAGAGCGCTGGTGAGCTTACTAATCGCAAAGGGACTGGCAGGCGATGGGAGGGAATGACCAGGCGATCATTTTTGGGTCGGGACCCTTCCTAAGACCCTTCTTGGAGTCCCAAACCAAATATCACCTGGTCTATTCCCTCCAGAGATGTCCTAACCTGACCTGTCGAGTTCCTCTGGCACTTTAAGCAAATATTGCATTTATTTTACAATTTCCTAATGCGTCATTGCTGTATAAGCAGTTGCTGTATAAGCAGTTGAAGTAAAAATAGCACAATCGCAAGAAACAGGACACAAACTCTACTCGTAGACCTGGTGATGTGGACAACAGCAAAATGACTTGTGCTCCATTGTCGACTATGATTCCCATCCTTGCCAGCAGCCCAACTTTCATACCAGCGTGCAAAGTTCAGTTTTACATATCAAGTAGGATGAATTCCACCTGGATTCATGAAGACCACTTAAACCAAATGGCCACTATGAATTTTAATTCACAAAATAAGTTCAGGTTCCATTTATTGTCACAGACATCAATTGGTGCAGTGAAATTCTGTGGAATTCTCTGCCTCAGGGCGGTGGAGGCAGGTTCTCTGGATGCTTTCAAGAGAGAGCTAGATAGGGCTCTTAAAAATAGCGGAGTCAGGGGGATATGGGGAGAAGGCAGGAACGGGGTACTGATTGGGGATGATCAGCCATGATCACATTGAATGGCGGTGCTGGCTCGAAGGGCCAAATGGCCTACTCCTGCACCTATTGTCTATTGTCTATTGTCTATTGAAATTTGAGTTACTGTACAGCCACACAAATATAATAAAATGAACACGACACGATAGAATTTAACATGAACATCCCCCACACAGCGGAATCAATGTTTCCCACTGTGAGGGAAGGCAATGAAGTTCAGCCATCTTCCTCTTTCTTCACCCGCGATCGGGGCCTCGAGCCCTCCGCAGTCGCCACTACGGTGGCCCGATGTTCAGGCCCTCTCGCCGGGATGATCGGAGCACCGGCGTCGGAACGGGAGAACACTCTCAGCGGCTTGGAGTTTCCGAATCGGCCACTTCTTACCGGAGACCGCGGCTTCCGAAGTCCACAGGCCGAGCTGGGCGGAGATTCATATAAGGGCAGGACATGTAAACTGATAACTGTTTGTGACTCTATACATATAACCAGGGAGCCCTTGAAATAACCTATTGCCAAATGCAGCATAGTTTAAGGATGAAACTATTACCATTTAACTATTTTTAGCCAGTACTACAGAAATAGACTGGGAGTCAGGTTATCACTCACGCCATTTCACTATCTTTTTAATGAATGGACCAACACCCTATTGACTTTAAATGTACTTAATGGATCATGGGTTAAACACAGATGCCAGATCAGCATTCCTAAGCAAAAATAATTGATTTCCCTGTAATTCTACACAGTAGGATCTAGCAGCAGAAGATCACCCTGGTCACCCTGCTGTAGGAAGATGATGTCAATAGACAATAGACAATAGGTGCAGGAGTAGGCCATTCGGCCCTTTGAGCCAGCACTGCCATTCAATGTGATCATGGCTGATCATCCCCAATCAATACCCCGTTCCTGCCTTCTCCTCATATCCCCTGACTCCGCTATTTTTAAGAGCCCTATCTATCTCTCTCTTGAAAGCATCCAGAGAACCTGCCTCCACCGCCCTCTGATGCAGAGAATTCCACAGACTCACCACTCTCTGTGAGAAAAAGTGTTTCCTCGTCTCCGTTCAAAATGGCTTACTCCTTATTCTTAAACTGTGGCCCCTGGTTCTGGACTCCCCCAACATCGGGAACATGTCAAGCTGGATAGAGTGTAGAGAAGATTTACGAGGTTGTTGCCAGGACTCGAGGGCCTGAGCTATAGGGAGAGGTTGATCAGGCTGGGACTCATTCCTTAGAGGTCAGGAGTATGAGGGGTGATCTTGTAGAGGTGTACAAACTGAATGAATAAGTTTATTGGCCAAATATTCACATACAAGGAATTTGCCTTGGTGCTCCGCCCACAAGTAACAACATGACATACAGTGACAGTTAGGAATGACATATAATACAGTAAACATTAATAATAAAACATTATTGATTAAACATGTGAATTAAATAAAATACCAGAGCAAAAGGAGGCTACAGATTTTTGGTTATTGAGTAGAGCAACTACTCGTGGAAAAAGCTGTTTTTATGTCTGGCTGTGGCAGCTTTGACAGTCCGGAGTCGCCTTCCAGAGTGAAGTGATTCAAAGAGTTTGTGGCCAGGGTGAGAGGGGTCAGAGATGATCTTACCCGTTTGCTTCCTGGCCCTTGCAGTGTACAGTTCGTCAATGGAGGGAAGGTTACAGCCAATAACCTTCTCAGCTGATCGGACGATTCGCTGCAGCCTCCGGGTGTCGTGCTTGGTGGATCATGAGAGGAACAGATAGGGAGGATGCCCAGAGTCTTTTACCCAGAGTGGGGGAATCAAAACCTAAGAGGGTATAGGTTTAAGATGAGAGGGGCAAGATTTTACAATAACATGAGGGACGTTTTTTTTTGTTTTTTTTTAATTAAAAGGTGGTGGGTGTATGGAACAAGCTGTCAGAGGAGGTGGTTGGGGCAGGTAGTATCACAACATTTAGACAGGTACATGGATAGGATATGTTTAGAGGGACAATGGACACAAAATGCCAATGTAACACTTTGGGTCAGGCAGCATCTTTGGAGAAAAATGTGGGTGACGTTTCAGGTCAGGACCCTTCTTCAGACTCAGTTTAGAGGGATGGATCGCTCTATAGGGAAGATTCAAGATTCAAGAGAGTTTATTGTCATGTGTCCCAGATAGGACAATGAAATTCTTGCTTTGCTTCAGCACAACAGAATATAGCAGGCATGAATAAATACAGAACAGATCAGTGTGACCATATACCATTGAATATATATATATACACACATAAATAAACATATAAAGTGCAATGGGCTATTAATGATCAGAGTTTTGTTTGAGTTGAGTTTAATAGTCTGATGGCTGTGGGGAAGCAGCGATTCCTGAACCTGGATGTTGCAGATTTCAGGCACCTGTACCTTCTACCTGAAGGCAGCGGGGAGATGAGTGTGTGGCCAGGATGGTGTGGGTCCTTGATGATACTGCCAGCCTTTTTGAGGCAGCGACTGCGATAGATCCCCTCGATGGTGGGGAGGTCAGAGCCGATGATGGACTGGGCGGTATTTACAACTTTTTGCAGTCTTTTCCGTTCCTGGGCACTCAAGTTGCCGAACCAAGCCACGATGCAACCGGTCAGCATGCTCTCTACTGTGCACCTGTAGAAGTTCAAGAGAGTCCTCCTTGACAAACCGACTCTCCGTAATCTTCTCAGTAAGTAGAGGCGCTGATGAGCTTTTTTTATGATTGCATCAGTGTTCTGGGACCAGGAGAGATCTTCAGAGATGTGCACGCCCAGGAATTTGAAGTTCTTGACCCTCTCCACCATCGACCCATTGATATAAACGGGACTATGGGTCCCCATCCTACCCCTTCCAAAGTCCACAATCAGTTCCTTGGTTTTGCTGGTGTTGAGAGCCAGGTTTATTGTGCTGGCACCATTTGGTCAAAAGGTCGATCTCCCTTCTATACTCTGACTGAGGGGTTTCAGTTTGGAGGGATAAGGGCCAAACGCAGGCAGGTAGGTAAATTGTCCCAAGTGTGTATAGAGCGGGAGTCACTGGTTGGCATGAACTCAGTGGGTCGAAGGGCTGGTTTCCGCGCTGTATCTCTAAACTAAACTAAAGGATGGACTTTACCATCATGGGTAGTGATGTGCTAGTGAAAATAACGGGTGCAATTATTACCAAGGCTCAGTGTCTGCTTATGAATCTGGAGTATTGTGTGCAGTTTTGGTCCCCTAATTTGAGGAAGGACATTCTTGCTATTGAGGGAGTGCAGCGTAGGTTTACAAGGTTAATTCCCGGGATGGCGGGACTGTCATATGCTGAGAGAATGGAGCAGCTGGGCTTGTACACTCTGGAGTTTAGAAGGATGAGAGGGAATCACATTGAAACATATAAGATTGTTAAGGGCTTGGACACGCTAGAGGCAGGAAACATGTTCCCGATGTTGGGGGAGTCCAGAACCAGGGGCCACAGTTTAAGAATAAGGAGAAAACACTTTTTCTCACAGAGAGTGGTGGGTCTGTGGAATTCTCTGCCTCAGAGGGCGGTGGAGGCAGGTTCTCTGGATGCTTTCAAGAGAGAGCTAGATAGGGCTCTTAAAAATAGCGGAGTCAGGGGATACGGGGAGAAGGCAGGAACGGGGTACTGATTGGGGATGATCAGCCATGATCACATTGAATGGCGGTGCTGGCTTGAAGGGCCGAATGGCCTACTCCTGCACCTATTGTCTATTGTCAATATTTTCAATTATTCTATCCGTTGCCAGTGTATTTTCAAGAGCCCATTGAGCTGAGAGCTATCAATTCGTCACTTGAAACTGGAAAAAAAAACTGTAGTGATAACCTTAAAGTAGAACCCCCTATCAGCATACCTCAACTATATCAACTTTGCAGTGTATCGTCTTGCATTGGAAACCTATCATGTGCCCAGGCTATTGGAGTGTGATACCTTACATTCTTGCAAATTGGAAACAAATTTCGCTTTGGAGGCAGACCAAGGGAAATGTTCCCATTTAGTTTTAGAGATCTATAGCTCGTAAACAGGCCCTTCAGCCCACCGAGTCCGCGCCGACCAGCGATCCCCGCACACCAACACTATTCTACACACAGTCGGGACAATTTACAATTTTACCGAAGCCAATTAACCCGCATGTCTTTGGCGTGTGCGAGGACACCGGAGCTCCCACACGGCCACAGGGGGAACGTGCAAACTCCGAACAGACATTACCTGCAGTCAGGATCACTCTACCACTGCGACCCTGTCGACTATTAACGAGCTGTGTTTTTTTTATTGGTGCTGGCAAAATAAATGTGCATTTAAAACACTCGTGGAACTGGCAACTCAGTGTTCGAATTTCATTCTGTAATCTGTTCAGTTCAGTTTAGCTCACTGTCACGTGTACCGAGGTACCGTGTGTAGCGACAGTTTCTTAATTAATAGTTTCTTTATTGTAGTAGTGGAAACAGTAAGATATTCATCCAAACTTCATCAGCTGCCAGCAGCGTGTTAGTTTTTTCTACTTTTTTTGTTTTTTTAGTGTGTCTCAATGTGTGTTTTTAATGTTTCCCTGTGTGTCTTGTGTGGGGGGTGGTGTGGGGGCAACCGCTTCGGTCGCCTCCTCCACGGAGAGGCGACTTTTTCCTTACATCGAGGATCGGTGCGGCCTTTCCCAGAGACGCGCCCGGGGCTTCAGCAGCGGGCACGGCGAGGACTCTTTCGTCACGCAGCGGGCGAGCCCTCGCCGGGGGTTGCCGGAGTGGAGCGCTCCGTTCGCTGGCCCACGGCAGCCTGAAGCCGCGGTCTGTGGAGCTCCATGCTGGCGCGGCGTCCGGAGCCTGGGATCCCTCGTTGGGGACCCGGGAGGAAAAGAGCTCCGACCGTCGGCCCGCGGCCAACTTCTAACCGGGGGCGCGGTGGGGACTTACCATACGGAGCGGGATCCCTCGTCGGGGATCCCTGGAGAGGAGCTCCGACCGCCGGCCCTGCGGTCTGCGGTGCTTCTGGCTGCGGCGCAGCGGGGACTTTAGATCTTCGACCGCTGGCCTGCGGCCTACACCATCTTGAAGCCGCGGTCTCCGGTGGGGAAGCACCAATTCAGGACTTACCTGGTCTTACCTTGTATGCAGCGACTGCGGAGGGTTGTGGTCCCGACCACGGGGGAAAAATGGAGGAGGACTGACCAAATTGTGTTCCTTCCACCACAGTGATGAATGCTGTGGTGGATGTTTGTGTTAAATTGTTATTGTGTATTGTGTGTTCTTTTTTCATTGTACCGCTGCTGGCAAATTCATTTCACTGTACTTTATGTGCAAGTGAGGAATAAAACTTGACTTGACTTGACTTGATCTTGTTTAAGTACATTTTGATCTTACTCGTGATCAAACTCTTGCATGGTGGAAAGCTGTGACCTCTCCCCCATGCTTCTTCAAACTAAACTAAACACTACTTGGGCATCTGCGCGAGAATCCCAGCCGCAAACACGCCTCAGACTACGTATAAATCCCACCCACAGGCAGATAAAGTTGAAAGGAAACTGGTTATAGTTATAACATACTGAGTTAAGCTAACTGGCTACTACACAGTGAAAGGCTTTTGTTGCGTGCTAACCAGTCAGCGTTTATCTGTAGTGTATATTTGATTTCGTTGTTCGTCTCCCAAGGACCAACTTCTATTTGGGGTGACGTGGGTTGGGGAGGGGGCATTGAGGATACTCTGCATGCGTATAGGCTCATGGGCGTATATTCACTGGAGGTTAGAAGGACGAGAGGGGATCTAATAGAAACATATAACATTTTTAAGGGATTGGACAGGCTAGATGCAGGAAAAAAATTCTTGATGTTGGGGGAGTCCAGAACCAGGGGTCACAGTTTAAGAATAAGGAGTAAGCCATTTAGGACTGAGATGAGGAAAAACGTTTTCACCCAAAGAGTTGTGAATCTATACTGAAACTGAACAAGTGCTTAAACTACTACTTACACTACTGCTACTGTGTGTATATATATATATATGTATTCTACCTCTGTTTATACTGTATATATCCATCCACAACGTACTTAATGCTTACTGCACTAATACATCTGTCTATACTGCATATATCCCACCCAGTGTATCCATACTACAATGTCCCATTGCACATATATCTCCCCACCTATGGTGTACCCTTATCTATAGACTACTGTATAGATCCTACTCTTACTGCCTATGCTGCTCTGTTGCACTTTCTTCGATATTATTCCACCACATGCACTGTTTTTGCACTTCTGGTTAGATGCTAACTGCATTTCATGTACTTGTACTCTGCACAATGGCAATAAAGTTGAATCTAGTCTAATCTAATCTAATCTAATCTAAACCCTTGTACCCTCGAAAGTGTTCTCCTCTGCCGACACAGTTTTCCCCTTGCATTAAGCACCTTGCACTCATTGCCATTTAGTTTGTATCGTTTTAGTTTATTGTCACGTGTACCGAGGTACAGTGAAAAGCTATTTAGTCGCGTGCTATCCAGTCAGCGGAAAGACTGTACAAGATTGCAATCGAGCCGTCCACAGTACATATGTGAAATTCCCTGCCGATTTGTGGAATTCCCTGCCACAGAGGGCAGTGGAGGCCAAGTCACTGGATGGATTTAAGAGAGAGTTAGATAGAGCTCTAGGGGCTGGTGGGGTCAAGGGATATGGGGAGAAGGCAGGCACGGGTTATTGATTGGGGACGATCAGCCATGATCACAATGAATGGCGGTGCTGGCTCGAAGGGCCGAATGGCCTCCTCCTGCACCTATTTTCTATGTTTCTATGAGTGAGGGTATTTTCAAGTACATACTTTAAAAGCAAGAGTTTAATTATTAAGTTTGGACCTGTGATATATTGTTAATATTTTAATGGAGAATAGCTGTTTATGTGTTGGTTAAACTCCATAATTGTGTGTTATCAAAGGAATAACGTTTAGTGCAAGATGATGTCTACTTAGCAGCTTTTATGTGTCTATTGCTTCAATAAGAGATTCTGTTAACGTTCCTCCCCTCCCACAACCCCCATTTAATTTGTACGTCTGTCGTGTTATTTTGTGTACACTATGTTCAAGATTCTACACGAGTACATATTAATAGGTCGGCGCAAATGAGTGGGTTGGTTAATTATTTTGTCATTTTGCTTTTCAGGTTAACTAAGCTGCAAATATTGGAGCTACGTGAAAACCAGCTGAAGATGTTGCCAAAGTAAGAATCGTTCATTCTGTCATGTAGGAATTTGCTCTGTCTGGTCACGTGTTGGGCGGCACGGTGGCGTAGCAGTAGAGCCGCCGCCTCTCAGCGCCAGATACCCGGGCGCCATCTTGACAGTCGGGTGCTGTCTGTGTGTGTGTGTGTGTGTGGAGTTTGTATGTTCTCCCATGTAACCCCCGCGGGGAGAATGGGGTTGAGAAGATAGATCAGCAGAGAATGGCAGAGTAGACTTGATGGCCTATTTATGCTCCTAGCACTGAAGAACCTATGATCTTCTCCAGGTGCTCCGGTTTCCTCCCACATCCCAAAGTTGTGCAGATTTGTAGATTAATTGGATTGATCAGTAATTGGATTGATCAATCTCATTGAAACATATAAGAAGAAAGAAGGGAAAGAAGGAAGGAAGAAAACAAAAAAGTGTTCGGCACGGACTTGAAGGGCCGAGATGGCCTGTTTCCGTGCTGTAATGTGTATATGGCTATTATATGATTGTTAAGGGCTTGGACACGCTAGAGGCAGGAAACATGTTCCCGATGTTGGGGGGAGTCCAGAACCAGGGGCCGCAGTTTAAGAATAAGGAGTAAGCCATTTAGAACGGAGACGAGGAAACACTTTTTCTCACAGAGTGGTGAGTCTGTGGAATTCTCTGCCTCAGAGGGCGGTGGAGGCCGGTTCTCTGGATGCTTTCAAGAGAGAGCTAGATAGGACTCTTAAAAATAGCGGAGTCAGGGGATATGGGGAGAAGGCAGGAATGGGGTACTGATTGGGGATGATCAGCCATGATCACATTGAATGGCGGTGCTGGCTCGAAGGGCCAAATGGCCTACTCCTGCACCTATTGTCTATTGTCTATTGTCTATTGAATGGCAGAGGTTGTGGGGAGACCTGGTAGAAGTCTATGAAATGAGGAGAGGGATAGATAGGGGAGCTGGGCAGAATCTTTTTCTCAGGATGGGAAGAATCATATACTGGAGGGCAAAGCCTGGAGCACACTGCCTGAGGTAGTGGCAGGCATGAAGTTAGTTATACGAGCACCGTGGAGCATTATCAATATCATGTGTGAGAAGGAACTGCAGATGCTGGTTTACAGCGGATGGACGCAAATGCTGCAGTAACTCAGCGGGTCAGGCAGTATCTCTGGAGAAAAGGAATAGGTGGCGTTTCAGGTCGCGATGGTTCTGAAGAAGGGTCTCGACCCGAAACGTCACCTATCCCTTTCCTCCAGAGATGCTGCCTGTCCCGCTGAGTTACTCCAGCATTTTGTGTCTATTATCAATATCGTTCAGTTCGGTTTAGTCTGTAGTCACTTGTACCGAGGTACAGTGAAAAGCTTTTGTTGCGTGCTAACCAGCCGGCGGAAGGACAATACGTGATTACAATTGAGCCATTTACAGTGTACAGATACATGATAAAGGAGAGGAGTTTAGGATCATTGTTAAAGTAACAAATGTTGCTGTAGGAGTAGAGATTGAAGAGTGTGGAGCGACTATAATGTGTGATTGTGGATCTGCTTCTGTGGCTAGCACATAAAGGGCCCGTCCCACTTGGGCGCGCGAAGATTTTGTACATCACAAAATACCTGGGGCGCCGCGCGCGACCGCGCGTCACTGCCTACGTCACCACGCACCATGCGCGCGTAATGCACACCATGTGCGCATCGTGTGCAAATATTCACCTTCCTAACGTGAAAATTTGAACAAAGCCATCCAAGCCAGAAAATAAATGTCGATTTTTAAATTTGGTTGAGAATGCATGATTAGGTTGAAGTTGC